>JANAVB010041017.1:5587975-5933669 GCA_029216955.1 Iris pallida
TGCATCACCATCATTTTAGTAGTGAGACGATTTAATTGTTAAACACTTAGCAACAACATTATCATCAGCAATGTCAACCTTCTCTGCCGAACATAACAGAAGAGATCACAAGCAACATCATTAGCATCGAAGCAACAATATAAAAATAAATGAAAAGAGACTAGTCTAGCCAATCAGTCAGATACCACTCGTTTGTATTTTGAGATAAGAGTCAATTTGTATTTTTTTTTGATATTTTCAAAGACAATTTCTTTTGTAGTGCTTGGCATGACGGTAAAGCTTTGCGCTTGTATAAGATGCAGTTTCGAGTAGCAAAAACCTTTCCGTAAAGAAATATTGGACAAGGGTGCGTACATCATGATACTCCCCAAATCCTGCATTGCGGGAGCTCGTGGCACTAAAGAAGTCATTTCTTTTATATTGAAGTCGTATATGTTTCCCAAGATGTTCAACTTGAAGAGTGAAGAAGAACCGTAATTGTGGTCATTCATGACCGGTTATATCAGAATTGAGTCAATACAAATTTTGGCATGTTTCAGATTTAGTTTAGGATTAACTTCCTAGAATTGAGTCAATACATTTTATAAATCTAGGGGCTATTTGGTTGCATGTAAATGGAAATACATGTAAGAAATGCTGCAGCATTCCAGTGTTTGCTTCATTGTAAATGTTGTAAATGCTGCAACAAATGTTGCACCAACTTCCCAAAATCAGCAACAAATGTTGCAGACATTTTGGCTGTAAAAGCAATTACAGCAACATGTGTTAAATCAAAGAATAACAATTGCAGTGCCATGTCAGCAAGATGCAGCATTTGCTCCACCTTTTTATCCTTTTCTCTCTCTTCATACAAGGTACGGTCACCATCTTTTTCTCACCCTCTCTCTTCATTCAAGTTGAGTCAGGGGTGTTATCTTTAGGCATAAAAGGAAGCATCCATTTTCATGGTTTTCCTCTAAAATTTTCCATTCCAGTTGGTTTTGTTTAATGCCAGGATTAAATTTGGCATGTTCCATTTAATGGGTCCAATCGTTCAAATGACAAGTCTTATAACAAATTACAACTATGATTGCAAATGAACATAGCATCTTGCAAGCTCGATCAACTCGGGTCGATAAAAGTTTGACTCGGCTGGACTCAGTTCCATTAACGAGCCAAACTTGAACATGAGAACGAGCTCGATTGCCTTAGCGAGGTGAGCTTGAACATAGGAAGCTCGGCTTGTAAGCAAATAAAGAGTTGCTTGCTTGACATTACTTGATTCTTACCAAGGTGGTAACCTCACCAAACATCAAGAAGGTGACGAGAACACAATTATTTGCATCTCACGAAGTTCCAACTAGACATTAGATTTGTAAATCCTGTAAAATTATTTACAGGCAACCAAACACTAGATTTGTATTTACAGCAACATCAAATGCAGCCAACCAAACACCTTATTTGGAAAACTATTTACAGCAACAAATGTTGCACGCGACATAGGTTGCACGGTATTTCCATTTGTTGAGAGTAAATAAGGGACTTTAGTCCCACATCGGTTAGATGTAATATGAAGAGGGGTTGGACCCTCTATAAGTAGTAGGCAGTAGCCCTCAATAAAATTATCTGAGATATTAGACTCATTTCAACTTGGTATCAGAGCCAGGTTACCCTAGCCGCCGCCCCCCCTCCTCTCTCTCTCTCTCTCTCTCCCTAACCCTAGCCGTCGCCTCTCCAGCGCCGCAACCCCGCCCCTCCTGCTGCCTCCCGTCGACGCCGTCTCCCGCCTCTCCCCGCTCCCGTCGCCACAAGCCCCCGCCTCCCGCCTCTCCTCTCCGCTGCCCTTTCCCTGCCCGCAGCCACCCCCTTTCCCGTCGCCACAGCCCCTCGCCTCCCGCCTCACCTCCCCGCTGCCCTTTCCCTCCCCGCTGCCCCTTCCCTCCCCGCAGCCACCCCTCTACCAGCGCCGCCGCCCCCCAGCGCCGCCCCCCCCCTTTTTTTACTGCTGCTACAGCAACCCTTTTTAGGGTTTTTCGCTGATCTGCAAAAAAAAAAAAAAAAAAAAAAAGAAAAAAAGATTTCTTCTCTTTAGAAGATCTCTGTAGTTGCCTCGAGGATCAGAGTTCCTTCTCTTTAGAAGATCTCTATACTCAGATTTTTTTTTTGCGAAGATTTCTGATTGTTGCCTTCGAGAATTAGTACCTTCTTTTTAGAAGCTCTACTACGAATACGAAATCTCTTTAGATCTTCGTATCTCAGAAACGTTGTCTTTACAATCGTTTCTGCCCGGCTGGTATACCTCTGGTTTGTCTCATGCAAGGAGGCACAACTACGTTGGTTATCCTTGAGCCGTCCGAACGCGTTATCATGACGCGGTTCTAGTTGGTCGTATAAACTACGACATATCAGTGAGGGATCTAGTTTTGTTGTTTCCCCCCGATAGCTGACTAAGACGAAGACGACTCAAAAGAAGACTCAGGAAACAACAACCCCTCACTGATTGCAGTTACAGAAGTCATGGATTCCATCTATGGGAAGTTGACAGCAGAAGTAATGAAGGCCCTGGTCGAGGATCTCCTGACCAAGAGATTACCGGAGGCAATCCCACGCGTGACCCATACTGATGTGGATCCGTCACCGTACAAAATGGGGAAGTTGGACAAGCTGGAGACGAAGTTGGAAGGCACGACCAACTACTTGAAATGGTCGCGGCAGGCGATGCGGACGCTGAAGGGACGTGGCTTGGTTGGTTATGTAGATGGCCACACCAAGGCCCCTGTCGATCACTCCTCGAAGGAGTTTGCTGTATGGGACATTGTCAACAATGTCGTGGCTGGTTGGTTGACAGCCTCTTTTACCGACCAAGTGTCGGGTAACGTTGAAGCAATGGAGGGAGCTGTTGATATCTGGAGAACGTTGAAAGACATGTACTCCGGTTCGGGTAACCCCATGCGAGTCTTCCAACTGCAGGATGAGCTCGATAGGATAATCCAAGACGATCGTACCATCTCTGAGTACGCTGCCTTGTTGAAGAAGTACTGGTCTGATCTTGACCATTATGATCCTCTTGGCATGGAGGATGCTCAGGTTGAACCGACTTTTGCAAAATATTTCCAGAAATTTCTGGATTATATCTCGCGGCAACGGATGATGAAGTTTTTGAAGGGGCTCAACCCAGCGTTTGAGCAACGGCGGAATGTACTTCTCGCACAACCGACGCTGCCGACATTAGAAGACGCCATAGCTGCCATGGCACAAGAAGAAGCACGGTTGAAGCTGATGCCTACCAAGGGTATCTCCCAGGGGGAGCAGGCCGGAGTTGACACATCTGCTCTTGCCACTTTCACACAGCCTCCTTCTACGGGAGGCGTTTGCCACAACTGTGGTGACACAGGGCATTACATCCGCTTTTGCCCAAAACCGACACGGACTCCCTCGAATGGTGGGTCGTGGTCGCGGTGGACGACGAGGTGGTCGAGGCAGCTACGGTGGTGGAAGGGGCACTTACTCTGGAGGCAACAAGGCGCATCTGACGGATGAAGGTGGGGACAATCAGCTGGCGGACATCACTCCATTTGAGAGAGAAGTTCTCGAGAAGATGCGCGGCTCAAAGCTTGGTTCTGATGAAAGACAAGTCATTCCTGGGACGCCGTCCACTACAGGAGATTACTGCACTTACTTCTCCCAAACCAGTGCCGGTATACCTCCGCGTGCTCTTGCATCTGTCTCTCAGCCAGCTTGGATTATGGACTCTGGGGCATCTTGCCATGTCACGGGGTCCCGAGGAGAGTTCCGGGAATACTCTACTCTAACACCGCCAGAAAGCATTCAGACTGCTGATGGTACCTCCAGGCCTGTTACGGGTAAAGGCACTGTTGATTGCACTCCTTCCATCACTCTATCTAATGTCTTACATGCTCCTTCCTTTCCTGTCAATCTTATTTCCATTAGCGCCATTATCCTTGATCTAAACTGTATTGTTTCCTTTGATATTCCTAAGGTAACTTTTCAGGAGAAGGGAACGGGAAGACGACTAGGCACTGGCACATGGCATAAGGGTCTATGGTACTTGGACAGGAACGGTCTGGATAGAGCACTGGCATCTTTGGTTGCAGATGCCCAACCGGAAGTCCGAAGTCGAAGTGTCGAAGCCGAGCTGCTCCTCCATCATCAGCGTGTAGGACATTCTTCTTTTCCCGTTATTAGTCGACTGTATCCGTCATTATATCAAAAAGCAAATAAAGAGTTGTTAGTTTGTGATGCTTGTGAGTTGGGAAAACATACCAGAAGCTCCTATGTGCATTCTGGGCATCGCTGTTCTGCTGCTTTTGATATGATTCATTCCGATGTGTGGGGCCCTTGTCCTACAAACGGTGTTAACGATTATAGATGGTTTGTTACATTTATTGACTGCTCTACCCGCGTAACGTGGGTCTACCTGCTGAAGAATAAAAGTGATGTTTTTGAGGCGTTTCAAAGCCTCCATCAACGGGTGAAGACACAGTATAATGCTCGTGTTAAGTGTTTCCGGTCGAATAATGGGACGGAATATACCCATAAGAGGTTTGCTGCGTATTTATCCTCTCATGGTATGCTACATCAAACCTCTTGTGCATATACACCGGCTCAAAATGGTGTTGCCGAACGAAAAAATAGGCACCTGCTGGAGGTAGCTCGGACGATGATGCTGGCTATGAATGTCCCTAAATTTTTGTAGGGGCAGGCTGTCTTGACAGCCTCTTATCTCATCAACAGGATGCCCTCTCAATTACTGGACTGGAAGACGCCTTTGGAAATGCTCACGGGGACAACTGCGTACACCGTTCCTCCGAAAGTATTTGGTTGCGTATGCTTCGTCCACGATAACAGGCCTGGTGTTGGTAAGCTGGATCCTCGAGCACTTAAGTGTGTCTTTGTTGGGTACACCGGGACACAGAAGGGTTACGTCTGCTGGAGCCCGGTTGAACGGAAGCTGTTTGTCAGCATGGACGTTACATTCAGAGAGCTGGAACCTTATTATGGTTCGGACGAAGGTTCTGCGTTTGGGAACACGCCTCACACAGCGGGTGTTAGACGTGAGGGGGAGGTAGTACGCCCAAACGTAGTTGTCGGATCGGTACCTTGTCCTGTCGTGACAAACTGGCAGAAAGGGGAAGAAAGCATCAATGATACTGATACGGAGGATGAAGAAGACAATACGTACATTTCGCAGGGGGAGAAGCAGACAAGGGAAAAGGAGCTCCAAGTTTACAGAAGAAGACAGCAGAGGTCCAGTACTGTGCCGTACCCTGTGCCTATAGTGCCAAGTCCCTCGTCTACTCCTGCCCCGACTCCTGAAGATGTTACTCCCGCACCGGATCGCTTGGATTCGGAAGCGGATCTCTCCGATTCGGATGGTATACTTTCTCCACCACCCATTGCTCCCTTAAGGAGGTCTTCTCGCATTAATGCGGGAAAGGCTCCTATTCGTTATAAAGATTATGAACATGATATCGCCAACTACCTATCTTATTCTAATATTTCTTCGACTTATCAAACATTCCTCACTTCGTTAGACTCCACTTCTTTACCTAAGAATTGGCAGGAAGCAAAGAAGGACCCGAGATGGAAAGCCGCAATGATGGAAGAACTTGGGACACTAGAAAAAAATAAAACATGGGAGCTGGTGCCATTACCTGAAGGGAAGAAAGCTGTGGGATGCAAATGGGTTTACACAGTGAAGGAGACACCAGAAGGAAAAGTTGAACGATACAAGGCGAGACTGGTTGCAAAAGGCTATACCTAGACATATGGTATCGACTATGATGAGACTTTTGCCCCAGTAGCGAAGATGAGTACCGTAAGAACACTGGTCTCCATTGCAGCAAACTATGGATGGAAGCTACACCAGTTAGACGTAAAGAACGCATTTCTTCATGGAGACCTACAAGAAGAAGTATACATGGAGACTCCTCCGGGGTGCTACTCTGTGTCAGATTCAGGTGAAGGAACGTCACATGGAAAAGTGTGCAAACTGAAAAAGTCGTTGTACGGGCTGAAGCAATCTCCTCGAGCCTGGTTTGACAGATTCAGAAGGGCTGTCACTGGCATGGGGTACCATTAGACAAATGCAGATCATACTGTCTTCCTCCAGCATGCAAGGGGCCACATTACTATACTTGCTGTATATGTAGATGATATAGTGATCACAGGTGACGATGTAGTTGAGATCACCAAACTGAAGACGAAACTCGCCAAAGAGTTTGAGGTGAAGGACCTGGGAGAGATGAGATACTTTTTGGATATCGAGGTGTGTGATGGTGAACAAGGAATTGTTCTCTCACAAAGGAAATATGCACTAGATCTGCTGAAGGAGACAGGAATGCTGGGATGCCGAACAGCAGTCACTCCAATTGACCAGAAGTGCAAGATGGGAGCAGAAGCAGGAAAGCCTGTTGATCGCGAAAGGTATCAAAGGCTAGTAGGCAGACTGATTTATCTAGGGCATACTCGCCCTGATATCTCATTTGCAGTAAGTGTTGTAAGCCGCTATATGCATGATCCAAGAACGGGTCATATGGATGCAATATTTCAGATCCTAAGATATCTGAAAGGGACGCCGGGAAAAGGACTGTGGTTCAAGAAGAATGGATGCACAGATGTTGAGGGATACTGTGATGCAGACTGGACAAGCTGCATAGACGACAGAAGGTCTACCACAGGGTACTGTGTTTTTGTAGGAGGAAACCTGGTTTCATGGAGAAGCAAGAAACAGTCAGTGGTAGCACGGTCGACAGCTGAAGCAGAATACAGAGCAATGGCTCTAGGAGTATCAGAATTGCTATGGGTAAAGGCGCTGCTGACAGAGTTGAAGCTAGACAAGGGGACACCATTGCGCCTTCTGAGCGATAGTCAAGCTGCGATAAGTATAGCGAACAATCCGGTTCAGCACGACAGAACGAAGCACATCGAGATCGATCGATTCTTCATCAAGGAAAAGCTGGAACAAGGGATACTGAAGATTGATTATGTTCGCTCAGAAGAACAAGTGGCAGACTGTCTGACTAAGGGTCTTAGTTCATTGAGTCTGTCAAAGCTATGTAACAAGATGGGGATGATTAATATCTATCGCCCATCTTGAGGGGGAGTGTTGAGAGTAAATAAGGGACTTTAGTCCCATATCGGTTAGATGTAATATGAAGAGGGGTTGGACCCTCTATAAGTAGTAGGCAGTAGCCCTCAATAAAATTATCTGAGATATTAGACTCATTTCAACTCCATTTACAGGTAACCAAACAGCCCCTACCCTCTTAGATCAGTTGCCCACTTAAAGCCTTATATCAGAGAGAACAAAGAGCAGTAATATATAGAATTGCATACCTGCAGAAGACAGTTACATTCATATCTTTTTCTGTTGGCACCATCATGTCCATTGAGAGAATACCGATAGAATAATTTTTCAATACAAATAACTTGTAGCTGTCCAACTTTCTCAAACCCATGCTGCTTCAAGCGAAAGTATATATCAGGATGCAACTTATAAAGATAGCGCTGTGCATAAGGAAGAACCCAATGAACCAGAGATGCTACTTCTGTGCTGTCTGCTATACCATAAATTATGGCTTCACGAGATAAAACCTGAAAATGACAACAGTTATATGACTGTCATACACAAGACGTCAAATTTTACTCTCCTTTTAGAAGGTCCAATATCTTATATGACGAGGAAGCATACCTCTGCCAGAGCTCGAATGCCTAAGTTCTGCATCAATGCAGCAACTTTGCTAGAGAGCATTTCCTTTTCAAGAGCAGTTAGTTCACCAAATTGTAGAAAATATACATCATTGAGATGCACATATTGCTCCATTAGTTCCTTGTCGTCAGACCAACATATGAGACCAAACTGCGCATTGAGTGATACCCATTTACCTTGTACTGTTGGAAGGACTGTGTTCTCTAATTCAAGAAGACTCTCTTTAAGGCAAAGAGTTTCTTCGACCGTTACATTTCCAGATTTGAGACCGTCAGCAAATCTAAGTAAGAACTGAAATACCTAGAAAAAGAAAAGAAAAAAAAAGGATGTGATCCTCGCTTAAATCGAATTATGTAAGAGCTAGATAAAGGTGATGAATTAATTACAACTATGACAGAAAATTACTGTAAGTATTGCAATCAACTTACAATTTTAACGGGTTACCCACCATTCTTTTATCTCAAAAAAAGGGCAAAAAAGGCTTCCAATTTTAATCTATGGATACTTACTTGATGTGCAGACTGAGATGGTGAAGTGCTTCTTGATAACTGAAGCAGTATCTGAAGATAAGAATGAATAGGTGGAGCTTCAAGAACACCGCAAACATTCACAAGAAAATCACGAAGGTCTGGATATAAATTGGCAAGAGTCATGCATGGCGGACAACTAGTTTCACTTGTGTTATGTAAATGGCCGCCTTCTCTCAGTTGATCCAAACAACCTGTTGGATCATGCCAGTACACTTTCTCTGGAGGCATAAATATACCAGGTACAACATCAGTATCTTCAGGGTCAAATATCAATGGTATAAATACAGATATTCTGGATCTGACTTCAGTTATCTTCTCCCTCGAGGAAGACAGTTCATCACGAATGAAGGTGTACAAGTTAGACATTTGAGAAATACTGCAATTGAACACAGAAAGCTGATTTATTAAAACCGTATTTATAATGAGATGGACTTGCAATGATTATCTATACAAAGAAATCTCTAGAAACTTGTACTGAGTAAATATTTGCATGAACCAAATGCTCAACCTTTCAAGTGGCCAGCTCCCTGGATCAAATACTAGACGATTATCAAGGTTTTATTATATAGAGTATGGAGTTTCCATGAATGAAAACATTCAAAGAATGTCCTAGTACTGCAAGCTCAAAGATTTATGATTATAACAATCCAAGTAGGAAAAACACGTCGTGTGAAAATATAAGATTCATAGAATATTAAATATTCTTCAACAACTCTGCATTCTAAAATTAATGTACAATTAACACACATCTATTCCAATGACGAAGGAACTCTCTAGGGAGTGGTAAAGTACTCTTGTAAAAAAAGGTATGCCTAACTGCATAAATAATGGCAAAGGTAATGAGTCCAATGTGTGAGATAGAATGATGCTTGAAAATGCAAGACAACTAAGTTTTACATGCAATACAACTGATGAGGAGTCAAAAGTTATTATACATGTTGATATATTTAGTATGAGAATATGTTATATTTAGTATGAGAATATCCTGGAATATGTTATATTTAGTATGGGAATATCCTGAGGACATATTTGGGATGCCAAAATATGTCACAGGATATTCCATTGGATATTCTATCATGTAAAGGCTATATACAGCCTATGAGATTATCAATGAAATTCATCAATCAATCTCAACATGGTATCAGAGCCACTTCCACAAACCCTAACCCTATCCGCCACCAAAACTCTAACCTAACCTTTCCCCCCTCTCCCTCCCTCTCTCCCTCCCCGCTGCCGCTGCGGCTACTGCTGCGCCGCTGCAGCTACTGTTGCAGCTGCTGCGGCTGCTGCTACGGCAATTGCTGCCGCTGCTGCTGCCGTGGCTGCCGCTGTGCGCGCCACCCCCCTCTCCCCGCACGTAGGAGAGGACGACGAGGACGAAGGAGACGCCGATGCCTAGATCTGATGAAATCAGACATGTTCAGATCTAAAAGAGGACGACGAGAACGAGCGTGAGTCGCGGAGCAAGCGTGATGTGATCGGAGAAGAAGCATCGATGGAGGCGATCCTCAAGAAGCTGAATGCTACAGATGTTGCGACGTTGATGAAGTTGACGAAGATGTCGGCTGGCGAGAGCACGACACGAACGTCGCCAAAGTTGGAACTTCCCTCCATCGATCTGAAGCTGGACGAACCAGCCACCTATCTGAATTGGTCACGGCGGGTGAGAAGAACCCTTGCAGGAAAGAACCTGGAGGGCTTCTTGACGGACGAGAAGACAGAGCCGGACGAGGGCTCGACAGGATGCGACGAGTGAAAATCCACTCATATGGTGATTTACATCTGGCTTCTCAATTCCTTAGTCCAGTATATTGCCTCCACAGTAGATGACATTAAGATGGTGAAAGACGTGTAGGAGAAGTTGAGGTTCTCCTATGATGGTGTGGGAAACAACTCACGGATCTTCCAGATAAAAGGGGATATCGACGACACCGTACAGGAAGAGAAGACGGTACAGGAGTATGCCACAGAGTTGGAGCGTATCTGGCTGGATTAAGATCACTCCTCAAAACGGACAAGCTGCGGGGACCCAAAGTGCAAGGAGAGATATGTGTCTGCAGGAAAGGACGATGAAATTCCTAAAAGGACTGACTACAGCATTCGCACAGAGGACAGCCTTACTCCTCGTCCAACCAGAGATTCCTAATCTCGAGGAGGCTATCTCAGCCATGATCCAGGAGGAGACGCTCATCAGACTACAGGCAGGGACAGGTGGTCCCCCCGAAGCAAAGTCAGCACTCGCGGTTACTAGCTCGGACGACACAGGATCCAAGGGAGAGCTCTGGCAACACAATCGGCAGTGCTACAACTGCGGGAAGATGGGCCATCATCGGTATGCTTGTACCAAACCACCTAAGGAGAGACTCAGGTAGTGGACGAGGACGAGGATATATTAGACGTGATCGTGGTCGAGGGGGTCGACGAGACGACCGAGGCGGATATCGGACAAACCTGCTAGTAGCAGAAGGGAATAGAGGAGCTGCTGGCACCTTTACTGAGGAGGATCAGGTACTGTTGGACATGCTGGAGAGAAAGCAAAGAGCGTCAGCCGAGGGAGACAGGAGGAGTAGAATAGAGGAGACATCCACCCCATTCTTCGTTGGAGGCAGCGTCGCTATGTATGCCCACCCATCAGAAGGTACTGACGAGTCACTTGCTCTTGCATCTATGTCTTCCCTTAAAACGTCAGACTGGATTATCGACTCAGAAGCATCTCGACATGTGATCGAAAATGCTAGTGAGTTTTCTTCATACACTCACCTAGCATCAGCAGACACCATTCAGACTGCAGACGACACTTTCTAGCCAGTGGTCGGTAAGGGTACTGTTAATTGTACAGGTTCAGTAAGATTATTCAATGTTTTACATGCTCCATCCTTTCCAGTCAGTCTTCTGTCTATTAGTTCTATAATTCTTCAACTTAAATGTATTGTTCTTTTGATATTCCTAAGGTGATCTTCCAGGAGAAAGGGACTGAACGAAAACTTGGGACTGGCACTTGGCATGAGGGACTGTGGTACCTAGATCGAGAAGGACTGGACTCAGCATTGGTATCTATAGAAGAGAAGGCTGGAATGGGAGAGCTGCAGCAGAGGACTGAAGATACTTTGATACTTCATCATAGGAGGATGGGACATTCTTCCTTTGATACTCTAAGTAAGTTATATCCAGAGATTTATGCAAAAACAAATAAACAGAAATTAGTATGTGATGCATGCGAGTTAGGAAAGCTTACTAGAAGCTCATATGTTGGTACTGGTCATAAGAGCTCTTTTGCTTTTGAGGTAGTACATTCTGATGTTTGGGGTTCATGTGCTACTAACACTATGAATGGGTATAAGTACTTTGTTTCCTTTATTGATTGTGCATCTCGTGTCACCTGGCTGTATCTGATGAAAAATAAGAGTGATGTATCTGCCTGTTTTCGGGATTTTCATAAGCATGTCCAGACTCAGTACAATGCAGTGGTGAAGGTACTGAGGTCTGACAATGGAACGGAGTATACTAACAAGACGCTTGCAGAGTACTTGTCAGCACACGGAATACAGCATCAGACCACTTGTGCATACACACCAGCACAAAATGGAGTAGCAGAAAGGAAGAACCGACACCTTCTGGAGACCACAAGAAGTATGATGATCGACATGAATGTCCCACAGAATCTATGGGGGCATGCAGCGTTGACAACAGCTCAACTTATCAACAGGATGCCTTCAAAAATCCTGGGATGGAAGTTCCCATGTGAAGTATTGCGAGGCAATAATAGTGGGATACTTCCACTGAAGGTGTTCGGATGTGTGTGTTTTGTGAAAGACAATAGACCATCAGTTGGAAAACTTGACCCTAGAGCGGTCAAGTGCATCTTTGTGGGCTACTCAACAACTCAAAAAGGGTATGTGTGCTGGAGTCCAGTAGAGAAGAAGAAGTTTGTTAGTATGGATGTTCACTTCCAGGAGCATGAGCCATATTACCGCCAAGAGGAAACTTCACACAACACGCCTAATACTACCAGTATAAGGCGAGAGGGGGAGATGGAGAACTTGGTGGTAACCGATTTAGAAGTTTGGCACAGAGGCACGGTTGAGGAGGAACATGAAGGTGAAGCGGAACAGGGGGAGGAGATGAGAAGTGTTAGGCCTACGGCTCAGGGGGAGTTACTTACCTATAGCAGAAGAGAGAAGCAAACTGCAGGACCAGTACCTACAGTGCCAGTGCTAAGTCCCCTGCCTGCGTCTGTCCCAACTCCTGAGACACCTACACCGCCATCCTCCTCATCTATACCACCATCCTTCTCAGGTGATATCATTCCTCCTACATCTTCCACACCACTATCTACACGAAGGACTACTCGCAGTAATGCAAAAAAATCTCCGGACTGATATGGTTGGGATCTTGCTAAGTTTGTTTCTTATAACCATATCTCTTCTTCTCATAGAGCATTTATAGCATCTTTGGATAGTATTACTGTACCTAACAATTGGCAGGTTGCCAAGAACGATCTAAAGTGAAAAGCGACGATGCACGATGAGTTGAGAGCTCTTGAGAAGAACCACAATTGGGAGCTGGTGAGACTGCCATAAGGGAAGAGAACATTCGGATGCAAATGGATTTTCACGGTGAAGCAAAATCCAGATGGACAGGTTGAGAGCTACAAAGCTCGACTGGTGGCAAAAGGATACAGTCAGACGTACGACATTGACTATGACGAGACCTTTGCACCAGTGGCAAAGATGAGCACTGTCAGGACCTTGATCTCTCTGGCAGCCAATGGAGAATGGAAGCTACACCAACTGGATGTGAAGAATGCATTTCTTCATGGGGAGCTAGTGGAGGAGGTGTACATGGAGATACCACCAGGATTCGGCACCAATCAGACAGAAGGCAAGGTCTGCAGACTGAAGAAGTCCCTCTATGGACTGAAGCAGTCTCCTCGAGCATGGTTTGACAGGTTCAGGAGAGCAATGATATGATGGGATATCAGCAGATCAATGCTGATCATACTGTCTTCTTCAGACGAAGTGGAGGCCACATCACCATGCTTGCGGTGTATGTAGATATATGATTATTACAGGCGACGATGAGCAGGAGATCGCCCAACTCAAAGGGAAGCTTAGTAAGGAGTTCGAGGTGAAGGATCTTGGTCCTCTTCGATACTTCCTCGGGATTGAGATTGCTCGAGATACAGAGGAAATTGTTCTTTCTCAGAGGAAGTACGAACTGGACCTGCTTACGAAAACAGGGATGATGGAATGCAAACCAGCTACGATACCGATAGACCAGAAGTTCAAACTGGATGCTGAAGTTGGAGAACCGGTTGACCGGGATAGATATCAGAGATTGGTGGACAAGTTGATCTACTTGAGCCACACTCGACCTAATATCAGCTTTGCGGTCAGTGTAGTGAGCCGCTATATGCATGACTCCCGGAAGGATCATATGGACGCATTGTACCAGATTCTGAGGTACTTGAAGGGAGCCCCCGAGAAGGGACTGTTTTTCAGAAGAAATAATCATGTGAGCATCGAGGGCTATTGTGATTCTGACTGGGCTAGCTGTGCTGACGACAGGAGATCTACAT
Source organism: Iris pallida (assembly GCA_029216955.1). Lineage (NCBI taxonomy): Eukaryota > Viridiplantae > Streptophyta > Magnoliopsida > Asparagales > Iridaceae > Iris > Iris pallida. The sequence continues at coordinate 5,601,795 of JANAVB010041017.1, forward strand.
CGAGATACTGCATATTTGTAGGAGGCAACTTGGTCTCTTGGAGGAGTAAGAAGCAGTCAGTGGTTGCCAGATCAACAGCTGAAGCAGAGTATAGAGCTATGGCCTTGGGAGTCACAGAGCTATTGTGGTTGAAGAATATGCTGATGGAGCTGAAGCTGGACCAGGGAGCCAAGATGAAGCTATGGTGTGACAACCAGTCAGCTATTAGTATTGCCAACAATCCAGTACAGCATGACAGGACCAAGCATATCGAGATTGACAGATTCTTCATCAAAGAAAAACTGGATGGTGGACTACTAGAGTTAGGCTATGTTCCAACCAAATATCAGGTAGCAGACGGATTGACCAAGGGGCTTAACTCTATCAGCATGATGAGAGGATGTGACAAGATGGGCTTAGTGAATATCTTTCGCCCATCTTGAGGGGGAGTGTTGATATATTTAGTATGAGAAAATGTTATATTTAGTATGGGAATATCTTGGAATATGTTATATTTAGTATGGGAATATCCTGAGGACATATTTGGGATGCCAGAATATGCCACAGGATATTCCATTGGATATTCTATCATGTAAAGGCTATATAAAGCCTATGAGATTATCAATGAAATTCATCAATCAATCTCAACAATACATCCTTAAGTGGATCCAACTTCGGGAAGAAGTATCAGTTCTCTCTTTCCCTCCTGAAGCCTAAGATTTTCAATATCAACAAGGCCAAATACAAAAGAAAATTTTCTTGTTTCTTTCCCCTCTCCAGCTTGGGTAACAATTAAGTGATTTTTTTGCCTGTTTGGCATATGGAAACTTTTGGAAAAGAAGAAAGTTACTTTATATTGGTTTATTTTAGAAACCTAAGGAAAATAAGTTTCCAATTAAAAATGTTCTTTGTTTGCAAGAAACTAAAATGTAGAATCTTGTAGTTAATGATCACATAGTAGCAATCAAAAAATAATTAACATGAACATTTTAAAAGTGGTTCTTTACTTTCATAAGTAAATGGCATTTATCATATTTGTTTTCCTTGAGTTTTTATGACTTTCCACCTATTTTGATGGAAAGTATAATGGGGAGTAGTTTCCATTTCTGTGGTGGGTCCTACTAGTTTCTTAGCTTATTTTTCATCTACCAAACAAGCAATAAATAGAAGGTAGCAATAGTTTCCACACATTCCTAGTTTTAGTTTAACTTTCCATTTGCCAAATAGGCTAACCCTTGGACACAAATATTTACATAGATCTTTCTGCAACTAAGATTATATCATTGTTGCTTCAGTTTGAGAGTTCTAATAAGACAACTAAAATTCCTATGTTAAGCAACTTTTACTTGATTCATAAAGAAAGGTGATGGTCAGTGTCGTGGTTTATCTGTGGACTAATAACTTTGAAGGGATCTTTTCCATGTTATTAATAAAAACCTTCTTTCTCTTCGCTCCTTGCTCTATATTATTTTTTTAAAATGGTAAGTGTACATCTACTCCGCCCAGGTTAAGGTCGGCTCTTTTTTATTACGCATCTCTCGGACAATCCGGGTTAGTTCTATGCACGTTGTTCCTCAATTCTTGCGTTTGTTGCATTATTTCTCAAACCACCGCTCGGAAGGATCTCAATTGCACATTCTACTTGGCTTTAACCGTTCTCGTTTATCAGATGTTATGCTCGGACTTGACCGTCACTACTGCGATTCTATCGTTGGACAGACCGCTCCTCCAAGTCCGACTTTCAATCAATTGTTACCTCAATATCTCGCTTTATCCCCCCTTTAATACTTAAGCGCATATACTTCCCTACGGGATTTGAATCTCCGACCCCATATTCCGGGTCCTCATGTCTCCAAGACTTGACCACTTGAGCCAATATTTTTTGACGTCCTTGTGTCTCGTTGCTCTATATTTTTCTACACAATATGTCAAACAATTGGCATCAGAGAAAAGGATTCTATCTTTTCACCACTTGATTAAAATCAAGAGGTGAAAGAGTTTTATTCAAGGGTATCATCTACGTTGATGATCTTTGTTCAAGGGTGATGACCTTCATACTTCTACACCTTTTCTCATGAGTTTCTTTTCACCATCCACTCAAGCAATATACAGTTTTCTCAATTTTCAAGGACCACCTCAAACTCGCCTAGTTTCATCACAATAAAGTAGTAGAAAGCTTTACATTTGAAAAACAAGTACCTTACTAATCTCACATCTACACACCTCACCATCCCCATCTACACACCTCACCATCCCCTTGTGCATCGATATAGTCGTTGTCCTGGAACCAGCAAATTATTACCACCACTCCTGCTGTGGATGCAGCATCATTATTGTTGTTTCTTTAGTTATTGCCGACTTAGCAGCCATCGACTCCAGTGAACCAATCATCTAAATCGTTACACCTGAAACATTATGTCATTACTAAAATACCCTCACCACTATCAATAAAGATTATCATCACTCATGCTGAGATAGCAATTATCATTCACCCTATAAAAAATCCTTTTGGCGAATGTTTTAGAATTGAGCTAAAAAGGTTTCTGAAACTTAAAGATTTTTGATAGATGTAAACTTATAGGGGTGTATCTTATTCATCATGGAAGAAACCAACTTCACCGTCCAACTTGACTGGGAAAAGTGTCTTGCAATATGGCCCAAGTAACAGAAGCAAATCGACACAAGACAAAGCAAAAAGTAGGAAGCTTGCACTAAACCAGGCTGGCAAATCTAGAAGTCATATCGAAGTATATATCTAGTGTGGTGGGTCCATAACAGGATTGCCTGTCAGTTTGATAGGGCTCTAGGGAACAGTGAATGGTTTCGCTGCTTCCCAAACTCTATGGCAGAGGGGCTTGCGGCAGGGACCAGTGACCACTCCCCTATTCGGGTAGGCTTCTCGGTGAGACCCACTTGGAAGGCTCGGCCGTTTCAGTACAACAACAGCTGGTACCTATCTGCTGGTTATGAGGAGGTGGTTATGGGGGGGTTGCAGCACTCTCAGGAGGGCACGGCTCAGTTTCGCATGGTTCACAAACTCAAACAGGCTAAGAAAGCCATTCGGAACTGGGTGAAGACGATGCCGCGGTCTTCCCTGGAGGATAAGGAGACCGAGCTGCGGGAGGTTCAGGGAGCTTTACAAGCAGATATGTTGAGCGAGGAGTTGGCGGCCAGGGAGAAGGACCTTATTTCGGAGGTCAACATCCTGAGGCTCCAGCAGGAGATCAGTGTGGCGTAGAGGGCCAAGTGTTCCTGGCTCAAGGATGGGAACCGGTACACCAAGTTCTTCTACGATGTGATCCGGACCAGACAGCACCGTAACAGCATACCCAGGCTTCTCAATGGCGAGGGCAGGCTTGTCGGCGACCCGGTGGGGATTCAGGAGGAGGCAGTCAGGTTTTATTCTGACTTGTATCAGCAGACTGACTATCCCACCTTGTTCCCTGAGCTTGTCACGAAGAGGCTGGTGACGCCTTATGGAAAAAGCTTGTTGTTGGCCCCTGTGAGATTGGAGGAGGTGGAGGCTATTGTGATGAATGTGGATCCCATTAAGGTCCCGGGACCGGACGGCTTCTCTAGTGGGTTCTTTAGGCGACACTGGGGTGTGCTTAAGTACCCAGTTCTAGAGGCGGTGCAGGAGTTTTTCTTGGAAGGGAAGCTACTGAAGGAGTTGAATCACACTTTCCTGACCCTGGTCCAGAAAAAAGAGTGCGCTACATCCCTCGTCGACTTTCGACCAATTGCGTGTTGTAATTATCTTTATAAGATAATTACCCACCTTATGTGCCGGCGCATGGAGGGGATTATGCAGGACCTTGTATCTCGGAATCAGGCGGCTTTCATCAAGGGTCGCTCGATTGCTAAGCACAGTCTGCTTGCTCATGAGATGGTCAGAGATTTCAACAAGCCAGGGGGGATGAAGGCCTGTGTGAAACTGGATCTGCGGAAAGCGTACGACACTGTCAACAGAGACTTTCTTTGCCACCTTATGCTAGCCATGGGGTTTGACGAGATGTGGGTAACGAGGGTGAGGGAATGCATCTGCTCCTCCACTTTTTCGGTTCTCATCCAGGGTACTCCTTATGGTTTCTTCAAGAGCAACAGGTGTAATGACCCGCTCCGCCCTAGCGGAATGCCGATTCAAACGGCAAGTGCAACGACTCAAACGAGCCGTCGACTCGAAGAGTTGGCATCGACCCGATAAAGAACCGATGCAAGACTTACATTGGCTCATCGAAGATGAATCCAGACTTAGACTTTCAAAGGCGCGCTCGGAGTATCGCTCGGCCGATGCGAACATCGCTAAGGTGGGTGGCTCCGATGAACCCGTCTTTGCTTAGCCTAGACGCATAACAATACGGACACTATTGCTAGAATCGCTAGGCGATAACACCGCGCATGCTAATAAATGACTCAACGTACCTAGCTAAGGGAATAATCCCATCTTGTATGCTTGTTTAGAACATGGAAAAGAACTCAAAAAATATAGGGACTCTCGCACCGCACTCCACACTCGTGCTAAGGCACAAGCTTACATTCAAGTTTCCTATGCGTTCAACAATGAAGCAATGAATGGTTTACAACAATAAAATGGGAAGACTATCGACATAGACGTTCCGAGTAGAGTATAGCAATATTGAAAGATTTCGGGACCGATGGGTCGCCAAGGCGACTCCCGCACGTGGAGTTGCATAATGTATTAATAAACGAATAAGTGAATGAATGAATCAAGGAATGAATGAATATATGAATGAATCAATGAACGAACGAACAAGTGAAAGAAAGAAAAGAAAGAATGAATAAAAGATAAGAAAGAAAGGAATGGTTAGCGACAGGTATGACGGGGACGTGCATCGGGGCTCGCTACCCGCGCTGCACGGACGCCGCCGCCAACCTGGTCGATAACGCATTATGGCTCACAGACAGCCTACGGCTCAGGGACAAGCCGTTAAGTTAAAATGACAAGACAAAACGAAATGGTCGCGGACAACCCACTCCTATACGGGGGGTAGGAGTAATAAGGGATTCCAAGGGCAACGATCGACGATATGGTGGCCGGCCTAGGCGGAATCATGGCTTACGGGTTGCTTGGGTGTGGGCTCGGACATTCCAAGTAGACGTAAGTGTGGGATATTTCAAAAGACTATCAAGGTGTACCAGCCATCACGCTATGATAGGTGAGAATGCCAAAGGGGAACGTCCAAATTGGCTTGTGATGCCAGCGACCGGTGCATATAGATTTAAGTGGGCTTGTTGGTGGCAATCCACGTGCAAGTCCTTGCATTGAAACAAAGTAGTCTAAGTTAACTGAACAAAGCACCTTCTGAACAGGTTTGAATATAACACACCAAAATGATCGAGAGTACTTCGTGCAAATGAGTTAGAAAATACGCCTATGACGCGCCAGAACCTGAGGCAGGGACACGTCCTTGACACTGAATGTTTACGCGAACTACGTTAAGTTGTTACATATGAATTGTTGACTAACTTGGTTTACTTTTGACAGGGAAGGCCGGACGGTAAGTATGGGTAAGTCGTGCATGTATTTCCATGCAACACATTGAAATCGGTAACACGAGATAGGTCATGAAATATGCCATGAAACTGACCCTAAGGAAAGATTAACAAGACAATGAATGATAGACGGTGCACAAAAGTAAATAGAACGTGTTTGGTAATGATAGCATCGTGGGCGAGCTAGCCTCCCCACCAGTGCATAACAATGTACTGATAACCCCACAGTTTGCTTGCAGGATACAGGAGACGTCGTCGGGTGCGGAGCTTCCCTCGAACGTGCTAAGGCGCGGAGCTAACTCTGGAGCCTTGGAGCGTTGCAAGGAGCTGAAGCACCATATACAGGACATAATGTATCGGAACATCGCCATAAATTATTCCATGTTGTAAGCCACTTGGCACGCCTTTTATGTTTCAGAGAGAGAGAGAGAGCTTGAGAGACTTGTAAACTCGGCCTAGCGCCGCTTGTAAACTCCTTGAAAATCAATAAAGAGTTTGAATTCGCTTCAACTTGTGTTCATTTACTTTCCGCTACAAATGGGGACACTCTGTGCGACTCTGTGGCCTAGCTCAAATCGGTCGTTTCTGGACTTAGCCTTGCACGGGCGCAACCTAGGCCCGTGTGGCATCACGCCTTAGCGAGGACGATCGCTCCTACGAGAGCGGGGCGTGACAACAGGAGACTTCGGTAGGGATCCCCTCTTCCTGTATCTGTTCACTCTGGTGATGGAGTACTTCACTTGCCTGATGGACCTGGCGGTGCATGGTAGGAAGATTGTCCCTCTCTTCAGGCTGGTAAATCCAGTGGTGTCCCACTTGATTTATGTTGACGACCTCTTGGTGCTTCTTCAGCCTTCTATGCGGGGGATGCGTGCGCTTTCAAATATTATGGAGGAGTTTGGGCGGTTGTCTGGACTTCAGCTGGATAGGGAGAAGAGCAGGGTTTACTTCAACTCGACTTGCTCACTCAAGGAGTAAAGGGCTTTTGCGCTGGAAGTGGAGAAAGGTGAACTACCGGTTAAGTATCTGGGGGTACCTTTGACGGTAAATTATGCTATGGACCAAGACTGCCAAAGCCTGGTAGAGTTTGCCCAAAGGAGAGTGGAAGGCTGGCAGGCAGCTGGACTATCTTTTGGGGGCCGCATTGAGCTAGTGAGGTCGGTCATTTCGGGCATTGCTATGTTCTGGTTGTAGTCGATAAAGATTCCGGTGGCCACCATCCGGAAGGGGGAGAGCATATGCGCCAATTTCATCTGGCGAGAAGGTATGCATGCGATAGCATGGGAGCAACTCTGCCGACCTAGGGAGGAAAGAGGAGTGGGGTTGAGACCACTTCTTGCGGTTAGGGAGGCCTCTGGGTGAAGATGGCTTGGCAGTTCATCAAAGGCGACTCTCTTTGGGCAGATTAGATGGCTAGTAGATACGTGAGGCGGACTAATTTCTAGTCCTGTAGGATTGATAACAATTTTTCTGTTCCTTTTAAGACTATTCTTAGATGCAGATCGGTTCTTCAGTCCACTATATGCAGGATCATGAAAGCTGGGGCTAACACCGATTTTTGGCTCGACCCGTGGATGGGTAATGGTTCCCTCCTGGAGACCTTGGGAGCTCAGATGGACAGAGAGGCGAGTAGAGGGCTGAAGTACAATCTGATTATCAGGGATGGACTCTGGAGACCTGAGGACTATCGGTACACTGCTCAGTTTGGAGAGGAGATTCGCCGGATCACCATTGTGCTAGCCAGCATACAGATTCCTGGAGTTGGGCTGCTCCTGGGGTGGATGGTTGGGCAGGTCCCTTCCACTTCAAGAGTTGTTACAATATGGTCAGGACCCCTCATGACAGGATTGCAGCAGTGTTCTAAATGGCGTCCGCCTAGGCCGCCTAGGCGGCGCCTAGGCGGTAGGCGGTCCCTCTCCGCACCGCTTTTCGGTAGGCGGTGGAGTAGGCGGCCAACGGAGGTTGACGGCATAGGCGGAGGTGATGCGGCGTAGGCCGCGCCTAGATGAAGCAATACTTAACAAAATATTTTGGCCAAAAATTTTTTTTTAAGTATTATGGGCCTATGGTTCACTTTTACAAAACTAAAACTTTATAAATCTTCGTTCTACAACTTAGTTATGTATGGAACACCCTTAAAATATGCATATTATGCAAAAAAAGAAGGCAAAATAGTAAAAAGTATTCAAAATGTACCGACCGCCTAGGCGGCGCCTAGGCGGTAGGCGGACTCTCTCCGCCGCACACCCGCCTACCACCGTTTATAACCTTGGATTGCAGAGTTCAATTTTATCTGGAGAAAGGGGATTGCCCGAAAAATACAGCTATGTGCATACAAGCTGTTGCTTGGCAGGTTGATGACGAGGGACGGGCTCATCAGGTTTGGGGTGCAGATCCCAGACCCGAAGTGCGTACTATGTTCATCGGAGGCTGAATCTATTGGCCACCTCTTTTTTGAGTGTCCGGTGACTTGGCATATCTGGACTGAGCAATGCACGAGGTCACTGGGAGGTGTTGGCAGGGCCAGAGATATTCGGGAGATCCTCACTTGGATTAGGGAACGTCGAGGTATGGAGCTTGGTTGGGCTAGGATGGCCAGAGTTCGACTTGCAGCATCAGTCTGGCACATCTGGAGGGAGCGTAATAGACATATTTGAGGGGCTGATTACCCCTTCCGTTGGAATTCTAAATAATTTAGAATTCGATGTATCTGTAATGGCCCCTTAACCGGGGCGGGAGAGATGTGAGATTGTGTACTGTAATACCTTTACTGAGTTCTGCGTGGAATAAAATTTACCCTTATTCCAAAATATATATATATATGCAGCCATTCAACCATCCACATTTGATATTTCTGAAGAATTGGCGAAAAGGACACTTTGTTTACAACTTTGTATAACTGTTGATGACAAATTGAGATGTTTCCAGGGTCAAGGATCCTGGGAAATATCCGATCTTGGAGACCATCAAGTCGCAGTCAAATAATAGGCTCAAAAGTGAGATAACAGTCATGAGATATAAGGCTCAAAAGTGAGATAACAAAGTCATCAGATGGAATGTGTGCTTAAAGATTCAGAAGGTAAGAGAGATAATGACTAAAGAGAGAGTATACAACAATTTTTATTCCTTTCGAACTCTACCTATCTCGTCTCTTGGCATCACTATCATTTCCATGATGGCACTTTGTTTTGGTCGAGTCTTTATGCGTCTGTTCATGTCAAGCACCAACATGTCGACAAATCTCTTGTCGAGCTAATAGGAATGGTCAAATTACATATTATACTTCTTAACACCCCCCAATCACGTGCACGTCAGTATTGTATGTGGATGAGCATAGTGTGTGCACTTGGGACTAAAAAATATTTTTTGTTGGGGAGAGGGTGTTAAGGGTTAGGATTTTGGTGGAGAGGGGAGACTAGTAGGACGACGGCTAGGGTTAGGGTTAGTGTTTTAGTGGAGACATGGATGACGGCTACGGCTAGAGATAGGGTTTCGCTGGAAAGGGAGGTGGCGGTTAGGAAGGGGAAGGATGACCACTAGGGTTAGGGTTTTGGTGGAGAGGGATTGGTTGGAAAGAAATATTTGGGCTTAGGGTTCTCTCCAGTTTTTTTTATAGTTTTGATACCATGAAATTCAGAGAGAACTTAATTTATTGATGTGACTAAAACATGAGTCACCTTGGTAGTTGGTATATTTATAGGAGCAAGTCATGGCATCCTCCTTTAGCCTAGGCGATATAGGACTAAAGTAAGGTATACAATAATAGTTAACTTAAGAGTATTGATGCGGATGAACAAAAGTATTGGCGTTGATGAACGTACCAAAGCACTATTTGTGAAGCTCCTATGAATGTACCAAAGCTACTCATGTTTTATTGACATCAATAAATTAAATTCTCTCTGAATTTCAATTAATTAAGTTTCCTCTGAATAGAAACCCCACACTAGAAATTCAAAACATGACACTAGAGGAAGCTTGGAGTGGACGCAAACTAGCAGTGGATCACTTCAGAATCATTGGTTGCATAGTCTATGCCAACATCCCGGACGAGAAGAGGAAGAAACTTGGTCATAAGGGTGAAAAATATATTTTCTTGGTGTTAATGAGCACTCAAAAGCATACAAGTTGTTCAATCCTATTACCCAAAAAAATTATTATAAGCAGAGAGGTGATTTTTGATGAAGAAAACATAGCAAATGGGCGGATAATGGTACGGGACAGCAGCATATTGCTGTGAGTTTTGATTAAGATGCAGAAAAGGGAAATGTCCAACACATGCAAGAGACTAGCTCCCAAGACTCACCATTGTACCAAGTGAAGGTCAACCATCAAGCCCAAGACAGCAACTCAGCAGGAAGAGGCCAACATGGACGATGGATTATCCAATGATATTGCTAATCGCTTTGCATTATTTGCAAATTGTGATTCAGTTACATTTCAAGATGCAGCAAAAGAACCCAAATGACAGAAGGCTATGGATGAGGAGATCAAGGCTATAGAAAGAAAACAAAAAAAACACTTGGAAGTTGGTAGAACAAAGCTCAAATCAAACGGTGACATTGACAAATACAAGGCACGCCTAGTTGTCAAAGGCTAACAAGCAGGAATATGGGGTGATTATAGGGAGGTCTTTGCTCCGACTGTGAGCTTGATACAATAGATTGGTGCGGTCAGTTGCAGCTCAGAATTAATGGCCTATCTATCAGCTCGATGTGAACTCACTGTTCTTGCATGAAAAACTCGAAGAAGAGGCGTATGTTGATCAGCATTCAAGATATGTAAACCAAGGTCATGAAAATCATGTATATAGGCTACAAAAAACACGCTCTAGGATAGACCGTGCCCAGGTCCAGGGAGGTGACTCCTTGGATCTGTGTTTGTTGTTGTTGCTTGTTGTTTGGTTATTGCTGTTTGGTGTTTGCTGCCTTCTGTTTGGTGCAGGCTTTTTGTTGTTGTTTTATATATAAATATGTAGAAAATAATAGTTAGATGATTTTAATGATGGACTACTTCACTACTTATAGGGAGTCTAGCTCCTCTACATATAACATATTCCGATGTGGGACTAAACGTCCCTTATTGATTCTCAACACTCCCCCTCAAGATGGGCGATAGATATTGATCATCCTCATCTTGTTACATAGCTTTGACAGACTTAATGAACTAAGACCCTTAGTCAGACAGTCTGCAACTTGTTCTTCTGAGCGGACATGATCAATCTTCAGTATCCCCTGTTCCAGCTTCTCCTTGATGAAGAATCGATCAATCTCGATGTGCTTCGTTCTATCGTGCTGAACTGGATTGTTAGCTATACTTATTGCAGCTTGACTATCGCTCAGAAGACGCAATGGTGCTCCCTTATCCAGCTGCAACTCTGTCAGCAATGCTTTCACCCACAGCAACTCTGATACTCCCAAAGCCATTGCTCTGTATTCTGCTTCAGCTGTCGACCGTGCTACCACTGACTGTTTCTTGCTTCTCCATGAGACCAGATTTCCTCCTACAAAAACACAGTATCCCGTGGTAGACCTTCTGTCGTCTATGCAGCTCGCCCAGTCTGCATCACAGTATCCCTCAACTTCTATGCGTCCATTCTTCTTGAACCATAGCCCCTTTCCCGGCGTTCCTTTCAGATATCTCAAGATCTGAAATACTGCTTCCATATGACCCTTTCTTGGATCATGCATGTAGCGACTCACTACACTCACCGCAAATGAGATATCAGGGCGAGTGTGCCCCAGATAAATCAATCTTCCTACAAGTCGTTGATATCTTTCACGATCAACTGGCTCTCCTGTTTCTGCTCCCAACTTGCACTTCTGGTCAATTGGAGTGACTGCTGCTTTGCATCCTAGCAACCATGTCTCCTTCAGCAGATCTAGTGCGTATTTTCTCTGTGAGAGAACAATTCCTTGTTCACCTTCACACACCTCGATACCTAGAAAGTACCTCATCGCTCCTAAATCCTTCACCTCAAACTCCTTCGCGAGTTTTGACTTCAGCTTAGTGATCTCGACTTCATCATCACCTGTGATCACTATATCATCCACATATACAGCAAGTATAGTGATGTGGCCTCTTGCATGCTGGAGGAAGACCGTATGATCTGCATTTGTTTGACGGTATCCCATGCCTGTAACAGCCTTTCTGAATCTGTCAAACCAGGCTCGAGGAGATTGCTTGAGCCCGTATAGCGACTTCTTCAGTTTACACACCTTTCCTTGCGACGTCCCTCCGTTTGATTCCGTCGCGTAGCATCCTGGCGGGAGCTCCATGTATACTTCTTCTTGCAGGTCCCCATGAAGAAAGGCATTCTTCACATCCAGCTGGTACAGCTTCCATCCATAGTTCGCTGCAATGGAGACCAGAGTTCTCACGGTGCTCATTTTTGCTACTGGGGCAAACGTCTCATCATAGTCTATGCCATATGACTGTGTGAATCCTTTTGCAACCAACCTCGCCTTGTATCGCTCGACCTTTGCTTCTGGCGTCTCTTTCACTGTGTACACCCATTTGCATCCCACAGCTTTCTTCCCTTTGGGTAATGGAACCAGCTCCCATGTCTTATTTTTCTCCAGTGCCCCAAGTTCTTCCATCATTGCAGCTTTCTACCTTGGATCTTTCTTTGCTTCCTGCCAACACTTGGGCAACGAAGTAGAGTCTAACGATGCAATGAAGGCTCGATAATTCGAAGAAATGTTAGAATAGGACAAGAAGTTGGCAATGTCATGTTCGTAATCATCAAAACGAGCAGGAGCCTTACCCGCATTGATGCGAGAAGATCTCCTTAAGGGAGCAATAGGTGGTGGAGAGATCATACCATCCGAGTCGGAGAGATCCGCATCAGAATCCGAGTGATTCAGTGCAGGGGCAATATCTTCAGGAGTTGGAGCAGGAGTAGACGAGGGACTTGGTACAGTAGGCACAGGGCACGGCATAGGCACAGTACTGGACTTCTGTTGTCTCCTTCTGTAGACTTGGAGCTCCTTTTCCCTTGTCTGTTGCTCCCCCTGCGTAACATATGTATCTTCTTCTTCTTCATCTGTATCTGAGTCACTGTGCTCTCTCCCTTTCGTCCAGTTTTCTACAACCGGACACGGAACCGATCCGACGACCACATTTGGGCTTATTATCTCTCCCTCACATCGAACACCACCTGTGTTAGATGTGTCACCAAATGCTGAACCTTCATCCGAACCATAGTATGGTTCGAGTTCTCTGAATGTAACGTCCATGCTGACAAACATCTTCCGCTCGACTGGACTCCAACAGGCATATCCCTTCTGAGTCGCCGTGTAACCGACAAAGACACATTTAACTGCTCTAGGATCCAGTTTGCCAACGCCAGGCCTATTATCTTGGACAAAGCACACACATCCAAAAACTTTTGGTGGAACAGTATATGTAGTTGCCCCAGTAAGCATCTCCAATGGTGTCTTCCAGTCCAATACTTGAGACGGCATTCTGTTGATGAGATACGAGGCCGTCAAAATAGCCTGCCCCCATAAGTGCTTCGGGACATTCATAGCCAGCATCATCGTCCGTGCGACTTCCAACAGGTGTCTGTTCTTTCGTTCAGCCACACCATTTTGTGCCGGAGTATAAGCACATGAAGTTTGATGTAGTATTCCATGGGTAGAAAAATACTCAGCAACCTGCTTATTAGTATACTCCGTCCCATTGTCAGACCGGAAACACTTAATTTTAGCGCCATATTGTGTTTCCACCCGGCGATGAAAGTCCCGAAAAGCCGCAAGGACGTCACTTTTATTCTTCAGAAGGTAGACCCATGTCACGCGGGTATAACAGTCAATGAAGGTGACGAACCATCGAAAACCGTTAATTCCGGTTGTAGGACAAGGGCCCCATACGTCCGAATGTATCATGTCAAAAGCAGCTGAACTCCTATTCCCCGAGCTTACATACGAGCTTCTGGTATGTTTTCCCAGCTCACAAGCATCACAAAATAACTTCTCTTTAACAGCCCTTTGATATAAGGACGGATACATTCGACTAAGAACTTGAAAAGAGGAATGACCGACACGCTGGTGGTGGAGTAGCAAGTCGGCTTCAACACTGCGACAGGAAGCTTCTGGTGGTGCGGCTGCTACCAAGGATGCCAATGCGTTGTCCAGTCCAGTCCTGTCTAAATACCACAGCCCCTTATGCCATGTGCCAGTCCCAAGTCGTCGTCATGTCCCCTTCTCCTGAAAAGTCACCTTAGGAATGTCAAAGGAAACAGTACAGTTAAGATCAAGTATAATGGCACTAATGGATAAAAGATTGACAGGAAAAGATGGAGCATGTAAGACATTGGTTAGAGTGATGGAAGGGGTGCATGCGACAGTGCCTGTACCCACTACAGGTCTGGATGTACCATCAGCGGTCTGAATACTCTCCGGCAATGGTAGGTGAGTATATCCCTGAAACGCATCACGGGACCCCGTGACATGGCGAGATGCCCCAGAGTCCATAATCCATCCTGACTGATGGATAGAGGCAAGAGCACGTGCAGAATCATCGGTGCTGGTTTGGACAAAGCAAGTGAGGTGATCTCCCGAGGATGAAGACGCCCCAGGACAGTCGACCGAACCCAGCTTTGTGCCTCGCAACTTCTCAAGGAACTCCCGCTCAAGCGGGGTTATTGCAGCCAGTTGATTCTCTCCCCCTTCCTCCACTAGATTTGCTTTGTGTCCGCCCCTTCTACCGGCATATCCTCCTCTACCACCACGCCGGCCTCCACGACCCCGTCCTCGATCAGTAGACTGATTGCGCAAGGGTTTTGGACAAAATCGGATGTAATGTCCGGAGTCACCACAATTGTGACAAATACCACCCATAGATGGAGGTTGATTGAAGGTAGCAAGGGCAGACTTTTCAACCGCGGCTGGCTCCCCCTGGGAGGAGCCCTTGTTGGGCATCAACTTCAGTCGAGCTTCTTCCTGTGTCATGACAGCTATAGCTTCTTCCAAGGTCGGGAGCGTGGGTTGGGAAAGGAGGATATTCTGTCGCTGCTCAAATACAGGGTGTAGTCCCTTCAGGAATTTCATCATACGCTGCCGGGAAATATAAGCCAGGAACGTCTGAAAGTACTTTGCGAAGGCTGGTTCGACTTGTGCATCTTCCATCCCAAGAGGATCATAATGATCCAGATCAGACCAATACTTCTTCAACATGGCCGCGTACTCAGAGATGGTACGGTCGTCTTGGGCCACCCTATCGAGTTCATCTTGCAGTTGAAAGACTCGCATAGGGTTGCCGGAGCCGGAGTACATATCTTTGAGAGTCTGCCATATATCAGCAGCAGCCTCCATAGCCTCGACATTGCCCGACACCTGGTCGGTTAAAGAGGCAGTCAACCACCCAGCCACGACGTTGTTGACAATCTCCCACACAGCAAACTCCTTGGTGGAGTGATCGGCTGGCGCCTTGGCTTGGCCAGTGACATAGCCAACCAAGCCACGTCCCTTCAGTGTCCGCATCGCCTGCCGCGACCACTTCAAGTAGTTGGAAGTTCCTTCCAACTTCGTCTCCAGTTTCTCCAGCTTCCCCATTTTGTAAGGCGACGGATCCACATCAGTATGGATCACACGTGGGGTTACCTCGGTTAATCTCTTGGATAAGATATCATCAACCAAGGCCTTCATCTCATCGGCCGTCAGTTTGCCACTGATCGAATCCATGGCGTCGTCAACTGAGAACTCAATTCGTCGTCTTCTTCGTCGTCGTCGGA
The DNA here is from genome assembly GCA_029216955.1 of Iris pallida. Taxonomy (NCBI): domain Eukaryota; kingdom Viridiplantae; phylum Streptophyta; class Magnoliopsida; order Asparagales; family Iridaceae; genus Iris; species Iris pallida. Next base: position 5,617,021 of record JANAVB010041017.1, read on the forward strand.
GTCTGCAACTGACCCAACGTCGTCGTCTTCGTCGTCTTCGTCGTCGACGTCGTCTTCTTCAACGCCAGAGACTTTACTAATGCGCTACTAACTTGGCCAGCACCGGCGCGCGCATGTAAAGTGAACACGTCAGGACACCAGAGAAGACATGATCAGTCTCTGCAAAGATCCCGATGTGAAGAAGGAATAACAAATAAAGCATTTGTTAGTTCCAAACGGCGTAAGCACGGAACAGAGTTGGTGCAAATAAAGATTTGACAGCCGTCTCTATTCGAAATACGCCGGATTTTTTTTTTTTTTTTGGCTAAAAGCTAGGGTTAGGGTTTGATGGGGCTGCTATGTCTAGGGTTAGGGTTTCCATGGCAAAAAAACTAGGGTTAGGGTTAGGGTTTGATGGGGTGGGGGGGGTCGGGGGGGAGGTCCTGGTCGGGGGGGCTCGGGTGGGGGGGGTCGGGAGGGGGGGGTGCTGTTGTGGTCGGGCGGCGGGGGGGGGGGGGTCGGGAGGGGGGGGGGTGCTGCTGTGGTTGGGCGGCGGGGGGGGGGGGGGGGGGGGGGGATCGGCTAGGTAGGAGCGGCTAGGGGGGGTGCTGCTGTGGTCGGGCGGCGGGGGGGGGGGGGGGGGATCGGCTAGGTAGGAGCGGCTAGGGGGGTGGGAGAGAAGAAATTTTTTTTTTTTTGTGTGGAGAGAGGGAGAGAGAGTTATGGCTCTGATACCATGTAGAAAATAATAGTTAGATGATTTTATTGATGGACTACTTCACTACTTATAGGGAGTCTAGCTCCTCTACATATAACATATTCCGATGTGGGACTAAACGTCCCTTATTGATTCTCAACAAAATAATTATTATTACTACTATTATTAATTAAATTGAAGAACTCCACCCTTGAACCCCGGCCTGCTCAGCGGCAAAGGGACTGTCGTTTGACTCTGCGATCCCTCACCCTCCACAAAATTCTCTCGCAACTCACTCGTTGGTATCACTCTTGTTTGTGCTTCTCTTTCTTCCAAGTTGTGACACTCATGTCCAACTTGAGGGGGAGTTTTGAACTTTACCCTTCTCGTCTCTTGGACTCGCTATCATTTCCATGATAGCATTTTATTTTAGTCGAGTGTCTTCATTGGTCGGGTTTTGTCGAACATCCACGTGCCGACAACTCTCTTGGTAAAGCGTCTTCATGCGCCGGCTCTTGTCGAGTTGATAGAAATGAGCCATCATTACATATTATAGCTCTTAACACCCTCCCTCCATCACGTGCCAAGTCAGTATTGTACGTGGATGAGCCTAAAGCGTGCACTTGAATAAAGCCAAGTGGGAGGAGGATCACGTTATGGAAAGAGAGGCAATATATACCAATTTAATTGGTGAACGAGGGGATTAAAACCCAAGATCTTTTGGTCTAGTAGCTCTCATACTGTGTTAGCCAACCAATGCTCCAAAAGATCAGGCTAATAGGAACGGACCAATATTAGATATTATAGCTATTAACAATTCCAAACAAGAACTTCAGCAGTTCAGGTTAAAGTGAATATGTTATCATATTAAAGAAGATAATGTGCATAGCTATGTTGTCATAGGCGACCTCGACCTGGATTATTTTTCCTGGATGTGGTGAGGCGACCACCTAGAACGCCTAGGCGGTCGCCTAGGGTCAGATATATATGCGCACAAGGGAAAAATATATATGTGCGGCAGGGAAGTACCCAAGTTCATGGGCGGCACCTAGGCGAGACGGGAGGCCTGTCGCCTCACCTAGCACCCATAACAACATAGGTGCATAGAAACAAATTTATATTGCTAACTTATATATGTGACTGCAGTGTCCCAGATAAAAATTTCTACAAAGAGTAGTACTTGCTTACGACAATTGTGAATAAGGAGGGTACATACATGATGGAAAATATTAAAATCCAAAAGAAACAGAAGTATGCCAAATGGTTATGCAGCATCACAAACAAAGATTTGGTAGAACTGTAAGATTAATGTTCATAACTAAAGAAAGAGATGATCTATCCTATAATTGTCAAGGCCAGCATTGTGCATTATGAAAAAAAAAATTGAAAAAGAAGAAAATAATTGACAAATACTGAAATGAGAACAAGGTACCTGGCAGAGGGACTTGTAGAATATATCCAATATTGGAAAACCTCCAGAGCATCATCAAGTGTGACTTGGACCTTGAATCCAATATCATCCAAAAATCTTTTACTAGTCACCTGATAGATAATTTAAATGTTTGGGGAAATATAAGTCAGAAATAGCAATCCAAGTAGTATTACACCAGCAATATGTTTAATTCTTGACATTAACTAAAGAAAGAAGTATCGGGAAGGAATACTTTTCTACACCATACGACTCTGACATAAAATGTTCTAAAGAAAACTTACAGTTGCAATGTACAAGAAAAGAAAGTCAAAAATGAGAAAAGATTTCAAATGATTGCCTCAAAGTTAAGCTCCACCTCAAGCACTAACCTTGGGCACTGCATATGGAGCAACAGCTCCCAGGATCGAACGAACAGACTCACAGTCATGGAAAAGATCTAGAGGACAATGGAGTTCTTCATCAATGCTACATGCTACCCATTTAAAGTTATGAATACTTTTCATGAATGAGGACTTGAAGGGCATAATTTCTTCCTTATTTTGAAGGCTGTAACACTTGACTTTTGTAGTGAAAGAGTCATCCCACAATTTATCTAGAACTTCCATCAGATATTTACTCTTATTCAAACAGTTATTTTCTGAAACTGTAGACAATAAGTGAACCAACTCAGGTGACTCCCAATCTCTTACATATATTTCCCTTTTGAAAATGTCCCTGTAACATGAGATGCTATCAACACTAGCACACATAACATCTGTCACATTCTTCTCAACATCTTTTAGTTGAACAAAATCAGTAACACCTAATTCTTGGAAAAATCCCCTCCACTTTGTTAGCCCAAATGCTAATGACTGGGTACCGGGATGCTTCAGATAGATGCTATCAACCTCATTCCATGTAGTTTCTGTATTATCAATTAACTTCTTTACATCAATGACATTGCCAAATTCTTCGCTGAAATGGATTGGCTCCTCAATGGGGCACTTAAAACCATGATTGGTCAATATGGTTGATTTTGTTTGTAATGTCAAGATCAAATCAGCCTTTTCAGTTTTACAGCTAGAACAGGGAGACTGAAGATGGATCATTATAAAAGACAGATACTCAACCATCAAGTCTGTATCTCCTCTTGTAAGCTTTCCAGCTGAAATAAAAGGCATAATATGAATTTGGATAATATCATGAGCAGACAACTGCTGTACACCTATTTTACATAGCATTCTTATGAGGTTGTCCACTCTAGATTTCACCAGGCCATCAGCTGTAGAGAAGAGTAGAGGTGATACAATGCGGAGTTTGACATGAATACCAGGAAACTTCTCGAGACTACTTTCATGTACAAATCCGCGACTAAACACATCACAAGGTAACCATATTGGTCCAGATGCCAATGAACCATATGAACCATCAGAAAGTGGAATAAATGGAATTTCTCTAAGCCGGTTGAGAAAGTTTGATTCAGTTCTATCTTTTGCTGAGGATAGACACCCAGATTGAATCGGTATCAAATCGAAAGAAGTATAAAGAGCATCAAGGAAAGAAGAAAGCCAATTTAGCCCCAATAACATAATACCATCATTAAGATGGCATATGGATGATAGAAGTCCAACTAACAGTGCCGGTCCATATTCTTGAATGCTCAATGCATTTGCCAATGAATCGGACAAGATAATGTCCTTACTCAAATAACCAAGCCCAAGGTGTTGCTGAAGTAAAGTTTCAGGTAAAAAAGTGCGAGCTTGTTCGTTCCAATTTCTCACAACCCTGCATGGAGGAACCCATTCAACATTTGTGCCGTCAAGAAGCAAGCAATTTGACATGCGTAATCTAGAAACAATTACATGTGGAAGGTGAGAAAAAAATCCATGAACTTCTCCAATAAGCGGAACAAAACTCATGAAGGCTGTAACAGCTTTTCCTGGACTCTCTTTAAAGCAAGGAAGTGCACAAAAGGATTTTTCTGCAGAGACGAAAAGATCAGGGAATTCTGACATCAACCATTGGTTCCAGGCACTGTCTCCATCAATATCTTCTCTAGATGAGGGCAACAAAAAATCACCTTGCATAATAAATTTCAGTCCATATTTTCTAAGAGGAAGGAAAGCAAAAACAGGCTGTTGATCAAGGATTGGCTTGTAATTTCCATTATCTGAATCCTGTAGTGTGAAAGCTATAGCAATCTTTGTATTTTGCACATCGTGACGAACATTGGATGCTTGTAAATCTTTATTAACCACTAACCAGTTCATTTCCTCATCTCCATGGGAGATCTTTATTATGCCATCATCCAAGATTTGTTTCCTTATGCTGACAAGCTTACCATCTAGCATGTTTTTTAATTTTATACACTGGAGCTGATGAAGAAAAAGTAACAGTGATGGATGTAGATCTGAGAACATTGAAATAATGGAGCTTATACCCATCCCTTGTTTTATCTTTGAATTGAAGGGAAGCACAATACAAGTGTTCCACATGGTAGCATCACTTTGATCAAATTCATAAGAAAGTTGCTTCTTGAAGTAATCAATATTACAGGCAGATACTATGGTCGGGAGAACGAAACCAATCTGACCATCGGTTATATCAAACTTCACATGAAAACCATTGGAATGAATTTCTGGAGAATCAGTTACCTGAAGAACAACAAATCTTTGTTAAATAACTAGAACTATACATCTCATCTGACTGTCAAAATATAAGGCATAGGTAGCATGCCTACAAACCATCTGAATTATTACAGTATTATAGTTTAGGATGCTTTCCCACAAGTTACTTATCAAGTATACTACACCATTTAAAATTATAATTTACAACTTCAACATACCTGTTACAGTTATGCGTAGACTTCATAAACCTCATTAGAAACTATTTGTCACTAAAGTCTCATTCATAATAAAGCTCGATCAAAGGCAAGCATGTTATGGAATTGGAAGGTCATGTAATTGGTCTCTTAGATATGTGGATAATTTGATTCATGGATATTATTTAACGGGAAGTTCCAACCACGAGCTTATTAAAATGTCTTAATCTTACCCGAAATACTGACTTAAAACCAATGCCCTTTTTCCCTATGTATCCAGCGTTTGACCCCTTCTTTGTCGAATTTCCAACATCACATAATGCCCTCATATTTTGAGCAGAGAATCCTTCTTCGTTGTTCATAACAACAACTCCATCAGCCTCAAGAATGAAAGCAAGTGTGGGTTCCACGTTTTCTGGATAATTATTATCATCAGCATTCTGGACCTGAAAATGTTTGAACATAAAAAGTGAAAAGCGAGCCTAGATGAATATCATTGTAATTTAACAAGAAAATAGAAAAGTAAAGGGTTGATTAACCCAAACTCCCCTAACATTTCATATATGATGCCTCGCAATGTTAATTTTTACAGCCCTACCATGAGGGAAAAGAAAACCAATAAACTCGGAAAAGAGACATAAAATACTTGCATAATTCAGCATTAATGGCACATAATGTCATCATCAAAGTGTAAAGACATCCTAACAATGTCATTAAGATATAATGACATACTAATGACATCAGCATAATGGTGACATCATTAAAATATAGTAGCACTAGACAAATAATATAATAACGTCAAATAATATCATTAAAGTGATAATGACATCATTAGAAATAATGATGTTAGTCATGTTACACCGATACTACTCCTAAGGATTGTATCCAGGTCTGTATCCATATCCAATAGGATACTTCTTTGACACTTGTATCGGATATGGCATGTCCGCATCTAGGCTCCAAAAGACCCAAAACATGGTTAAAAGTGATTTTGCATGGTTGTGACTGCTGGGAACATATTTGAGTAACGACAAATTAACCAGTTTTTGGTATCAAATCAGTTTTAGAATTATTTGGAACCTAGCAACTATATGGAACACATAAATATTGATATTATTAAAGATCTAATATATAAAATGTGTATGTGTATATAATTGTATCCATACCATACCCATATCCCAAAATTTTATAAATATTCAGTATACCAAACCCGTATTTTGTTGTATCTAAATCTGTTTCTGTGTCTATGGAACATAGGATGTTAGTAAAAGATGAGGGGTAAAAGAAAATATAGGATCTATCATGCATAGATACTTCTTTAGAGGACAGAATCCGTTTCAGTATCAGTTTCTGACACGCCACTTCCTCGACACTTATGTCGGATATAGCTCGCCCATACCTAGGCTCAAAAGAGACAAAAGATGGTTGACAGTGATTTTGTTTGTTCATGATTGTGCCAAACATAATATCTATACGAGAAAGTAACATTTCTTTCTATCAAATCTTTTCTACCCAAAACAGGTAACAGTATAGATATTTTTAATATTGAATATATAAAAAATGTAAATAGATACGTTTTGATATGTATATATCGTAACCATACCATACATGCACCCAATTCTAAAATGTGGCATTCTGAAGCTGTATCGGAACATGTGTATATACCACTCTGGCTAGGATAGGATGAAACTTTACTACACTATATGGATTTTAGACTGTTAGAGGTGGTTTGCGTTGGGAACGAAGCGTAGAAACCATTCCCCCAAACCAGAGAGTCTTGCGAGAGAACCGAGCAAAAGCACACAAACCAAAAACGCCAAACACAAATCGCAGACACAGAGATTTTTGACGCAGAAAACCCAGATGGAAAAAACCACGGGACGATCGGAGTCCAACCCTGAAGAACCTCCACTAATGTAATAAAGAGAATACACCCTCTACAAGCTCCTCCCGATCCAAACGGATCACTACAACTCACTTGAAAGAATAAAATTTGACTGCGGACTCCGAAGAACAAGAGATGTCGAAAAAGTATTCGAAGCGATCTCTCCTTCACAATAGTCTTCAATCATTTCTCTCACAAATATTGTAAGGCACTCTTACTTACTTTTTTTTAGATATATTTTAGGGTGAGGAAACACCTAGTATATATAGCCTCAAACCCACAACTAATTAAGGTATTCTACTATATGTAGGAATACTCAATCTAAACCATATGTATTCCTATTATGTATAGGAATACCTAATCCAACTCCACTGAGATATTCCTACTATATATAGAAATACCCAATCCAAATCCATTGAAATATTTCTATTATATATAGGAATACCCAATCCGACTCCGGAGTATTTTTCACATAGGTTGGAAATCTCACCCACTCCAACAAATCTCCCCCTTCACAACTATGTGGAGGCGGTCGTCATCCCGATGATCCTCCTGCAGTACTCGAACTAACCCATTAGAAGAACCTTTGTGAACATGTCTGCTCCGTTGTCATCTCTATGAATCTTATCAAGCGTCGCGTCCTTCTTCTCAACCACATCTCCTATCCAATGATACCGGATCTCGATGTGCTTGGACCGACTATAAAATGTTTGGTTCTTCACAAGGTGAATAGCACTCTACCTATCGCAAAACAAAGTATATTGTCCTTGCTTTAGTCCTACTTCCTGCAACAGCTTCTTCATCCACAGCAACTCCCTTGCAAGCCTCTGTTGCCGCAATATACTCTGCCTCTGTCGTCGACAAGGCAACACATTTCTGCAACCGCGACTGCCACGATACCGCTCCACCAGCAAACATCATCACATAGTCCGAAGTCGGTCGCCTCGTGTCTACATCTCCAGCCATATCAGCAACAGTATACCGAACCAGCTTCGGCTCGTCACCATCAAAAAAAAGTCTCCAATCGGCAGTGCCCTGGAGGTACCGTAGAATCCACTTGACAACACTCCAATGTATCCTTCCAGGATTGGAAAGATACCTGCTAACTATGACAACTGCGTGAGCGATGTCTAGCCTCGTACACACCATACTATACATGAGGCTTCCCACAGATGAAGCATATGGAACCCGCTCCATATCTTTCTTCTCGTCCTCGGTAGATGGACACTACTCCTTAGTGAACTTAAAGTGAGCTGCAAGGGGGTTACTTGTAGTGCCCCGCTTCGATAGGCGACGGACTTCATAATATGCTAGCGCCGAGTCAGATCGGTCGGGAACTTAGATGGCCATCTGACTCGATCGCTGAGCTTGGTAAACGATAACACCTTGCGGCATCGATCAAATCGATTTGGACGGATGTTACGAGAATCGATCCAACTAATGGAACGACTTCTGTTGGAATAAGTCCTAGATGCAGCGGGCTGCGTCTCGGCGAGTGAGCTCTATATAAGAGTCCCTTCGACGGGACCGGACCGCTGTATGGTTTTCTTGGAGCTTTTGCCGCTGGATTTTGATGAAGCGCTTTCGTGTCGTTTTTCTGGATGCAATCTTCAAATTTCGAAGCAAAGAAAAAAGAAGGAATCCTAACAAAATGTTGGTGTCATTGCAGGAGCTCGCGTAACTAAAGCTTGAACGTTGCGAAGCGCTTCGACGGTCGGCACGATCAAAGAACTCGGTGGGTGATTCGGCCCTTCCTTTCTACTCTGTCCCGCAAATAAATTTCCTTTGCCTCGAATTCATTCAAATCGACGATGCCAAGTTAAATGCATGCCAATCCACTAAGGTCAAGAACTCGAAAAAAACGTATCAATTTAGAGTAATCTACTCTGAAAATACAAGTTTCTCACATAAACGAGAAAGTTTAAGGTTCTAGTAAAAAGATAGACTATTTCACGTGCTGCAAAATAATATGAAACGTCGATCGTGGGTTATGATACCTCGGGCAATTTGGTGCCTACGGGACGCTAAATCGGGAGTACGGCTTTGGAAAAAATGAATCGTTGCATGAGTTGGGAGAAATGACAATGTCGTTCGATACTGTCCGCGCTATACAAATCTGTTGAATATATGTTAAACTGTTCACGCATAGACATGGTCATGGACAGCTTGTGCACAAGTTCGTTTTCCTCGAAACGATATCCGGGGCATCGGAACTGATTCGTCCTAGGGGGAATAATTTATCGTGCTTTGGCGCGAGGCATGCGGGACCTTCAGTAAGGCTTGCAACCTAGGCTGAAAGGGTAGCGTCGCATGCCAATTTCGATTAAGTCCTAAGTGGTGTGTAACACCAATGACCACATGTAAGATAGTAGCATGTTCATCTATTGTCTTATGCAGGTATAATTACTATCTCTGTTTTATGCAGGGACGAGCACGGCCGTGGTAAGAAATGGGATAAATCGCTATATTTTACTGTATGCTTTATTACTTCAAAGATGGCTATCGATATGAACTGAATTCATTTAGTTCTAAATAGAAAGAAAACTCTAAAGCATGCCTACCTTAACAATCAGAGTCAGTTTAGACGAGTAGTTTCGTCTCGTCCACTTAGCAAGTGTGCTAATCCCCTCCCCCAAATTCCCCAGGTGTGGAGGGCGCTCTAAACTGAAACTGAAGTGCGGAGACGCGTTTTGAAGCTCTTCCTATGCTGAAGTATTTTGAAGCTAATTCAATCGAAGGCTTATGTATAAAAGGGCGAATGTATGGAACGGCAAGTGTTAGTTCAGGCAGCTTGTCGAGTATGTTTTCTTTTGTTTTCAATCAATGTAGCCGCAACGGCATCCAATGTAATTACGACTTGCACTTCGTTGCAAGCTATGAATGAAAAGCATATTTCTATCTTTCCATACTGCGTCTCAATTTGATGTGATTTGTGAAGTTTCAACTTGGCGTTTCAATATAAAAATTAACGTAACATTCTTGCCTTGTACGAGTGCAATTCCAGACTCGTACGGTATCACGCCTTAGCGAGGACGATCGAATCGGCAAAATAACACCGGGGACGAACGGTTTGTCGACTCAGGGTGTGACAAATTGGTATCAGAGCACAGTTATGTTTCCTCGGATTTTCGAAAGATGTTTCATTGTTGGAATGTTCGTTACGATGGCTCGATTGAATGCTTGTCGACATGCTGTGTGAAATAATAGTTCCATACAGGTATACCCGTAGATATTTTTGAAAAATACTAACGGGTTTACTCTGTTTTGTAGGAATGACTAAGAGAAATAAGAACAATCCCGGCACAACAACCCAAACCGTGGATAGTACGTCGAGCACAAAGAGTACTGGCCCTAGCGAGACGACTATGGAGAAAATGCTACAGTTGATGGAACTGCAGCAGCAACAGCTTCAGATGCAAATCAAAGCCCAATTTGATGCGCAGCAGAAGCAAATGAACGACCTAACGCAGATCGTAAGCAAGATGAACGGCAATACCAAGGCAACGGTCGTGATATCCGAAGAGAGACAAGATGTTCAAGACGAAGTCGAGGAAGAAGTCCTACCGCAAATGATAAACTCTTCTTCCATGCTCAAAAGGAGTTCCGCAAGATGAACCCGCCGAAGTTCAATGGCCGAGCAGATCCCGATGTGATAGTGGGATGGCTCGCAGAAATGGAGGACTTGTTTGATCTTCTCTGCATCGAAGGGTCCCAGAGGGTGACATGTGCGGCGCTACAGCTACAACTGAGAGCACACGACTGGTGCGCGGCGAAGAAACAGGAAATCTCTGAAACCGATCCCAACACCAAGATTTCCCGGGAAATGTGCAAGGCAGCCTTCCTTGAGCAGTACGTTCCTCGCGCCATCCGTCGACAGAAGGGGGATGAGTTCATGATGTTGAGGCAAGGGAATATGACTGTTGAAAATTATGATGCAAGCTTCTCAAAACTTGCAAAATTTGCCGGCACCTTCCTACCCAACAAAGAAGAATGGTACGAGCGTTTTCAACAAGGCCTCAACGACGAATTGCGTAGGGACGTCATGAACCAACGATGCCGAACTTATCGTGAATCCTACGAAGCCGCACTTGACAGTGAGCGGATCTTTAGCCGTATGTCACAAAGGGTCGTGCATGTCGTTCGCAACAATTTCAACAAGCGTCCTAATGACGCTGGAGGATCGGGAGTACAAAAGCGTCCAAACACGTCTGAGAATCGAGGTCACTTTGCCGCAGTAAATTGCAACAGATGCGGCAAGCGTGGGCACCGAGCACCCGATTGTAAATTGAGAACATGCTTCAAGTGTGGCGAGCTAGACCACTTCAGTCAATTCTGTCAGGCGGGAAAGCCAAATCAACACCTCCCAAAAAATGTTCCAAATCAGTATAAAGTGCCTACACTGCAAGGTGCGAATGCGGTACCAGTGAACCCGCCGAATCAACGCCATGGAGCACAAGGCCGAGTCTATGCATTGACTAGAGACGAGGCGTTTGGGTCCGATACTGTTGTAACAGGTATATTACTCTACAAAAATATACATGCTCGAGTACTATTCGATTTGGGTGCGACGCATAGTTTCATATCTGCTGATTATGTGAAAGAAAATAAAATAACCATGCAATCACTAGATATAGACATTAGCGTTAGCACTCCGTCAGGAGTCGATATGCCTGCGAACTTTATTTGTAGGGATGGCCACATTTGCATCGGGGGAAGAAATCTATCCTTGGATGCCGTCGTACTAGACATCAAAGAGTACGACATAATCCTGGGCATGGATTGGTTGGGCGCTTGTCATACAACGATTGAGTGCGCGGAGAAGAGAGTGGTGTTTCGTCTTCCTGGCGAAACAGAGTTCTCATATTCGTGCGGTACGGTCTCGAAGACAGCAATGATGGTATCGACAATCTCGGCGAGGCGTATGTTGCGTTCCGGCTGTACGGGATACTTGGCATCAGTTCGAGACACGTGGAAGGATAATACAAGCACAATGCAGACTGATGTTGTGGCAGATTTTCTCAACGTTTTCCCTGACGAGATGCCCGGGATGCCGCCGGATCGAGAAATAGAATTCAGCATCACCGAATACACGACTGATATCAAAGGCGCCTTACCGAATGGCTCCAGCAGAACTGAAGGTGCAATTACAAGAGTTGCTAGACCGCGGATTTATTCGCCCTAGCGTCTCTCATGGGGAGCTCCCGTACTGTTTGTGAAGAAGAATGATGGATCGATGCGGCTATGCATCGACTATCGGGAACTCAACAAGGCGACCGTGCGGAACAAGTATCCCTTGTCACGAATCGACGACTTGTTTAACCAACTGCAAGGCGCGGCAATATTTTCAAAAATCGATCTTCGTTCAGGCTATCATCAGTTGAAGATCAAGTCCGACGACGTATCGAAGTCTGCCTTCCGCACTCGATATGGTCATTATGAATTCCTAGTCATGTCGTTCGGTTTGACGAATACCCTAGCCGCTTTCATGGATCTGATGAACCGAGTTTTCCAACCCCAAATCGATAAATTTGTAGTCATGTTCATTGACGATATCCTTATCTACTCAAAGAATCGAGAAGAGCATGCAGAACACTTGAAGACGGTATTGCAAATTCTGCGTGAAAACAAATTATACGCCAAGCAGAGTAAATGCGAGTTCTGGATGAGTAGTGTGACATTCCTCGGACATGTAATCTCTGCCGAAGGTGTCGCGGTGGACCCAAAGAAGATTAAAGCGGTGGTAGATTGGAAACGACCTGCCTCGGCTAGCGATATTCGAAGTTTCCTGGGCTTAGCGGGCTACTACCGAAGATTCGTGCGGAGCATTTCAAAACTAGCGTCGCCTCTGACTCGCCTCACCCAGAAAGGAGTAGTATTTGAATGGAGTGACGACTGTGAATCCAGCTTTCAAGAGTTGAAGCAACGACTCGTCTCAGCTCCAATCCTTGCACTTCCAGATGGTCCAGAAAGCTTTCAAATATTCAGCGGCGCATCGGGAACTGGCCTCGGGTGCGTACTCATGCAGAGAGATAAAGTCATCTCCTACGCTTCACGGCAGTTGAAGCAGCACGAGAAAAACTACCCGACACACGACCTAGAATTGGCGGCGATCGTGTTTACGTTGAAACTCTGGCGGCACTACCTCTATGGTGTGGCTTGCAGAATCTACACAGATTATAAAAGCCTGAAATACTTGTTTACGCAACGAGAACTCAACCTATGACAACGACGTTGGCTCGAACTCATAAAAGATTACGAGCTAACGATCGAGTATACGCCGGGCAAGGGAAACGTTGTAGCCGACGCGCTTAGCAGAATGTTTATGGGAACACTGGCCATAAATAAAGAGATACGGCGAGACCATGAAACGATGGGTATCGAACTCGAAATTGAGTATCGACACCTGCACCTAGCTCAGTTGAAGTTAGGATCGAGCCTGCTTAGCAAGATAAAGACCGCACAGAATTTCTGAAGAAGATGCGCGAGCTGATTTCAACAGGAAGGGTGACTGACTTTGCGGAAGACGAAGACGGGACGATGCGACTAAAGGGAAGGCTCTGCATTCCTGAAACTGCCGAACTCAGAAAAGAAATTCTGACGGAGGCACATTATGCGAAGTACTCGTTACATCCCGGAAGCACCAAGATGTACAAGGACTTGCGCACAAACTTTTGGTGGCACGGCATGAAGAAAGACGTGGCTACTTTCGTATCGCACTGCATGGCGTGTCAGCAAGTGAAGACGGAACACCAAAGGCCAGGCGGAGAGCTGCAGAACCTCACTATTTCAGAGTGGAAGTGGGACAACATCTCGATGGATTTCATTGTGGAATTTTCGAAGACGCCGCGAGGGAATGATGCGATTTGGGTCATTGTTGATAAATTGACCAAGTCGGCTCACTTCATCGCAATTAAAGTAGAATGGAGCGTCGATCGGTTAGCGCAAATCTACATCGACGAAATTGTTCGACTGCACGGGGTACCGGCCTCAATAATTTCGGACAGAGACGGACGATTCCTATCGCATTTTTGGACGAGCCTACAAGCGGCGATGGGGACCAAACTAAACTTTAGTTCTGCATACCCCCAAACAGACGGTCAGACGGAGAGGGTAAATCAAATCTTAGAGGATATGTTGCGTCTGTGTTCGATCGATTTAAAGACTAGTTGGGATACGCATTTGCCGCTTGCAGAGTTTGCGTATAACAACAGTTATCAGTCGAGCATTCAGATGGCTCCATATGAAACGCTCTACGGAAGGAAGTGTCGTTCACCAATATGTCGGGACGAAGTCGGAGAGCGACAAGTGCTTGGACCGGAACTAGTGGAGCAGGCCGTCGAAAAGCTCAGCTTGATTCGAGATAGACTCCGTATCGCGCAAAGTCGACAAAAGATCTACGCAGATCTTCGTCGACGACCGCTAGAGTTTCTGGTCGGGGACCACGTGTTTCTGAAAGTAACGCCCATGCGTGGTGTGATGCGGTTCGACATTAAAGGCAAGTTGAGCCCGAGATTTGTAGGCCCCTTCGAGATCATCGAGCGAGTTACAACGGTTGCTTATCGGATCGCACTACCTCCTGCCTTGGCTGATGTGCACAATGTTTTCCACGTCTCACAACTTCGAAAATACGTGCACGATCCAAGTCACGTGGTTAGCTTCGATCAGTTGGAGCTACGTACTGACTCGTCTTACTCGGAGGAACCTATTCAAATTTTGGACCGTAAGGAGAAGGTGTTACGAAATCGGTCGATGTCTTTGGTCCGCGTGCTTTGGCGGAACCATTCAGTTGAAGAGTCGACGTGGAAAATAGAGGCGGAGATGAAGGAGAAGTACCCTTCGTTGTTTGCCTAATTTAAGGTCAGACCCTTATTCTTAAGTTTCGGGACGAAACTTTTTTTTAGTGGTATATTATGTAGTGCCCCGCTTCGATAGGCGACGGACTTCATAATATGCTAGCGACGAGTCAGATCGGTCGGAAACTTAGATGGCCATCTGACTCGATCGCTGAGCTTGATAAACGATAACACCTTGCGGCATCGATCAAATCGATTTGGACGGATATTACGAGAATCGATCCAACTAATGGAACGACTTCTGTTGGAATAAGTCATAGATGCAACGGGCTGCGTCTCGGCGAGTGAGCTCTATATAAGAGTCCCTTCGACGGGACCGGACCGATGTATGATTTTCTTGGAACTTTTGCCGATGGGTTTTGATGAAGTGCTTTCGCGTCGTTTTTCTAGATGCAATCTTCAAATTTCGAAGCAAAGGAAAAATGAAGGAATCCGAACAAAGTGTTGGTGTCATTGCAGGAGCTCGCGTAACTAAAGCTTGAACGTTGCGAAGCGCTTCGACGGTCGGCACGATCAAAGAACTCGGTGGGTGATTCGGCCCTTCCTTTCTACTCTGTCCCGCAAATAAATTTTCTTTGCCTCGAATTCATTCAAATCGACGATGCCAAGTTAAATGCATGCCAATCCACTAAGGTCAAGAACTCGGAGAAAACGTAACAATTTAGAGTAATCTACTCTGAAAATACAAGTTTCTCACATAAACGAGAAAGTTTAAGGTTCTAGTAAAAAGATAGACTATTTCACGTGCTGCAAAATAAAATGAAACGTCGATCGTGGGTTATGATGCCTCGGGCAATTTGGTGCCTACGGGACGCTAAATCGGGAGTACGACTTTGGGGAAAATGAATCGTTGCATGAGTTGGGAGAAATGATAATGTCGTTCGATACTGTCCGCGCTATACAAATCTGTTACATATATATTAAACTGTTCACGCATAGGCATAGTCATAGACAGCTTGTGCACAAGTTCGTTTTCCTCGAAACGGTATCCGGGACATCGAAACCGATTCGTCCTAGGGGGAATAATTTATCGTGCTTTGGCGCGAGGCATGCGGGACCTTCAGT
Organism: Iris pallida; assembly: GCA_029216955.1. Classification (NCBI taxonomy): domain Eukaryota; kingdom Viridiplantae; phylum Streptophyta; class Magnoliopsida; order Asparagales; family Iridaceae; genus Iris; species Iris pallida. The sequence continues at coordinate 5,632,732 of JANAVB010041017.1, forward strand.
AAGGCTTGCAACCTAGGCTGAAAGGGTAGCGTCGCATGCCAATTTCGATTAAGTCCCAAGTGGTGTGTAACACCAATGACCACATGTAAGATAGTAGCATGCTCATCTATTGTCTTATGCAGGTATAATTACTATCTCTGTTTTATGCAGGAACGAGCACGGCCGTGGTAAGAAATGGGATAAATCGCTATGTTTGACTGTATGCTTTATTACTTCAAAGATGGCTATCGATATGAACTGAATTCATTTAGTTCTAAATAGAAAGAAAACTCTAAAGCATGCCTACCTTAACAATCAGAGTCAGTTTAGACGAGTAGTTTCGTCTCGTCCACTTAGCAAGTGTGTTAATCCCCTCCCCCAAATTCCCCAGATGCGGCGGACGCTCTAAACAGAAACTGAAATACGGAGAGGCGTTTTGAAGCTCTTCCTATGCTGAAGTATTTTGAAGCCAATTCAATCGAAGGCTTATGTATAAAAGGGCGAATGTATGGAACGGCAAGTGTTAGTTCAGGCAGCTTGTCGAGTATGTTTTCTTTTGTTTTCAATCAATGTAGCCGCAACGGCATCCAATATAATTACGATTTGCACTTCGTTGCAAGCTATGAATGAAAATCATATTTCTATCGTCTTATATTGCGTCTCAATTTGATGTGATTTGTGATGTTTCAACTTGGCGTTTCAATATAAAAATCAACGTAACGTTCTTGTCTTGTACGAGTGCAATTCCAGACTCGTACGGCATCACGCCTTAGCGAGGACGATCGAATCGACAAAATAACACCGGGGACGAACGGTTTGTCGACTCGGGGCGTGACATTACTCACTTTCTTCGACCCGCCCATCCCGAAACACTTAAGTACCCGATAAATGTACTTCTTTTGGGACAAGTGTAGCAACTTGGCCTCTCTCGGCTAATCTTTATCCTAAGAATAGTCTTCGTTGCGCCAAATCCTTCATATAGAAGAGGCCGCGTCCAGTTGGCACTTCAACTCCGCTATTCTAGTGGAATTTCGACCAACCAGCAGCATATCATCAACATCGAGCAGTAAAATGATGAAATCATCATCGGCAAAGTACCTCACAAATACAAAGTGGTCTGACGTTGTCCGTGCAAAACCATGCTCCTCCATAAACGACTCGAATTTCCTGTACCACTGTCTCAGAGCCTGCTTCAAACCATACAAGATCTTCCTCACAGCACACCAAGTGTGACTTGCCCTTCTCACAGAATCCCTCTGGCTGCTCCATGTACAACTCCTCAAGATCACCGTAGAAGAATGTCGTCTTCACGTCCATCTGCTCGACCTCCAAGTCAAAATTGGCTGCCAATGCTAGCACCACCCGAATAGACGACTGTTTGACGACTGACGAAAAGATCTCATCATAATCTACGCCCTTCTGCTGACTATGTAGCCTTTAACTACCAGCCTCAGTTTGTATTGAGGGCGAGTAGCATCATTTGTCTGCTTCACTCTGAACACTCATCGATTTTTCAAAGCCTTCTTGCGCTTTGGCAACCGCACCAGATCATAAGTGGAGTTGGCATGTAAGGACTCATCTCCTCATGTATAGCCTCTATCTACTCCTGCCTATGTTCGTCGTCCATATCCTCCGCGAAACTTTCGGACTCTCCCCCGTCAGTCAGTAGCACATACTCATCTGGTCAGTATATCGTAGATGGTCGACGCTCTCTATCCATCTACGCTCTCTATCGCTCCTCCTCAACAGAACCACCGGTGTTGGTTGTATATCAACAGCCTCCTCCCTTTCAGGAACAACCTTCCTGGCATGCTCATCCTCTTGAGGGTTATCCTGACCACCATCAGCAGGCTGATGATCAAGGTTGGGAGCAACTCCATGTACTGGCTCCCCTATAACTGGATCCTCTGTGATGTCCTCTGGAAACTGTTCGAAGCGGAATAACTCTAACTCAGGCAATTTCTCAGCCTCATAAGACATCTCAGAATCCTGAGTGTTGGTATCATCATGAGTGTTGGTCATGGTATAATCCTCGACGAATACCACGTCTCTGCTTCTGTAGAGTTTTTTTTCCTACGGGATCGTAGAGTCTATAGCCAAACTCATCCCGATTGTAGCCGACAAAGACGCGCCGCCTCATCTTCGGCTCAAGCTTGGATCTCTCGTCCTTCGGTACATACATGAAGGCCTTACAACCAAACACTCGCAGGTAATTGTATGACAGCTCTTTGTTGTACCATACTTTGTCAGGCACATCACCCTGCAAAGGAGCACTAGAAGAAAAATTAATAGTATAAGCAGCTGTGTAAAGTGCCTTACCCCAATAGTTGTCGGGCAAGTTTGCTTCTGACAGCAAACATCGTACCCTCTCCATCACCGTCCTGCTCATGCGCTCCGCTACACCATTGAGCTGAGGTGTCTGAGACAGAGTCTTCTGGTGTCGTACCATTTACTCTCTGCAATAAGCATCAAAGGGACCAATGTACTCGACGCCATTGTCTGACCAAACACATAGCAGCTTCTTGTCCGTCTCGCTTTCAACAAAGACCTGAAACTCTTTGAAAGTGGGCAGCACCTGATCATTGGTCTTTAAGGCATAGACCCAAACCTTCCTGGAGCAAACATCAATAAAGGTCACAAAATAAGTACCACTAATGGACTTTACCTTCATAGGACCGCAGACATCCGAGTGAATCAACTCGAGCAACATCGGCTTCCTCGAACTTGATTGACTTTGGAAAGACACCATATTCTGCTTTCCTGCCAAACAGTGTGTGCATCTCTCCAATTTTGTAGACTTTAGCCCTGGAATCACCTTCATGTTTACCAAATAGCTCATCCCCTTCTCGCTGATATGGCTGAGCCACCTGTGCCACAGCTCAGCAGACACATCGGTAGCTGCTTCGGGTCCCTTTGGATACCCATTATTTGTCAAAAAAAAAATTATTTTAAACTCAACAGCCAAGCAAAAGAGTGTTTGGATGGCTGCAATCCAAAAATTGATTTCCAAATATTTTTTCGAAAACCCAAGTTTTAACTTCGTTTTTCGGATGGAGAGAAAAGATGCTTTCCCCAAAAAAAATTTAACACTCCTCTCATTTTCCTCTTTCCTCACAGGGGGCCTTTCATTTCTTTTGACTCCACTCTCTCTCCAAAGCCCCTCTCTCCAAGCTCCCCTCCTCCTATGGAACCACCCCCACCCCAAGCTCCCTCCATTGCCACTCCCCTTTCTCCTCTCCGTCCTCCTCCTCTTCCTCTCCCTCTCCCTCTCCCTCCACTACCACCCTCCCCCTCTCATCGTTTTTCTTGTCTCGGCGTCGTCTTCGGTCGGCCCTTGACGACCGTGCCGTCCTCGTCGTGCTCCTGCTGCTCACCATCTTCGTCATGGTCTTCACCGACAGCCCCGACATCGTCTTCGAGGTCCGCCGACGTCGTAGTGCAGGCCGTGCAGTACGGGAAGGCCTACGAGGGCTGGGTTAGGGTACGAGGTGGACACGGTCGGGGTGGAGGTCCCGGTGGACGCGGTCAGGGTGGACACAGTGGAGGTGGTGGAGACGGAGGACGCGGTGGAGGAGGTGGACGCGGTGGGGCGGTTGGGGGGGACGGGGTACGCGGTTGAGGGAGGGCGTGTGTCTCGATGCAGACGTGGGGGTCGACTCCACCTCATCATTGTCGGCCTCTTGGAGGTGGAGCTCGACTCCACCTCGCCATGGCGGTTCTCTACGAGCCGCGTCGACCAACTCCGGAGAGCCGGTCGTCGACTCCGAGGTGGTTTTCTGCGAGCCGCGTCGACTAACTCCGGAGAGCCAGTCGTCGACTCCCGGGTTGACGTGAACTCGACTTCGAGGAGGTGGTCTCCGGAGGTGGAGAGCGGTGGTCGTCGGAGCTCTGAAAAAGGACTTGAGCTATGGTGGCAAGGATAACACCGATGTGGACACAACAAGATGGTGTCACATATACTAGACACAAAAAATTGGATACAATACATTTATAATTATTTCTAGAATCTGAAAAAATTTTACCAAACAGAATCTGAAAAATTCTTTTCAAAAAATTCTTCTCCAGATGAAAATTAACCAAACGCAAACTCAAAATTTCTATACTTAGAAAAGAACTTTATAACTTACTTTCAGAAAATTGTTTTCAGAAAAAAAATTTCAGAAAACATATCCAAACGGACCCTTCACCTCTTGTGCTCCATGTGCGCTCCCCTCCATATAATAGTCCGAACTTTGCTTCCTCTGGCAATCACCATCGAACCTTTGGAAAGCTTCCACTGACCGTTCCCGAAGAGATTGAAGAAACCCTCGTTATCCAACCTTCCAACCGACACCAGATTGAAACGGATATCAGGAACATGACGGACATCTTTGACAATAAGAACTGCACCCGTCTTCGTCCTTACATGCACATCTCCAATGGCAACCACCTTCGACACATCTTCGTTGCCCATCTTCAATACTCTACAGTCGCCTGTCGTGTAAGTGGCAAATAGTACCATATTGTAAGATATGTGCGCTGAAGAACCCGAGTTCACCAGCCAAGAATTGTCATCGCAGGCGAGGATCATAACAACCTCATCACCTACGACGATCACATCACCTCCATGTGCCAAGGTCGCCGCTGTAGTATCCTCACTTTGCTTCCCCTTGTCACCCTTCTCTTCCAAACGAAGCAGTTCCATTTGATGTGGCCCTTCTTGCCACAATGGTAACACTCCGAATCCTCGTACCAACCCTTGGACTTGCCTCTGCTCTTGTCTCTGCCACCACCTGGATCCTTGCTTTTGTCCCTTCCGCGGCTCTCTGAAACTAGCGCCTCTGAGTATGATGTAGATGAAGTGTCCTGAGAAGGTCTCCGCATCTCTTCATTCAATACCCACTCTTGGCAAACTCCAGACTGACTATGCCTTCCGGAGCAGAAGCGATCATAGATACTCGTACGGTCTCTCACGAGTCTGGCAATGTACATAGCAACCAAAATTCCTGAACCTTGTCGTCGAACTTGACTCTCATCGTGGATAGCTGGTCAACTACGTCCTGGAACTCACTCAAGTGATCCGTAATAGACGCACCATCTTTGTATCGCAGACCCATCATCATTCGGATCAAGAACAATTTATTTACTCCGGTCTTCTTCGCATACAAAGATTCCAGCTTATCCCAGTGTCCTTGCGTGCTCAATACTGGCAACGTGGTTATACACATTCTCGTCAACGAACTGCCTTATGTACCCACACACTTGTATATGCTCAAAATTCTAGTCCTCTTCGGATTTACCACTGGGCCTCTCAGAAGCAAATACCGGCAGATGCAACTTCTTGACAAATAGCAAATCCTTCATCTTGCTACTCCAGTAGTGATAGTTGGTACCATTCAGGTTTACCATGCGCACCGGCTTCGCGTCCATCTCTGCGTCATGGTTTGACCAAGGTTCTAAGCGGCAGTAGGCGGGTGCGAGGCGGAGAGAGTCCGCCTACCGCCTAGGCTGCCTAGGCACTGGGGTGCCACCTAGGCGGTCGATACATTTTGAACATTTTTTTACTATTTTACCACTGTTTTTTTTTTTTGCATAATATGCATATCTTAAGGATGTTCCCTGCATAATAAGATGTTGAACGAAGATTTATAAAATTTTAGTTTTGTAAAAGTGAACCATAGGTCCATAATACTTACAAAACCTTTTTGACCAAAATATATTGTTAGGTATTACTTCGCCTAGACACCCGCCTACGCCACCTCACCTTCGCCTATGCCGCCAACCTCCATTGGCCGCCTACTCCACCACCTACCGAAAAGTGGTGCGGAGAGAGACCGCCTAGGCGGGGTAGGCGGCCGCCATTTAGAACACTGGGTTTGACTGTCAACTCCTGACACTTCTCTGAACCCAAAGCTTTGATACCACTCTGTTGAGAACGAAGTACGTAAATCGTTCCCCCAAACCAGAGTCCTGCGAGAGAACTGAACAAAAGTACACAAACCAAAAATGCCAAACACAAATCGCAGACAGAGATTTTTGACGTGGAAAATCCAGATGGAAAAAACCACGGGACGATCGGAGTCCAACCCTGAAGAACCTCCACTAATAGAATAAAGATAATACACTCTCTACAAGCTCCTCCCGATCCAAACGGATCACCACAACTCACTTGACAGAAGAAAAATTAATTGCGGACTCCGAAGAACAAGAGATGTCGAAAAATTATTCGAAGCGATCTCTCCTTCACAATAGTCTTCAATCATTTCTCTCTCAAATATTGTAAAGCACTCTTGCTTACTTTTTTTTGAGGTATATTTTAGGGTGAGAAAACACCTAGTATATATATAGCCTCAAACCTACAACTAATTGAGGTATTCTACTATATGTAGGAATACTCAATCTAAACCATTGATGTATTCCTATTATATATAGGAATACCCAATCCAACTCCATTGAGATATTCCTACTATATATAGAAATATCAAATCCAAATCCATTGGAATATTTCTATTATATATAGGAATACCCAATCTGACTCTGGAGTATTTTCCACATAGGTTGGAAACCCTACCCACTCCAACAGTTTGGACATAGAGACTCACTGATGCACTAGATAGGAGTGGTAGGATCTTAATTGACGAAGAAGGTTGTCCAGGACTAGGAGCAGACCAATACAAACTTCAACAAATATGTGTTGCTAATGTTATGATGGCATGGCACTTAAGAAAGCTGAACGGAAAAAATTCATGTAGCCCAACTCCAAACTTGGGACTAGATGTTTTGTTGTTTTTGTTGTTCCATTTACAGATGTATGTCATATTGCAAATAGCTCAATCATAGAAATGGTTCCATTTTGTAAAATTGAAAAGAAAAAAAAAACACAAACAGTAAGGAGTTCCTTGTCAGGAACAAATTAGCAATAAAGAAACTGTAAACACAGTTAATATATCTATCAATTTACACAAATATAACTCATATTGTCCACAAGAACTAGATATAGTTGAATTACCAGCTCGAGTATAAAATGTGAATCTTGTGAATATAGCTCTTGCGAAAGGCAATGGAGTGCTCTCCCTAAACGAGCATGCTGCTTCGTCAACAAGTTACTCTCAGCATCTTCAAGATTAGGATCAAGACCAAATTCCTCACGTCTTATGGTTTCAATGAGAAGAGCTGCATCCTGTACTTCACTATCTTTCGATGTAGATGAACCATGACCAAACTTCCCACTTATCTCTTCAGTAGTAACTGTTGTTTTCTGATGGCCATCTGGCATTGTTGAATCTGCCTTAAATTTATCTTTGATATCTCCATCAGCCAACATATTTGATTTATCAGGTGTGTTTTTCAAACATGTGTCATGTTCAGTATAATGTCGCTGAGATTGGCTAAAGATCTGAGATGATGCACTCAAGTTAGCAGTTGTTTCTGAATTATAAGTTCGGTAGTCTTCGACCCATTCCATGATACCAATGGACAATCCAATATCATGAAGCATAATACGTTCATTGGTTAGCTTACAAACACTTAAAATGATCAAAGAAGCATCCTTTGTGAAGAACAGTAGACCAGAAACCAAAATATCTGCAGCAGTACTGCGGAATTCTGAAGGTAGATAACCAAGACAATCACGGATAAATACTGCAATTAAAGAATATGCTTTGTTTAATAAGACATCTTTAGATAACTGGGTTCCTTCTTCAACATCTGTGTGTGCCTTGAGCAAAACAGCAACATCATCATCTGCATCGTGCATACATTGTCTCTGGAAAGACTTCCTCGCAGGAGTTTCCGCAAAAGCACTTGGTTCCCACTGTGTTGTATAATTATTTATTATAACATCAAATGCACGCTGGCAATAGCATTTCAATAGGGATACTGGCATCCTTTGTATCCCACCATATGCAGAAAACAGAGATAACAATTTAACCGCCGCCTGAAAAGATGAGCATTGAATAGAAGCTTCCAGGAATTCATCAACAGTAGCTAAATGATCAATTCTTACCATCCTTCCCTCACTTGTCACTATGCATGTGAGTTCCTCAATAGGGCCCATATTCAACAACCACTCCAAGAGAGGGCCAAGGGACGGACCAAATATGATGTCCCAATGTGACCATGACTGTAGATCTGACAATTTTGGTGCTTTCAAAAGACATTCAATTGCATCTTTTTCAGAAACAGATCCAAGGTAACCAACTGATTCAAATTCTGTCTTAAAGGATTCCTCCGAAACTTCTTTGTGCATAAATCTTTGACAATTATTCCCCAATAATGCTACAGAAAAGATAATAGAACTGGAAATGTTTAAATCCTTTTGGTTATTCACAAGATCTAGAATCCTTCCATCAGGAGCGCTTCCTGATATCTGAAAAGTGATTGATGGAAATTGTTTCTTGAGAAGCACAGACATAAGTTTTAAATTCATACTGTTTCTGTCATCCAAGTACTTTGCAGCTTGAAACAGTAAAATGAAGAACTGTTTTTGAAGCATGGAAACTTCAAGAGAAGTCTTCATGCAAAACCCTTCTGTCATTAGATAATGCAAGTGACGAAGGATAAGAGGAACATACTTCTCCAAAAACTTCAGGAAACTCCCATGACCAAGACATCCAAAATCCTTTACACAAAATTGTGTATTCAACCATAGTTCACAGTCATGGATTACAAGTTCTTCTTCACTTAGCAAGTCCCTTTTTTTAGGCACGTGATTGTTGGATACAAAATATTTAGCAATTTGTTTAATGATATCTTCAGCACTAATACCTGCAAAGCAAACAAGCAGATCAAAAAAATAGAAAGAATTTCTCTGTTGTTGAGAACCACATGACAGAAATCACATGCAAGGAGGATATTTTTGGTCAAGGAAAAAAAAAAAAACTCAGTCTCACTACTACATCTATCTCCTATATGTACTGGTCCGTTAACTTATCCTATTTTTTTTGGGGGGGAGGGTGCGGGGGGGTGTGCGGGGGTGTACTCCATTTCCGAAATTCTGATCATGTATACCATAACCAAAATTTCATCCCTAATTATTTATTGTTATTAATATAGATTTGTTATAATCATTCATATTACCGTTATCCTCAATTAAAAAATCTATTTCAGTATTATATTCTAAGTTTGAAATCATTTTTTAGTAATTATTGTTTAGACTATAACAGTAAGTAATATTAATAAGATATTATATGTATATATAAGTTATAATAGTCTCACGTGTAACAAACAACATCTACCTCCAAAGAATTATTCTTACAATTGACTCCTCTTTCTCCATATTACATATTACCCTTTAATACTCAAATTCTTTTGAATTACCTTAATGGACATTGTAAGATATAATTTTTGGATGATTTATTAATGGAGAGGGACTACATATATATAGAAGAGGACAAGCCTCCTCCTTATTCTCTACCCGATGTGGGACTAAACAACATAACAACCAATACTCAACACCCTCCCTCAAGCTGGAGCATAGATGTCAATCATGTCCAGCTTGTTGAAAAGAAACTGAACCTGATGACCTAAAAGATACCTCGTAAAGATATCAACTATCTGATCGCCAATCCTCACGTGGTGAGACTTTATCATCCCCTTTTGATACTCATCACGGACGAAGTGAATGTCAATCTCAATGTGTTTCGTCCTTTCATGGAATACATGATTTGTGGCAATATAGATAGCAGACTGACCATCACACCACATATCTGTTGCTTTAGATCCTCCCAACTCATGTAAAAGATGTTGCAGATATAATACCTCTGTTGTTCCATGAGCAATAGCTCGATATTCCGATTCTGAACTCGATCGTGAGAACACACTCTGCTTCTTGCTCTTCCACGACACCAAATTTCCACCAATAAATATAGAATAGTCAGATGAAGACCTTCTATCCATAAGACTAGCACTCCAGTCGGCATCTGTAAAACACTCGAGATTAGTATGTCCGTGATTCTCCATCCGAATTCCTTTTCCCGGATTTTGGGCTAGATAGCGTAGGATTCTGAGAACTGTCTGCCAATATGGAACTCGTAGAGAAGCCATAAATCTACTTGCGACACTTACGGTAAAAAAATGTCTTGACGAGTTATGACTGCAAAGTAGTTGAATTTTCCAACTACCCGACGAAAATGAACAGTTTTCCTTCATTGGAAAGTAACTTCACCTCTGGGTCCATGGGTGAGGTTGCTCCCTTAGCTTGTATCATTCCGACATCAGTTAGGATGTCCAGCACATATTTCCACTGAGACATCACAATGTGCTTCTTACCCATTGTGACTTTAATCCCCAAGAAGTAATTCAATGCTCACATATCTTTAGTTTGAAATTGCTCACCCAAAAACTGTTTCAGCCCTGCAATTCCCTTACTGTCATCCTCGTGATCACGATATCGTCATAGACACCAAGTAGTATCCTTTCGGCTAATATCTGTCAGTAAAAGACCGAATGATCTTTCTTTGATTGGTATAGTCCAAATTGTGTAACAACATGGATAAATTGTCCAAACCAAGCACAAGATGACTATTTGAGATCGTATAGTGCTTTACGTAGATAACACACTTTACCCTCCCTTGCAACAAACACAGGAGGTTGCATCACATAAACTTCCTCTTCAAGATCCTCATGTAGAAAAGCATTCTTCACATCCAGCTAAAGTAATGGCCAGTCATAGCGGACTGCTAAGTCCAGAAGCATGTGCACAGAGGTCATCCTGGCAACAGGGGAGAAGATCTTAAAATAATCTTCACCGCAAGTTTGAGAATACCCTTTTGCCACAAGATGAGCTTTCAGACGATTAAGAGTGTCATCCAGCTTCACCTTTATTTTGAACACCCACTTGCAACCTACTGCCTTCTTACCGGTAGGCAAATCCACCAAGTCTCATGTACGATTCTCCCGAAGTACTTTCATCTCCTCTTCCATCGCAGCATGTCAACCGGGATGTTTGAGTCCTTCCTTTGCCGAATTGGGGATATGAATCCCATCAATAGTCGCCACCAAGGACTGAGTCTGACTTGTGAGCCCTTTGCAGTGCCAACAACTCAAAGAATGGTCGCGACATGCACGACGAGGACGAGCCGGTATATCAGACGGTGGTGAAGCAGTGGAGCTAGAGGAGGACGATGGCTCGACGACCGTAGGCACCAATGGCAAAGTTCGTTCTTCCGGAGCTGGTGAACCAGTGGAGCTGGAGGAGGAAGATTGCACGATGGCCAGGGGCACCATCTGTGATGCTTGGCCTGTCAGAACTGGTGAGACTGGCAATGATAGTTCTGACTGGGCCGATGTTTACGGACCGTCGGACCGGGAGACTGGCTCGGCAAAGGAGGGCACCCTTACGGAGGGATGCTGTGTTTGAACTTGATACAGCAGGAAATTTTCTTCTAAATAAACTTTGGGAATTGAATCAGTAGTTGATGGGCGTAGAAGAAACTCGGTTTCAACAAAAGATAGCATCCCGAGTCATAAAATATATTTTTAAACTTGGTGAGAAACAATGATATCATTTCTGATCTTTTGAATACCCAAGAAAAATACACTTGATTGCCTTCGGATCCAACATGGACAGAGTCGGTCGAGTATCCCGAACATAACACAAGCAGCCAAAAAATTTGAGAGACAAAGGAAATGGCTCGCGTTTGGGATATAACTAAGAAAAGGGAGCAGTGCTATTGAAAATCGAAGATGGCATACGATTGATCAGATAACAAGCGGTAAGTACCGCATCTGACTAAAATCTCCTGGGAGTACGTACTTGAAACACAAGAGTACGCGTTGTTTTCAAAAGATGACAATTCTTGCTTTTAGCTACATCATTCTGTTGTGGTGTGGTGTGTAAGGGCAGAAAGTTTGGTGGATGATGCCATGTCTATACATATGAGAATTGAGCTCACGAGACAGATACGCACGACCAATGTCACTCTGCAAATATTTAATAGGTAACACCAAATTGTGTTATGATTTTCGCAAAAAACTTGCACCAAATACCAAATAATTTGGAGCAATTTTTCATCAAGTAGACAAATGTGACACATGAGTAGTCATCAACAAAGGAAACAAAATACTTGAAACCCATCATAGATTCAACAGGACAAGGGCCCCAGACATCAGAATGTATCAGCTCAAAAGAAGCTGATGCAGCTTTATTTAGACTCACCGGATAAGGAACCCGGTGACGCTTGGCCAAACTACACGCTTCACAATGAAAAGGAACTTGAACATCTAAAGATGGACACATTTTCTGGAGAGCTTGGATAGATGTATAACCTAACCGACAGTCAGGGTCGGCCCTGGTCCAGTGCGGCCAGGGAGACCGCCCAGGGCCCCATAAAATTTGGTGGCCCAAAAAAAATTTATATATATTAGTAATCTTGTATCGGACATAGAAGTAGCATTCCCCTTTTTTATCATAAAACAATTGTGGTGTAGTGTTAGTATGTTAAACTTGCACACAAGAGGTCCTAGGTTCAATTATTGGCTGCAACATTTTTTAAAATTTACTTTTAGTTCAATTTTTTTTATATTATATATGGACCCCATTTTAAAAGTTTGCCTAGGGCCCCATGAACTCAGGGCCGGCCCTGCCAATAGTACAACTCAAAAGATCGAGTTTCATGCCAGCATATGCAACGGAAGACTTCATATCAAACAGGTACAAGCCTCTAGCCACATGTCTCCTACCGATAGTCTTCACATTGTTCAGGTTCTGAAAACACAACAATCAGAAGAAAAAACTGTTACCAAGCATTTCAAATCACGAGTAATCCGACTAATTGATAGTAAACTGAATGAATCTGCAGGTATATGTAATACTGAAATGAGGGACAATCCGCAAGAAAGATGAGTACTTCCTTTTTCACAGACTGTTAATAGACCACCATTCGCCAAAGTAATATTGGTCACACGATCCACCAATACATAATTGTGCAACATACTTGTGTCACCTGTCATATGAGCAGACGCACCAGAGTCAATTACCTACTGTTGAGAATCAATAAGGGACTTTTAGTCCCACATCGGAATTTGTAGTATGTAGAGGAGCTAGACTCCCTATAAGTAGTGAAGTAGTCCATCAATAAAATTCATTCCAACTATTATTTTCTACATGGTATCAGAGCCATAACTCTCTCTCTTTCTCCACACAAAAAAAAAAAAAAAAAAAAAATTTAGCCCCCTCCCGGAGCAGCCCCCCCCCCCCGACCCCCCTTTCCCCCCCCGACCCCCCTTTCCCCCCCACCCGCTGACCCGCACCCCCCCCCCCCCGCTGACCCGCCCCCCCCCCCCCCGCTGACCCCCCCCCCCGCTGACCCGCCCCCCCCCCCCCCGCTGACCCTTTTTAGGGTTTTCTTTTTGCTGTTTCCAAAAAAAAAAAAAAAAAAAACAGATTTCTTCTCTTTAGAAGATCTCTGTAGTTGCCTCGAGAATCAGAGTTCCTTCTCTTTAGAAGATCTCTGTAGTTGCCTTCGAGAATTAGTACCTTCTTTTTAGAAGCTCTGCTACGAATACGAAATCTCTTTAGATCTTCGTATCTCAGAAACGTTGTCTTTACAATCGTTTCTGCACGGCTGGTATACCTCTGGTTTGTCTCATGCAAGGAGGCACAACTACGTTGGTTATCCTTGAGCCGTCTGAACGCGTTATCATGACGCGGTTCTAGTTGGTCGTATAAACTACGACATATCAGTGAGGGATCTCGTTTTGTTGTTTCCCCCCGGTAGCTGACTAAGACGACGACGACTCCAAAGAAGACGACTCCGGAAACAACAACACCTCACTGATTGCAGTTGCAGAAGTCATGAATTCCATCTATGAGAAGTTGACAGCAGAAGAAATGAAGGCCCTGGTCGAGGATCTCCTGACCAAGAGATTACCGGAGGCGACCCCACGCGTGACCCATACTGATGTGGATCCGTCACCGTACAAAATGGGGAAGTTGGACAAGCTGGAGACGAAGTTGGAAGGCACGACCAACTACTTGCAATGGTCGCGGCAGGCGATGCGGACGCTGAAGGGACGTGGCTTGGTTGGTTATGTTGATGGCCACACTACGGCCCCTGTCGATCACTCCTCGAAGGAGTTTGCTGTATGGGACATTGTCAACAATGTCGTGGCTGGTTGGTTGACAGCCTCTTTGACCGACCAAGTGTCGGGTAACGTTGAAGCAATGGAGGGAGCTGCTGATATCTGGAGAACGTTGAAGGACATGTACTCCGGTTCGGGTAACCCCATGCGAGTCTTCCAACTGCAGGATGAGCTCGATAGGATAATCCAAGACGATCGTACCATCTCTGAGTACGCTGCCTTGTTGAAGAAGTACTGGTCTGATCTTGACCATTATGATCCTCTTGGCATGGAGGATGCTCAGGTTGAACCGACTTTTGCCAAATATTTCCAGAAATTTCTGGATTATATTTCGCGGCAACGGATGATGTAGTTTTTGAAGGGGCTCAACCCAGCGTTTGAGCAACGGCGGAATGTCCTTCTCGCACAACCGACGCTGCCGACATTAGAGGACGCCATAGCTGCCATGGCACAAGAAGAAGCACGGTTGAAGCTGATGTCTACCAAGGGTATCTCCCAGGGGGAGCAGGCCGGAGTTGACACATCTGCTCTTGCCACTTTCACACAGCCTCCTTCTACGGGAGGCGTTTGCCACAACTGTGGTGACACAGGACATTACATCCGCTTTTGCCCAAAACCGACACGGACTCCCTCGAATGGTCGGGGTCGTGGTCGCGGTGGACGACGAGGTGGTCGAGGCAGCTATGGTGGTGGAAGGGACACTTACTCTGGAGGCAATAAGGCGCATCTGGCGGATGAAGGTGGGGACAATCAGCTGGCGGACATCACTCCATTTGAGAGGGAAGTTCTCGAGAAGATGCGCGGCTCAAAGCTTGGTTCTGGTGAAAGACAAGTCATTCCTGGGGCGCCGTCCGCTACAGGAGATTACTGCACTTACTTCTCCCAAACCAGTGCCGGTATACCTCCACGTGCTCTTGCATCTGTCTCTCAGCCAGCTTGGATTATGGACTCTGGGGCATCTTGCCATGTCACGGGGTCCCGAGGAGAGTTCCGGGAATACTCTCCTCTAACGCCGCCAGAAAGCATTCAGACTGCTGATGGTACCTACAGGCCGGTTACGGGTAAAGGCACTGTTGATTGCACTCCTTCCATCACTCTATCTAATGTCTTACATGCTCCTTCCTTTCCTGTCAATCTTATTTCCATTAGCGCCATTATCCTTGATCTAAACTGTATTGTTTCCTTTGATATTCCTAAGGTAACTTTTCAGGAGAAGGGAACGGGAAGACGACTAGGCACTGGCACATGGCATAAGGGTCTATGGTACTTGGACAGGAACGGTCTGGATAGAGCACTGGCATCTTTGGTTGCAGACGCCCAACCGGAAGTCCGAAGTCGAAGTGTCGAAGCCGAGCTGCTCCTCCAACATCAGCGTGTAGGACATTCTTCTTTTCCCGTTATTGGTCGACTGTATCTGTCATTATATCAAAAAGCAAATAAAGAGTTGTTAGTTTGTGATTCTTGTGAGTTGGGAAAACATACCAGAAACTCCTATGTGCATTCTGGGCATCGATGTTCTGCTGCTTTTGATATGATTCATTCCGATGTGTGGGGCCCTTGTCCTACAAACGGTGTTAACGGTTATAGATGGTTTGTTACTTTTATTGACTGCTCTACTCGCGTAACGTGGGTCTACCTGCTGAAGAATAAAAGTGATGTTTTCGAGGCATTTCAAAGCTTCCATCAACGGGTGCGGACACAGTATAATGCTCGTGTTAAGTGTTTCCGGTCGGATAATGGGACGGAATATACCCATAAGGGGTTTGTTGCGTATTTATCCTCTCATGGTATACTGCATCAAACCTCTTGTGCTTATACACCGGCTCAAAATAGTGTTGCCGAGCGAAAGAATAGGCACCTGCTGGAGGTGGCTCGGACAATGATGCTGGCTATGAATGTCCCTAAATTTTTGTGGGGGCAGGCTGTCTTGACAGCCTCTTATCTCATCAACAGGATGCCCTCTCAATTACTGGACTGGAAGACGCCTTTGGAAATGCTCACGGGGACAACTGCGTACACCTTTCCTCCGAAAGTATTTGGTTGTGTATGCTTCGTCCACGATAACAGGCCTGGTGTTGGTAAGCTGGATCCTCGAGCACTTAAGTGTATCTTTGTTGGGTACACCGGGACACAGAAGGGTTACATATGCTGGAGCCCGGTTGAACGAAAGCTGTTTGTAAGCATGGACGTTACATTCAGAGAGCTGGAACCTTATTATGGTTCGGACGAAGGTTCTACGTTTGGGAACACGCCTCACACAGCGGGTGTTAGACGTGAGGGGGAGGTAGTACGCCCAAACGTCGTTGTCGGATCGGTACCTTGTCCTGTCGTGACAGACTGGCAGAAAGGGGGAGACAACATCACTGATACTGATACGGAGGATGAAGAAGACAATACGTACATTACGCAGGGGGAGAAGCAGACAAGGGAAAAGGAGCTCCAAGTTTACAGAAGAAGACAGCAGAGGTCCAGTACTGTGCCGTACCCTGTGCCTATAGTGCCAAGTCCCTAGTCTACTCCTGCCCCGACTCCTGAAGATGTTACTCCCGCACCGGATCGCTCGAATTCGGAAGCGGATCTCTCCGATTCGGATGGTATGCTTTCTCCACCACCCATTGCTCCCTTAAGGAGGTCTTCTCGTATTAATGCGGGAAAGGCTCCTATTCGTTATAATGATTATGAACATGATATCGCCAACTACCTATCTTATTCTAATATTTCTCCGACTTATCAAACATTCCTCACTTCGTTAGACTCCACTTCTTTACCTAAGAATTGGCAGGAAGCAAAGAAGGACCCAAGATGGAAAGCCGCAATGATGGAAGAACTTGGGGCACTAGAGAAAAATAAGACATGGGAGCTGGTGCCATTACCTGAAGGGAAGAAAGCTGTGGGATGCAAATGGGTTTACACAGTAAAGGAGACACCAGAAGGAAAAGTTGAACGATACAAGGCGAGACTGGTTGCAAAAGGCTATACCCAGACATATGGTATCGATTATGATGAGACTTTTGCCCCAGTAGCGAAGATGAGTACCGTAAGAACACTGGTCTCCATTGCAGCAAACTATGGGTGGAAGCTACACCAGTTAGACGTAAAGAACGCATTTCTTCATGGAGACCTACAAGAAGAAGTTTACATGGAGACTCCTCCGGGGTGCTACTCTGTGTCAGATTCAGGTGAAGGAACGTCACATGGAAAAGTGTGCAAACTGAAGAAGTCGCTGTACGGGCTGAAGCAATCTCCTCGAGCCTGGTTTGACAGATTCAGAAAGGCTGTCACTGGCATGGGGTACCATCAGACAAATGCAGATCACACGGTCTTCCTCCAGCATACAAGAGACCACATAACTATACTTGTTGTATATGTGGATGATATAGTAATCACAGGTGATGATGCTGATGAGATCACTAAGCTGAAGACGAAACTCGCCAAAGAGTTTGAGGTGAAGGACCTGGGGGAGATGAGATACTTTTTGGGTATCGAGGTGTGTAATGGTGAACAAGGAATTGTTCTCTCACAAAGGAAATATGCACTAGATCTGCTGAAGGAGACAGGAATGCTGGGATGCCGAGCAGCAGTCACTCCAATTGACCAGAAGTGCAAGATGGGAGCAGAAGCAGGAGAGCCTGTTGATCGCGAAAGGTATCAAAGGCTAGTAGGCAGACTGATTTATCTAGGGCATACTCGCCCTGATATCTCATTTGTGGTAAGTGTTGTAAGCCGCTATATGCATGATCCAAGAACGGGTCATATGGATGCAGTATTTCAGATCCTAAGATATCTGAAAGGGACGCCGGGAAAAGGACTGTGGTTCAAGAAGAATGGATGCACAGATGTTGAGGGATACTGCATGCAGACTGGACAAGCTGCATAGACGACAGAAGGTCTACCACAGGATACTGTGTTTTTGTAGGAGGAAACCTGGTTTCATGGAGAAGCAAGAAACAGTCAGTGGTAGCACGGTCAACAGCTGAAGCAGAATACAGAGCAATGGCTCTAGGAGTATCAGAATTGCTATGGGTAAAGGCGCTGCTGACAGAGTTGAAGCTAGACAAGGGGACACCATTGCACCTTCGGAGCGATAGTCAAGCTGCGATAAGTATAGCGAACAATCCGGTTCAGCACGACAGAACGAAGCACATCGAGATCGATCGATTCTTCATCAAGGAAAAGCTGGAACAAGGGATACTGAAGATTGACTATGTTCGCTCAGAAGAACAAGTGGCAGACTGTCTGACTAAGGGTCTTAGTTCATTGAGTCTGTCAAAGCTATGTAACAAGATGGGGATGATTAATATCTATCGCCCATCTTGAGGGGGAGTGTTGAGAATCAATAAGGGACTTTTAGTCCCACATCGGAATTTGTAGTATGTAGAGGAGCTAGACTCCCTATAAGTAGTGAAGTAGTCCATCAATAAAATTCATCCCAACTATTATTTTCTACACCTACTGCTTCGACTTTACCATACACGTCGTTGAGTATCAGACTATGGATCCAGAAGTAGAAGCTTCACCACGACACTGAGTTTGGAAGTCGATGAAATTGGCATAGGTTTCTGCCGACATCTGCATTGATAGCCCGTCATTATCATGAGTATCTGATGCAGTATTGGCAGCCGCTGCTTTGGGACACTGCCATTGAAAGTGGCCTTGTTGTCCACATTTGAAGCATGTACGCAGTCTTCCTCCATCACGACCACCAGTGCGTCGTTTGCCGTTGTGTCCAGCATTACGGCCACCACGTCGACTACCACGACCTCCACGGAATCCACCACGAGTCGCACCCAGGACAGACCGCTTAGCAGGGGCCTCATCCGTAGTAGTCTCAACAACTTCCGCTGCCCGTAGGACACGAAAGTAGGCTTCCATCAAAGACGGAACCTTGGCTCCGTCAATTATCTGAGACCGTGCAGAGTCTATATCAGGACGGAGAGAGGCAAGATACGCCATGACATAGAGTTGGTGACGTTGAGTTCTTGCTTTGTTGATATCCGTCATTAGAGGTAACACACGATCAACCTTACCAGTCAGTGCCTTGAAGGTACGAAAGTAGTCCTTATGTGATTTGTCTCCTTGATCAGCTCGGTAGACGCTAACAACCGGGTCATAGATGTGAGACAAATCATGTTTGCCATCAAACACAGTTGCAAGGACTTCTCATAACTCAACGAGCAAGAGGTTATTAAGGGAGGGTGTTGTCGCTCGGGCAAGAAGGTTGCCCCTTGTAAGGGAGGGGGAGGTTGCCGCTCGAGGGAGGGGGGGTGATGGGGGGCTAATGATATGGAGCTGATACCATGTAAGATATAATTCTTGGATGATTTATTAATAGAGAGGGATTATACATATATTGGAGAGGACAAGCCTCCTCCTTATTCTCTATCTGATGTAATGTAAGACTAAACAACATAACCAATACTCAACAGACACTACTATTTATCATATTTTCTTAGTGTGCCATTCACTTGATTCTGTTAAGAAACATAATCCTTCTCTACAAATGAGAGTGTCGTGGAGGCCAGTTCTCCCGCAACTTCCTCCTCCTCCTCCTCCTCCGCACAACTTCCCCTCCTTTCCGCTTCTATAGTTAAGAAGAAGAAAATATAGAACATCCTCCTCAAAACCCGATCACCTCTGCCGACTCTTGACCACCCTACTTCACAGCCTCTTCCTCGCCACCCCTGGGCATTAACGGAACCACAACACCGAGCCATGCCCACGCCCTCCTCGTGTCGTCGCGCAGTTGTCGGAAGAAATGACACCGCTGACGTCGTCGAAGAACTTCGACCACCAATGAGGAAGAGATGACCCCAAGCGGCCTCTTTCCTAAATTTTGGCGTCCTCTGGCGCACCGCCCTGATGTCTGGTGCAGCGCCCATATTTTTCTGATCGGTGTTGCCCATCACAAGCACCCGCTGGAGGTACCTGCACCCTACGAGCTCGCCGACGCTTCACAATAGAGGACTGGACGTGCCTTCGAGCCTTCCTCCAGCAACGACAACTCCCTGCAGACCGCGTGAACCCTCTCATATTCTTCTCTGTGCTGCATCGGTCTTCTCGATGGCTTCTCGGCAACACCGCAACTAACTCTTCCAAAGACTCACCACCTATCAGAGAATGGGGAATCATAGAAGAACGGGGCGGCTCTCCCACCCCCTTGTTGTTGGTACTTCCTTAGGTAACATATGAATGCTTTTTTGCTCCCAAATATTTAAATATAGGAAGAAGAAGTGGATATAGATAGGAAAAGCTTCTAAAACCTTTATGTCCCCATTTATTTCTCTCTATCACTCTTTTTTTTCTCTTTAAAAGAGGTTACACTATTTACAAAGACCCCCTCCTGTAGAGATTTTAAGTGATTATTATTGGAATAGAGACTACATATATATAGGAAAGGCTAGCCTCCTCTCCTATCATTCTAGGCAATGTGGGACTAAAGCCCAATAACACTTAACACATATATCAACACTCCCCCTCAAGATGGGCGAAAGATATTCACTAAACCCATCTTGTCACATCCTCTCATCATGCTGATAGAACTAAGTCCCTTTTTCAGTCCGTCTGCTACCTGATCTTTGGTTGGAACGTAGTCCAGCTCTAGTACTCCTTTCTCCAGCTTTTCTTTGATGAAGAATCTGTCAATCTCGATATGCTTGGTCCTGTCATGCTGCACTGGATTGTTGGCAATACTAATAGCTGACTGGTTGTCACACTATAGCTTCATCTTGGCTCCCTGGTCTAGCTTTAGCTCCGTCAGCATATTCTTCAACCACAATAGTTCTGTGACTCCCAAGGCCATAGCTCTATACTCTGCTTCAGCTGTTGATCTGGCCACCACTGACTGCTTCTTACTCCTCCACGAGACCAAGTTGCCTCCTACAAATATGCAGTAGCCCGATGTGGATCTCCTGTCGTCAGCACAGCTAGCCCAGTCAGAATCACAATAGCCCTCGATGCTTACATGATTATTTCTTCTGAAGATCAGTCCATTCCCGGGGGCTCCCTTCAAGTACCTCAGAATCTGGTATACTGCGTCCATATGACCCTTCCGGGAGTCATGCATGTAGCGGCTCACTACACTGACCGCAAAGCTGATATCAGGTCGAGTGTGGCTCAAGTAGATCAACTTGTCCACCAATCTCTGATATCTACCCCAGTCAACTGGTTCTCCAGCTTCAGCATCCAGTTTGAACTTCTGGTCTATCGGTGTCGTAGCTGGTTTGCATCACATCATCCCCGTTTCCGTAAGCAGGTCCAGTGCGTACTTCCTTTGAGAAAGAACGATTTCCTCATTATCTCGAGCAATCTCAATCCCAAGGAAGTATCGAAGAGGGCCAAGATCCTTCACCTCGAAATCCTTGCCAAGCTTTCTTTTGAGTTGGACGATCTCCTGCTCATCATCGCCTGTGATAATCATATCATCTACATATACCGCAAGCATGGTGATGTGGCCTCCACTTCATCTGAAGAAGACAGTGTGATCAGCATTGATCTGCTGTTATTCCATCCCTATCATTGCTCTCTTGAACCTGTCAAACCATGCTTGAGGAGACTGCTTCAGTCCATAGAGGGACTTCTTCAGTATGTAGACCTTGCCTTCTGTCTGTTTGGTGCCGAATCCTGGTAGTATCTCCATGTACACCTCCTCCACTAGATCCCCATGAAGAAATGCATTCTTCACATCCAGTTGGTGTAGCTTTTACCCTCCATTGGCTGTCAGGGAGATCAAGGTCCTGACAGTGTTCATCTTCACCACTGGTGCAAAGGTCTCGTCATAGTCGATGCCGTACGTCTGACTGTATCCTTTTGCCACCAGTCGAGCTTTATAACGCTCAACCTATCCATCTCGGTTCTGTTTCACAGTAAAAATCCATTTACATCCGACTGCTCTTTTCCCTTCTGGCAGTCTCACCAGCTCCCAAGTATGGTTCTTCTCAAGAGCTCCCAACTCCTCATGCATTGCCGCTTTCCACTTTGGATCGTTCTTGGCAACCTGCCAATTGTTAGGTACAGTAATACTATCCAAAGATGCTATAAATGCTCCATGAGAAGAAGAGATATGATCATAAGAAACAAACTTAGCAAGGTCACAACCATATCTGTCCGGAGGATTTCCAGCATTACTGCGAGTAGTCCTTCGTGTAGGTAGTGGTATGGGAGAAGTAGGAGGAATGATATCACCTGAGGAGGGTAGTGGTGTAGATGAGGAGGATGGTAGTGTCTCAGGAGTTGGGGGTGGTGTCTCAGGAGTTGGGACAGACGCATGCAAGGGACTTAGCACTGGCACTGTAGGTACTGGTCCTGCAGTTTGCTTCTCTCTCCTGCTGTAGGTAAGTAACTCCCCCTGAGCCGTAGGCCTGATACTTCTTATCTCCTCCCCTTGTTCTGCTTCACCTTCATGTTTCTCCTCAACCGTGCCTCTATGCCATACTTCTAGATCGGTTACCACCAAGTTCTCCATCTCCCCCTCTCGCCTTATACTGGTAGTATTAGGCGTGTTGTGCGAAGTTCCCTCCTGGCGGTAATATGGCTCATGCTCTCGGAAGTGGACATTCATTCTAACTAACTTCTTCTCTACTGGACTCCAGCACACATATCCCTTCTGAGTCGCTGAGTAGCCCATGAAGATGCACTTGACTGCTCTGGGGTCAAGTTTTCCAACTGATGGTATGGTCTGTTGTCTTTCACAAAGAACACACACCCGAATACCTTTAGTGGGAGTATCCCACTATTATTGCCTTGTAATACTTCGCATGGGGACTTCCATCTCAGGACTTTTGAAGGCATCCTGTTGATAAGTTGAGCTGCTATCAATATTGCATGTCCTCATAGATTTTGTGGGACATTCATGTCGATCATCATACTTCTTGCGGTCTCTAGAAGGTGTCGGTTCTTCCTTTCTGCTACTCCATTTTGTGCTGGTGTGTATGCACAGCTGGTCTGGTGCTGTATTCCGTGTGCTGACAGGTACTCTGCAAGTGTCCTGTTGGTATACTCCGTTCCATTGTCAGACCTCAGTACCTTCACTACTGCATTGTACTGAGTCTGGACATGTTTATGGAAGTCCCGAAAGCAAGCAAATACTTCACTCTTATTTTTCATTAAATACAGCCAGGAGACACGAGATGCACAATCAATAAAGGAGACAAAGTACTTATATCCATTCATAGTGTTAGTAGCACATGGACCCCAAACATCAGAATGTACTACCTCAAAAACAAGAGAACTCTTATGACCAGTACCAACATATGAGCTTCTAGTAAGCTTTTCCAACTCGCATGCATCACATACTAATTTCTGTTTATTTGATTTTGCATACATCTCTGGATACAACTTACTTAAGAGTATCAAAAGAAGAATGTCTCATCCTCCTATGATGAAGTATCAAATTATCTTCAGTCCTCTGTTGCAGCTCTCCCATTCCAGCCTTCTCTGCCATAGATATCAATGCTGAGTCCAGTCCTTCCCGATCTAGGTACCACAGTCCCTCATGCCAGGTGCCAGTCCCAAGTCTTCATCCCGTCCCTTTCTCCTGGAAGATCACCTTAGGAATATCAAAAGAAACAGTACATTTTAGTTAGAGAATTAAAGAACTAATAGACAAGATACTGACTGGAAAGGATGGAGCATGTAACACATTGGATAATCTTACTGAACCTGTACAATTAACAGTACCCTTACCGACCACTGGTTGGAAAGTGCCATCTGCAGTCTGAATGGTGTCTGTTGGTGCTAGGTGAGTGTATAAAGAAAACTCACTAGCGTTCCCGGTCACATGCCGAGATGCTCCTGAGTCGATAATCCAGTTTGACGTTTTAAGGGAAGACATAGATGCAAGAGCGAGTGACTCGTCAGTACCTTCTAATGGGTGAGCATACATAGCGGCGTTGCCTCCGAAGAATAGGGTGGATGTCTCCTCTGCTCCGCTCCTCCTGTCTCCTTCGGTCGACGCTCTCTGCTTTCTCTCCAGCAGGTCCAGCAGTGCCTGATCCTCCTCAGTACAGGTGTCACCAGCTCCTCCATTCCCTTCTGCCACCAGCAAGTTTGTCCGATAGCCTCCTCGGCCGCCTCGTCGGCCTCCTCGACCACGTCCACGTCCAATATATCATCGTCCTCGTCCACCACCTGAGTCTCCCTCCTTAGGTGGTTTGGTACAAGCATATCGATGATGGCCCATCTTTCCGCAGTTGTAGCACTGCCGATTGTGTTGCAAGAGCTCTCCCTTGGATCCTGTGTCGCCCGAGCTAGTAGCAGCTAGTGCTGACTTTGCTTCGGGGGGACCACCTGTCCCTGTCTGTAATCTGATCTGCGTCTCCTCCTGGATCATGGCTGAGATAGCCTCCTCGAGACTAGAGATCTCTGGTTGGGCGAGGAGTAAGGCTGTCCTCTGTGCAAATGCTGCAGTCAGCCCTTTGAGGAATTTCATCGTCCTCTCCTGCAGACACACGTCTCTCCTTGCACTTCGGGTCCCCGCAGCTTGCCCGTTTCGAGGAGTGATCATAATCCAGCCAGAGACGTTCCAACTCCGTAGCGTACTCCTGCACCGTCTTCTCCTCTTGTACGGTGTCATCGATCTCCCCTTTTATCTGGAAGATCCGTAGGTTGTTTCCCACGCCATCATAGGTTCTCCTCAACTTCTCCCATACGTCTTTCACCACCTCAATGCCATCTACTGTGGAAGCAATAGACTGGACTAAGGAATTGAGAAGCCAGATGTAAATTATCATATGAGTGGATTTTCACTCGTCGCGTCCTGTCGAGCCCTCTTCCGGCTCTGTCTTCTTGCCCGTCAAGAATGCCTCCATGTTCTTTCCTGCAAGGGTTCTTCTCACCCACCGTGACCAACTCAGATAGGTGGCTGGTCCATCCAACTTCAGATCGATGGAGGGTAGTTCCAACTTTGGCAGCGCTCGTGTCGTGCTATCACCAGCCGACACCTTTATCAACTTCATCAACGTCGCCACATCGTCAGCATCCAGCTTCTTGAGGATCGCTTCCATCGATGCTTCTTCTCGATCACGTCACACTTGCTCCACGACTCACGCTTGTCCTCGTCGTCCTCTCCTAAATCCGAATATGTCTGGTTTCATCGGATCTAGGCATCATCGGCATCTCCTTGAGAATCTCATATGAGATAAATCTTCAAGAACAATTTTAGGCTTTCCTACACTGTAGGTGCCACAGATGAAATAAAACTCAACTTTAGGCTTACCTACACCGTAGGTGCCACAGATGAGATAAATCTCAAGTTTAGGCTTACCTACACAGTAGGAGCCCTAAAAGTGGTGTGCACGGAGGCACCCACGGCAGCAGCAGCAGTAGCAGCCGAAGCTGCGACACAGCCGCAGCGGCAGCGGCTCAGCGGCGACTGCAGCGGCAGTGGGAGCGGCGCAGCAGTGGCAGCGGCACAGCCGCAACGGCAGCGGGAGCAGCGGTAGCGGCGACGTGGGGGGAGGAAGGGAGGGCGAGGTTAGGGGTAGGGTTTGTGTGGAAAGGGTGGCTCTGACGGTATTCTATGCAAGTTTAGGCTCTGATACCATGTAGAAATTTTAAGTGATTATTATTGGAATAGAGACTACATATATATAGGAGAGGCTAGCCTCCTCTCCTATCATTCTAGGCAATGTGGGACTAAAACCCAATAACACTTAACCATATATCAACACCTCCTTTACTAAGAATTTACTTGTTCGTTAAAGTCAAAGGAAATTATTTAGTATATATATATATATATATATATATATATATATATATATATATATATATATATTGTTTAGGGATAACCTATAATAGAGAGCAAGATTATTAAATAGCCAATTTGCGAATATATACAATAAGAGCTATTAAATATATAGTATACCTTATGAGTCTATTTGATTAAGTACCACTAATATAAATAAAGGTATTTTAATAAAAGAAAAATTTAGAATAATAGAGTACATGTGAACAACCCATATTGAATATAAAAAATAGAGTTAATTAATATTTGTATCTATTGTAATTCTTGTTAGGTTTTCGGGGTTAACTTTCGAGTCCTTGCCTTCGGAATTGGACGAACCTTCAGGCAAGTATACCTTGCTACCTTCTACAATTTATTTAGGCATGCTACTTCCATTCGTATTGTCATTTGATATGTTCATCTGCTTGTTTTTCTATGTTTTATGTATATGTTCCATGACACTTGTATTCTTAGTTGATTTTCCTATGCTTGTCTTATATGTTCACACGCTCCTTATCATTCGTGATATACTTCACTTGTGTAGATCTTCGTATTTCATGTGCGTAACTTGACCCCTGTAGATGAGGAGACTGATACTAGGATTGGCTAATTTGACCACTCTCAATTGGGAGTTCTAACTGGACTACAATAGAGACATATTACAGTTTGGGAGTCCCTCACTGGGCTACTTTCTATAGGACCGTTAGCACCACACAGGACTACGATCCTTCGATTTATTTGTTAGTCACGTCTAGTACCACGCTTCTCTACGATATGCCACCATCTTAGTGATTCTTGTGTCTTAACTGTTGTTTCTTTCATGTTTATTTTCTTGTTTTTTCTGTTGCTTGATTATTTACTGTTACATTCGGCATATATATTATGTATCTTGTTATGTTTCTCTGAGGACCTGGTTTTCTTTTCAGGTAATTACCGAACGTCACCCGTAGGATTGTGATGATGCATATTTTTACAGGATTCAAGTATCGTTAGTAATACACTCTTGTCATTCTTCTGTATTTTATTTTACTTTTCTTGATATACTCTTATAACCTAGTTTTCTAGGCCCGTATTGTCCTTTCGGGTCTATTCGAACATATATGACACTGGAATGCATAACATGAAGCATATCATTCATTCTTGATAATTATTTCTTATATGGATTGAGATACATGTTATACTGATGTTAGTAACTCTAGACATGTTGACCCTATTCTGGACAGCATATACGTATTCGAATTGGGCTAGAGTCTCATTGATGCGTAGCTGGCCATTGCCATGTATCATAGTCCTGCATATTTTGGTACTAGGACGTGAGAGTGTTACTCACTATTCTTTTCCTAAAAAGACATACACGCAAGATACTTGCATCCATAAGTGGATGCATACATATATACATAGACACATGCATAAATCCATTCATCCGCCCACATGTCCATAATCTCTATATCCATATGTAAGTGTATACATAAGTTTATACATAGATGCGTGCATAAATCCGTCAAGGTCGGCCCTGGCGCAGGACAGCCAGGGCGACCGCCCATAGACTAGGAGAGACCAAAAAAAATCAGTTTAAACATAAATATATTAATAATTTTGTATCTAAAATAGAACTAATATGTATCATGGGCCTCCCTTAACACAAAACAATTGTGGTGTAGTCATTATTATGTTAAGCTTGCACAGTAGAGGCCCTTATATCAATTTTTGGTGGCAACATTTTTTAAAAAAATTTTAAATTTTAGTTTCTTAATTATTATTTTTACATTATGTATGGGGGGCATATTTTGGAAGTTCGCCTCGGCCTCTCATAAGCTCAGAGCCGGCCCTGAAATCCATTCATTAGCATATTCATCCATCCATCTACATAGATACATACATAATTTCATTCATCTCTACATGTACAAACACATTCACGTATGTATACGGATTACATAACTATCTGTAAAAAGATTAATAGACACAAGGGGGAGAGAGACTTGAAAATAATCAAATGCAAGTTCTTCAAAATAATTACTATGACAACCAAATATATCATATTTTTCAACAACAAAGCAATATGACTCACTGTTTTCAGCTTTTTCAGCAGGCTTCTCATCCTCTGGTGCTAGATTTTCTTCAGCAGAAGACTCATTACTAGTCATTTCAGTATGTGCAGTAGCACTTGTATCTGGAGAGACATGTTCATTGAGTTCTTTAATCAGACTCTTCATCGCTCTGGATTTAATACATGTTACCTGTAGCATCTTAATGAATTAAATGATAGGAACCGCAACAACAGAAGCATAAAGACTTCAACACAAGACAACATAAACTAGCAAATGCT
Source organism: Iris pallida (assembly GCA_029216955.1). Taxonomy (NCBI): domain Eukaryota; kingdom Viridiplantae; phylum Streptophyta; class Magnoliopsida; order Asparagales; family Iridaceae; genus Iris; species Iris pallida. Next base: position 5,660,817 of record JANAVB010041017.1, read on the forward strand.
ATTAAAGTTTAGTTGCCAATCCCTCTCAGGCTTTTAGGTAGCTACGTGAGAAAAGAACACCTAGATACAAGCTACTGCATGGCCATTGTTTGCTCAAGGTCAAAAAGTAAAATTTGTCTTAATATACCAACTAGGTTGCATAGATACGGATTCAAAATATGATATTTTGGAAATTTTTGGATACGGATACGATAAGGATAGTGTTATATGTACACATAAAACACATTTAATTGCATATTCTATACATTAGATATTAATAATATCTATACATAAGCATGTTTTGAATAAGAACTAGACCCCAAAACATTCTAGAAAGGATTCACTACGGAAAAAAAGTTACTTTCTCATATCTCAATTATCTTTGGCACGATCATGTATATGCCAAAATTACTTCAACTATGTTTGGGTCCTTTTGGAGCCTAGACATGGGCAAGTCAAATCTGATAGGAGTGTCAAGGAAGTATTGTAACCAATACGTGTCGGATACGGGTACGGACATGGATACGATCTTCCCGAGGAGTATCCGTGCAACATGGTATACGAATGATCAAATTTCATCTTAATACACTAATGATCAAGGAGCAGAGTAAGGGAAACTCACAGCAACATTTAATAATCCTACAGCAGGAAAGTTGAGGAACATGCTTTCCATTTTCCTTTTACGTTTATCTGATAGTTTGTAAATATGCAGCATCATAGCAAGAACCTGAAACCAAATAATAGAACATATATTATCAATTAACAACATATTTTAAAGGCAACAGCCCACATGTAGAAGACTGTAAACTCCTGTTATGTATGAATTACTAGGATTCTAAGAAGTGAATGGAAAAGGCACTTGGATGCAATTCATCAAATTAGATGCAATTTTACTTGAGCGAGCTCATATACTTCTAGGTAAGCCATTTCCCAGTGAGAATGTAAAAAAAAACCTTGATTTCCCTGCACTGTCAACAATGTTCTACCTGGTTTATGACTAAGTTGTTGGAGTCCAGTCTGGATTTGGTAACATCATTTTGTGGGTTCCAAATCTGGTCAAATATTTGATTTGATTAGATTTGGACGTCCATAACTGATGTTGGGCTATTTTAGGTGTAATAGGATTCTTATTTTTATGATCTAAAATAAGATGTTGGTGGACTATTTTAGGTGTAATATAGGATTCTTATTTTAGGGTTTCCTATCCAGGAAATCATGTTATGACCTATCTCATCCTATATATATGGGTTGAGGGTGGAAGTACAAGAGAGCACAAGTATTTGATTTGATTAGATTTGGACGTCCATAACTGACGTAGTCATCGACCATATACGTTGTCTTTATTTGTGCTTGGCATTCGTTAGACGGGGTTGGTTATCTCAGATGGGTGGGCCTAAGTTTTCGTTGCGATAACGTTTCAGTCACGGTATCGGTGCACATTGTGGGGCGTGTCCGATCCCAACATCTAGTATCATAACGAGGTTCGTTCGTTCTGGTCTAATACCATCATCTGGTATCATAGCTCTCAAATTTTCGAGAGGAAGGTGCAACCACGTCTACGAAGCAGATGAACACATGTATGATCACCCACACATGGGAGAATCAGACGATTTGCAAGCCAAGGATGGAGGACTATTTTAGTGCAAGGATTTGGATGGTCCATTGGAGGAGGACAGCACCAAGCCATGGGAAAATTCTGAGGTGATTGGATCGGAAGGTAGTTGGATTCATCCGTCAAAGGATGGACGATTCGGTGTTTCATCACGTCTCCGTGGAGAGTTCTGTAAAAGTATTATGGGAGAAGCTACATTCGTTGCACGAACGGAAGACGCCTGGCAATAAGACATTTCTTATTCGCCAACTCATCAACTCGAAGTACATGGAGGGTGTCTCGGTAGCACAACATCTGAACGAGGTTCAGGGGATCACCAATCAGTTGTCTACGATGAAAATGGTGATTGGTGATGAGCTTGAAGCCCTTATATTTTTTTAGTTCTCCGCCAGAGAGCTGGAAGACGTTGGTGGTATCGGTGAGCAACTCCTCGCCTGACGGAGTTGTCACAATGGAGGTAGTCAAAAAAGCTTGTTGAACAAGGAGGTCCGGCGTAAGCAAGATGAATTGTCGCAGGAGTCCGCTGTGATGGCTTCCTACGGAAAGAGAAGACTCAAATCACATGCGAAGACACGGGAGAGTTCTCCGGATCTTGCGATTGTGGACCGCAAGGAGCGCTGCTATCACTGTGGCGAAAGAGGCCATATCAAGAGGAATTGTATGAAACTGAAAGCTGAGAAGGCTAAAGCCAAGGATGATCAGGAGGATCTCACGGCATTTGAAGATATTATCATCGCAACAATCGACGCAGAGGAACCTTGTGGTACGTGTCATGACGATGATTGGATCATAGACACGGAAGCGTCGTATCACGTCACTCCACATAGGAGGATCTTTACGTCATACCGAGGCGATAGGTTTAGATGTGCAAAAATATACAACAAAGGGACTGATGCAGTTGTGGGCATCGGTAATATGCATGTGACAACAGAGCGAGAAGCTCGTTCCCAATGGGATACGACATGTACCGAGTTTGTGCTACAACTTAGTTTCGGTAGAGAGATTGGCAGATGATGGTTGTCGCAACCTGTTTGAAAATAAAAGTTGGATGCTTACGAAGGATTCCCAACAGCTGGCTCGAGGATATATGTGTTGTGGCATATATAAGCTAAAGTCGTTGAGGTGAGCAGGGAGGCCACATACATCGGATGAAGACAGGAATTTGTCTTGTGAGGTCTTCGAGATGATCTGAGGGATACGGAGGATTCGGTTCGTCGAGACAAAGCGACAAATGGTAATGAATCAAAGATTGAGGGTCAATTTGTCGATCCCATGACAGCTGATCGGTCTCCAGGAGGGGTTATTCCACGGATCAGATTTTGGTGACGGATGGTTTGCCAAAGTTTTACGGAGCGACATTAGTTTCAGCGATTCGAAACCAAAGAGAAGATCAAGATGCAGCAAACTCAATCCGAGACGAGCGCATCTACATTGACACAGTTCATGGGAGGTTGTGGGTCATCGACGATGTACACAATGCATGATTTTCTGCTCGAAGATGTATGTGTACAAGTGAGCTTCAGTGTCGGACACGAAGGTGGGCAAGTTTAGGAGTTTGAATCTCGAAAAAATGCACCGTCCGCTTGGTTGGGTCTGACAAGGGTGAAGAAGCTCGACGGAACGGTACCACGTTCCGGTGGAAGATGGAAGTCGGGGACAGGCAGCCAAGACTTACGGTGAGGCTGATCGTCAGGGACTTCGATTTTGGCCGTGTCATTGATGTCAACAGGATCCAGTAGTGCAGGAGGTGCTACGCATGGTAGCTAGCGTTGACGTGTTAGTCAAGGAGCTGGAGACAAAGGAAGATGCAAAACAGCTCGGAAGATCGAAGATCGACGACATGGGAGAGCAGGAACTTTGACGTCAAATATGGAGTCCAGTTGAGGAGCCATGGAGTCAACACCTCTCATCAGACTGGAGGGAGAGATAATTGGAGTCCAGTCTGGATTTGGTAACAGCATATTTGTGTGGCCCAAATCTGGTCAAATATTTGATTTGATTTGATTTAATTTGGACGTCCATAATTGATGATGGGTTATTTTAGGTGTAATAGTATTTTTATTTTAGGTTTCCTATTTATGAAATCCTATTATGATCTAAAATAGGTTGTTGGTGGGCTATTTTAGGTGTAATATGATTCTAGGGTTTCCTATTCAGGAAATCATGTTATAACCTAAAATAGGTTTTTTCTTACTATATATATGGGTTGAGAGTGGAGGCATAACGAGAAAACAAGGTGGAGATTCATGGTCTTTGTCCACAGAAAATCTAAGAGAAAGTATGTACTTTTCTCTTAGGGCTCGTCATTCAAGACAGAAGGAGAGGAGATCTGATCGAGGAGTCGTCGCCTTCGTTCAGGGAGATCGCTACGGATACGGTGAGTAATTTCAATGTAATCTTTGTCTTTTCTTCTTGAGAGTGGTGAGGGGATTGAACCTATTAGAGCAAAGGGTTCAACATTGGTTCTTGTCAATCTTGTAATTTTACCTGAGTTATATAGATTGGCATTTGTCCAGGCGACGTAGTCACCTACCATATACGTTGTCTTTATCTGTGCTTGGCGTTCGTTAGACGGGATTGGTTATCTCAGGTGGGTTGCCTAAGTTTCCGTTGCGTTCACGTTTCAGTCACGGTATCGGAGCGCATTGTGGTGTGTGTCCAATCCCAACATAAGTCTCTCGGTTGACCTAGCCTCGGGTGACATTACCTTCTCTATGTTTCAGTATCATGGCAGCATTAGTATTATATGATGTTATAGAGGCTGCTGAACAAAACCATCCCATAGCATGGATACGAAATATTATTTACCAGCCAAGAGAACATAACTAGTAACACAACTCACCAAGAAAAGGAAAACTGGCACCTACAAACTTGCTTTCAAAAGTTACACATACCTCCTGAACAGAATGCTTCTGGCATGCTCCTTCCCAATTTGCAACAAACTTCTCAAGTTCACTAGTTGTAAGACTAAGCTTGTGTGCTTTCCTAGGATCAACTTGTACTATCTCATATGGTTGTGCAGCTCGATTTCCAAGTTTTTCTTCATTCCCACATGACTCTTTTGTGTCATGTTGGTAATTAAATATTGCAAGTTTCATTCCTATCTTTTTCATCTCATCAAACTCCGTCTTACGACCTTTCTGTTTCTTGCCCTTTTGACTGCCTGATGTAAAGAAATGGACACTTTCACCATTTTCATCATCATCAGCTCCCAGAGTGTTGGTTGTCCTATTATTACTAGTGGAGCAGTTGTCAGTCAAAGTCGATAAATAATCAAGATGCTCAGGACCATCGTCCAACAGATTTTGCTGCACTTTTCTTGGCAACCCACTTTCCTGGATAGATTTCAAAGCAACATCTTCCGTTCTCTTGATCTTCCTTATAAATTTGATATACAACCTGCACAAAGACCAAATGGACATATATTAAAAAAAAATCAAACAGGTCAAATATAGAATATGTAAATTTCAACTATAGACACACCCCAAACTCTGAATCCGCACGCCAAGATTCTCCCTAGATGCAACCGAATGCTTCTGCACAAGAAAATCAAGAAACTCTTCCACTGTGAATTCCTTATGTTTCATTCTGTACTGGAACACAGTAAGGCGGGCAATCATGTCCTCGACTGTTATCTTGAAAATTTCTGTTGCATCAGGAGGAATCAAGAAGTAATGTTGTATGAGGTGATGCCGTAGTAGAGGGCCCAAACCCAACTCCTCAAACTTTTCTACCCCCTCGTTCTTGCAAATCTCGATATCCAGTTCATATACAGAGGTCATACGCCGGGTGCATACAAAGCAATGTATAAAAGCATTCACCTGATTAACAAAAGGTGCAACTTATTAATCAAGAACAACTTGGGGGCAGATGAAGGGATTAAAAAAATGTAAATGGTTAATGAAAGATGTGTTAGGATTAAACTCTGAACTATTGACGGAATTCACTAGACTTTCAGGCATATTTTTATCTACCCCTGTCCGTTTCGGGCATGTGATGACTCGTCTCATAGATAACTTTTAACACACTAGCAAGTTAAATAAGAACAAATAAAACTCAGATCAAAGTTGGATGAAGTTCAAAGGTTACCAGAATCTTATAGCTTTAAAGGGAAATAGATGTGTTTTACATAATTTATTAGTTAAGACTTAATTTAGTGTAACACTTTGTCGATTTGAGAACTTAGGTGGCTATTTATAAGGCTAAAACAACATAAAAGTTGCATCTGATGATTTGCTGAATGGAATACGAAATGGACGTAGAGTGTTACGGGAACGACGTCCACCATTCTATTTTGCAGATTTGATGGACCTGACCACCCAAGCTTGACATGTCTCCACTATAGGTCCAACGACTCTAACCATCAACACCCCTTCGCAGGAATTTCAAGATTTTAAATTGTAACAATTAACTTAACTTTTACAACAATCCATACATACCATAGTTAATAATTTCTCATGGAAAGTACTTCTAAATCTACTTAACATTTGGGCCTGTTTTTTCCCCCAAAAAAAATGGTAGGGGAAGTCTACGCATGCCAGAAATTGGGATAGTTTCTAGAACATCTCTCATTTGGTTAAGTTGAAAAGTGGAGTGGATTGCAGGAACTACTAACACCACAGTAGTTCCTGTCTCCCCTTTTTGACCAATTTCACATCCACTCCAAGAGATGGAATGTCATTGTGGGTTATTGGATGTCTAGCAAATTTTTTAGAGTTTTCCACTTCTCCCAACTAACTGTTAAATTCATCTTCTACATAACATCACCGTTGTTGTACTGCCATTTCCCAACTATAAGTTTTTTTCTAAAGTCAAAAAACTTAAATGTTATTCAATTTCAATCTACTTTCTTCCTTTGTTCAAAATTAATGCTTATGGACCTTATTATACATCCCCATGCCAATTTTGTGTTAATTTCGTGGGATTAAGTTATAAACAAAACTCAGGAAGTTCAAAATCCAAAAAGTGGGCATTGCTTCCACCAGTGGATTTGGACTTTTCTACTTCGATCCCACCGCTTGGTTACCAAACAGACCCTTGGGAGAGTACTTTCTCATCATTCACTTATGCACTATTATGTAAATTATGGGTTCTTTAGATATAGGTCCTCAAAGCCTCAAATCTGTGTATTTCAACAATGGTCCTGAAAATCTTATGTTTTCCCATACCCCCTTGAATTATTTTTATACCCATACCTCCTTGAATTATTTTTATATTCCTCGAATTTAATAGACTTCTCGGATATTTCGAATTTCGGGACATATATACAAACAATAAGATTTGTGCCACCTATATGTCAAAATAGACAATCTTATATTCGAAGAAATCCTTCAAATATTTATCAATATAAATTTAGAACAAGAACAAAGTCTTAATCCCAAATTCATGGGATTGCTTGTTTGAATCATTTTTTCCATTCAGCTATGTCAGCTCTGTTAATGGCCGTGTCCTCGATGACACAAAAAGGGAAAGAAAAGAAGAAGGAAAACATATCGTTCTTTAAAACTTCAATCCATGTTCATTTAGGTATACCTCTAGTCCTAAGAGCTCCTTTAGCTACTATCTTAAGATTCCTCCTTAACGGGGCATCTATGAGTCTGTGTCAGTGTCACACATGCCACGCATCCAAACCACCTAGATGATATTTGAAAATATGATCAAAACATGTTTGTTATTCTAAATTATTATCATTTTTTCTAATTTTCAAAAAAACAACACTCTTTTCACTTCCCATTTACCTAAGGTGGGTGTCTTCCAGCTTATAGAACCTCCTTTTTTGTTCTATGAACATCACATAAGTGTGTTTGTTAGAAGTTGGCTTATATTTTATATTTGATATTTTTCATGGATTGCTTTCGAAAGCAAGGGTAGTGGTGCTTTCAAAAGCTACTTCAACTTATCATGCATTCTCTTTTATAAAAGTACCCTCTAGCTCTTACCCTAAATACAACTTAATATCTCTTTTTTTTCTTTTTGAGATGCCCAGCGTTACGCACGAGACTTTGTGCACGATGCATTGCATGCCTTTTGGGCCCACTGCCCCCAACTCCCACCATTTTTATAAATGGAAGGAATAATACGCTCCCGTGGCTAGATCCACTGATCTTCCGCCACCCAGCCAGGGTCTTATGCCTCTCTCCGGTAACCACAAGGGTCACTCGAGTTCGGCCATCTTAATCTCTTACATTTTATTACTTTCGTAGTTTTGTGTCCATCTTGGGCATATTATCAGTACTAAAAATCATGTTTTCATCAAACACCCTTATAGCTTAAAGCAAAGCTTGTTAGATAATTATATTAGAGAGCAACTTGTGTTTTAGTAGATTTTATATGGAAATCGCTATGCTTTATTTTTAATTTTTACATACTTTTTCGTTATTTTATAAGTTCTTACTTTTGCACCGCAAACACGCATGCAGTGTGATTTTGGCTCCGTCCTGGTGGTGTTGGCCACGGGATGTCGTGATAGCCAGAAGAGTCAACAACATTTGCTGCACATGCACCATTTATATCAGACCAAACATTGGTAATAGTGTAAATGATGTTAAAAGAAAAAAAAAATGTATGATATGTATCTATTTGACTATTTCCATTTACACCTAACCAAGCAACCCCAAGTGTGTTTGTTTGAAGTTGGCTTGTTTTTTGGAAAGTTCATGTACTGCTTTCGAAAGCAAGTAAGAATTGCTTTCAAAAGCTACTTCAGCTTATCGTGCATTTTTATTTAAAAAAGGGCATCTAAGGTCTTTCCCCAACTACATCTTTAAATCTTACTTGCCGAACTCGAATGACCCTCAGGGCGACCGTCCAGGGCTCACAAATTAGGAAGGCCCCAAAAACAAATACTTGTATATATATAACATTTGTAATATGTTAAATAATAGTGTTCATATAACATAACATAGTAATATTTAGTGTTGTTGGTTTTCACTTATACCTACTATATAAAGGTTATGGGTTCAATGTCTAGTGGAAGCTATTTTGTTTTTCTAAATAGTTTCAGTTTTTTCTTTTTTCAAAAGGGGCACCATCTTAAATTTTGACTTGGACCCCAACAAACTCTGGACCGGCCCTGCTTGTGGTTACCCGGTGACAGAAGATCGGTGGATCCAACCACGGGAACCTATTATTCCTTCCATTTAACCACGGGAGCATATTATTCCTTCCATTTAAAAAAGAATGGTGGATCGAGCCACGAGAGCGTATATAAAAAATGGTGGGAGTTGAAGGCAGTGTGCCCAAAAGAGGAGGGTAACTGGACATCTCAAAAAAAAAAAAAAACTTTAAATCTTACTTTCAAATAATTGAGAAGTAAAGATCATGTTTTTACCAAATACCCTATAGATTTTGAGACAGCTCCAGATTGCCGTTCCCTCCACTGACATGTGGGCCAGTAAAGTACACGCGGATCAGGCACATCAACTGGCCCACATGTCAGGGCAAAGAGTACGCGAGACGCAACAGAAGTAATTTTTACGCCAGTACTAATGGAAAGAGCGCCAAATACACACTCCAAGAACCAAAAAATTTAGGGGTTTTTTTTTCCCTCCAGACGAACCTTTCCTTCGACGAACTGGAGGTTCCGGAGGGACGGCACGTCGTGCACCGACAATCCGACGGCGTCCCATGAGCTGACCTGGAGGAGGAGGGCCGCCGACTGCGCGACCTTCCACGTCGACGCGCTCTGCCCGGCCGAGAGCAGGTCGGCCCAGGCCCTGGTCGCCGCCGCCTCCGCCCTCTCCGGGGCCACCACTTCCCGCCGGAGAATGCCGACCGGAGGGGAGAAGCCGGGGCTCCATCCGCCGCCGCCGCGACTCCGGCCGCGGCCGCCGTGATGGCGGGAAGACGAACCGTACATGAGTGATTGAGAGAGAGAGGGAGAGTAAAGTTGGTGACTTTAAAATACTAAACAATGACTCCCATTTAGCCTTTATATAGGAGACGAACGAGGAAGACTTTGGGTCAGACTTTTTTTCATTTATACCCACTATAATTCTTAGTTTTGCTTCTCTTAAAATTTTGAGAAGAAAAAATAAAATGAAATATTACTTCGTACTTGGATGCTATTCGACTGCCTCTAATAACAAAAACGGTTATTATTTAGTTTTAGGGCCCTATAATATTTAAGATTTATGTTTGCTCTATATTATTCAGAAGAGGAATTGCCCCAGGCTAACGGATGACTTAAACTAATGGTTAGATATCGTCCAGGTCGAGCCACGGAACATATTATTTCTTTTATTTATAAAATGGTGAAAGTTGAGGGCGATGGGCCCAAAAGGCATGCAATACAACGTGCACAAAAGTCTGGTGTGTATCGCCGGACACAAAAGTCTGGTGTGTATCGCCGGACATCTAAAAAAATGTTGTTCAGATATTCATAATATCACAAATATATATATATATATATATATATATATATATATATATATATATATATATATATATATATATATATATATATAAGGAAGGATCAAGACACGAATTCTAAATATTTATAAATAAAAAATTGAATCAAAATCTATTATTATCCATATGTAAAATTAATTTGGTTTAAATAACATAGATAATTTAACAAATAATTTGTTATTTAAATTTTATAGATAATTTGTATTTAAAAAGAAATTAGATAAACAATTTTTAAATAGATATTATATAGATACAAATAGTTATTTTGTAATCATCCAAAGTATCTATTTGTGATCTATATAGATAAGTTTTAATTTTTAATATACAAAATTTAAATAAAAATTATATACATAACAATTAATTATTTTATCATCCAAATTATATATTTGTTCTCTATATATATAATTTGTTATTTAAAAGGAAATGAAACAAATAATTTTATATACACAAATTTTAAATAGATATTATATAATTAATAAATAGTTATTTATAGTTATTTTGTCAACATCCAAATTATCTATTTGTTATATATAAAATATATATATCAAAATTTGTATATATAAACTTATTTTTTAATTTTTTAAAAATTTAAATAAATTTTATGTATGAATAATAACAATTTATCTTGATATCGTATTATGACTAACACCAAACTAAAAATAATCTAAGAAAATTAAATAATACAAAAATATTTAAATAAATAGTGATATCTATTATTTTTCTCCCAAAACTTTTTTGCAATTATATTTGCATGATAACAGATGTCATATTATCTATTTTTTAATTTAAAATAATATAGATACTAAAATTATTTGCCAAATTTAAATTAAATAAATATATAATAATTGTATATATAATATCATTTAAATTAAACAAATATATAAAATTATCTATTTGTTACCTATATTTCGATAGATTACAAAATATCTATAGAAGATAACAAAATTATCTATTTATTATCTATATAATATCTATTTAAATTTGTATATATAAAATTATTTATTTGATTTCTCCTCAAATAATAAATTATCTAAAAAAATCTAAAAAATAAATTATGTATAAAATCAACTATGTTATTTAAACTAAATTATTTTTTATATTATAATAATTTTTATTTTATTTAAAATTTAAAATTCAAACTTATGCCACACCATCTTGTGGAACCTTTCTCCTTTCATTATTTTTCCAAACTTGTTTTCTTATAATTAATTTCTTACAAATAAGTTTCGTCGTATAAAATTTTATGTCCATAATATTCAAGATTTGTGTGTTGTTTTAGGGTCTAATATAATAGCCAAACTTTGTTTTAGGTATCCATTTTTGGACAGTCATGCCAAGTCAACCATCATGACGATACCCAACCCCTCTTTTGGATAATACGAAGACCTGAATGCAAATTTTAAATATTATAAGAGACCACAAAACTAAATAGCCCTAACAGAAACTGTTTTATGAAATAAATGTTTTTCAAATCAAAAGATTATGAAGTCACAGCTAAAATAAACAAGAGGTCCTACATAAAATAAACTGTGTCAACATCAACAGGCGGATTGTTGGATTGATTTGGTAACAACATATTTGTGGGGCCCAAATCTGATCAAATATTTGATTTGATTAGTTGGACGTCCATAATCGATGCTTACAATTTTAGGATTTTCTATTACCTAAATTAGAGTCTCTTATTTGATTAATAGGGTTTCCTATTTTAGGGTTTCTTATATTTTCTATAACCTAGAACATGGTTTCTCAAATATATATATATATATATATATATATATATATATATATATATATATATATATACAAGGTGGGAGATTCAGGGTGCTTGTCCACAAAAAATCTAATAGAAAATTCATACTGTGCTCTCATGGCTCGTCATCCAAGAAAGCTGTCATCCAAGACGGCAACGGGGAGTCGACGTCTTCGTAGGAGATCACTACATAAATGATTTCAAGTCATAATCTTCTCCTTTCTATTTGAGTTTGGTGAAGGGTTAAATCTTTGGAAAAATGGTTCAACATAGTTCTTATCAATCTTTTATCTTTTGTCGAAAGTTATATAGATTGAGATATGTCCAGGTGACGTAATCACCGAAAATACATTATTTTATATGTCTTAGCGTTCGTAGTTGATTTGTTCGTTATCTTCAAGTGGGTTGGCATCACTTCTGCGTTCGTGTCCGTGGTTAAATCCAGTTCTGGTCACACATCTGGTATCGTAGCGAGGTTCGATCGTTCTAGTCTTATACCAAGAAGCATAAGCTCTAGTATAAGTTGTTTCACAAGCAAACTCAAACCGTGTATAAATATTATGAGTTTTGGCTACAATTGATCTTACTGTAATTAGGGTTATCATTGTTGCTTTTGCTACATAAGTAATACCATTTAGAACCAAACAAACTATTTGCATTTTGGGTCAACCAAACAACCCCTAAGAGCATCTCCAACCTTATTGTGACTTTGGAAAAAAGTTAATGCTAGGAATGACAAATTTTTATTCAAAAGTTCTTCTCCAATGCAATTGTCAAGTCAATTGTGAAGCTTATGTGGCAAAAATTAAAGAAGACATTGTAAAGTTGATTGTCTTGTTCTAGACAATGCACTTGACAATGTCTTCTCTTCCATGTCATCAATTATGAATAAAAAATATTAGAAAAAAGAAAGAAGATGAGTAGTTGTCTTAAAAGTTGCCTTGGAAGTTGGAAAAAATACTTTTTATTGTCTCCTTAATACTTTTGCATTTGAGAGAGTTTTTCTATCTCATTGTCTTTTGAGATATAATTTTGCCACATAAACAAGACATTGTCTTGTGGCTCATGCCACATAGGAGCCACCTAAGACTCACAACACTTAACAAGACAATAGGGTTGGAGATGCTCTAAGCTAAGCTAAGGGACAGGTTTATTAAGGGTCCAAGGGAAGTCACGACCCTCCCAATTTTTTTAAAAAATGTTAATTACTATATAGAAAATTTATGTCATTTTAAAATATATATTATTTTGGCCTCCTAATGTATAAAAGGTACGATGGCTCAAGTGGTATTGCTCTAGGCATTCAAATGAGAGGCATGAGTTCAAGATTTTTTTTTGTTAAATAATTTATATATCTTTTATTTTCACTTGTTTTTTTGTAAAACTTTGAAAATATTGACTTTTCTTTTTTGCTCATCTTATTTGAGTTTTATTATATTTTTTGCTATTGAAGTATAATTAATAACAACTTTAAGAATTTTTATATATAGTTATATGGCCCTCCTCGTGAATTAAATCATGGTTCCGTCTCTGACTAATATGATGCAAAAGGTCACAAAGTGAAATGTTTTTCTAGCATAGATCTTCAATAAGAAAAAAAAAAAAGGCACAAAAGCAGATTCCATTCATTGAAAGTGTAAGTGAAAATTCGGAATCAACTTATGAATAGACTTCGGAATCAACTTATGCTTTATGAATTGAAAATTCGTGTTCTTAATAAGTTATTCTGGCCTGTCATGAATATTTGGGTGCTCAGGACAAAAATTAAATTGGTGCCCTTCGTTAAAGAAACTAAAAAAATTTGTTAAATAAATGCCGCTAGACTTTGAACTCATGCTCCTTTACATAAAAAAGTGTAAGTGAAAACCAACTTTACTTGGCCAATCATTATATCAAAAATTGTGTGAGCATTAATATCAAAAACACTGCCATGTGTATACATATATTGTGAGTTGTGGGTAGGGTTGTTCCGGAGCTAGTTGGTTCTTGTAGTATATTTGAAATGAATCATCACGAGAGGGAACTTACTAACATATAAATGTCTTCGCTCAAGAAAATGTTGAAAAGATGTTAATTATAAATAAGAAGATTGTCTACGAAGAAAAACTAATAAAAATTTACATTTAGATACACAAGGATTGTGTAGAAACGAAATAATATTTTCTTTTCTTTTAAACATATATAAATATATTTTTTGGAGTAATGAGAAAACTATTTCAATTAAGATATTTACAAAGAAAGAATGACAATAAATACAAAAGAAGAAATTGTAAGTGGGTGTTATTCTCTAAAAAAGAATAAAGTGCACAAAACGGAGGGTATATATGCATAAAAAGAAAAGAAAAAAAAAAGTCTCAATGTCATGCTTCGCCATTAAGGAAGCTCCAGTAATCACACTTTTAACTTTTCTTTGTGCTTTTGAAATTTTACTGATATGGACTGCTACTGCAAAAAAGTCTCAATGCCACGCTTGGCCATTAAGGAAGCTCCGGTCATTCGTTTGGTCCGCGGAAAGGAATGGAAAGGAAACCAAATTCCTTAGCATTTCATTTCCTTTGAATTTTTATTGATTTTCATTTTCGATGTTTGGAAATGCCAATAAATATAGAAAGAAATTGGAGAAATAATTTTTTACTTGGATGGATGTAATTATTTTTTTTCCTAATTTTTCTTTCATTGTGAATTACTTTTATTTCCTCTTCAATTTTTTTGACAACCAAATATAGAAAGTAATCACTTTACTTTTTCAATTCCATGAAACCGCAAAACCAAAGAGGCCTTAACTTTTCCTCCTAGTATATATTTGCACATGCACATGCAATGCAATGTACTTCATATTATTTGGGATATTTAATTTTTTTATTACTTGAAAAGAGGAGATAACTTCTTCTTTTTTATTATTATTTGGAAAGAGCAAACACATTCCTTTAAAAAAATTATTACTTGGAAAGGGCAAACAACAACCTCTTAATGTTTTTTTATAATTAATTAGCTAACTATTCATGTTAAATTTAAGGGTTATTTACACTAACATTTTCTATGTTTTATGGTTATTACACTCGCAAGATATCAATAACTTTTCCTTGTTCTTGATTGTGACCCGAGTCTTCCTTTCTCGTTGGAAGCAACCAGAGTAGACTCCTGCGACGATTTTACTTATGCTGGATCTTCTCATTCAACAAACTACATTTGACTGCCTCTATCGTAACAACTCCATGAGACGCGCAATTGCTTACAGGCACCAGTCACCACTAACGTCTCCCAACTATCCTGCAGAAAACTCAAAAGCAGTAAGGCCTGAAGTTCATCATCAATCACCATGTTCATTGTCGACAGTTGATTGATGAAATCATGAACATCGTTTAGATATTATATCACCGAGGCACCCTCCGTGTACTTCGAGTTGACAAATAAGAAATGCCTTGTTGACAGCCGTCTTTCGTTCTTACAACGAATGCAGCTTCTTACATAATACTTTTATCGAACTCTCCATGGACACGTGATGAAATACCAAATCATCCAACCAATGGCTAATGAGTCCAACAGTCTTCTGATCCAATCTCTTTCCAGTCATCGGCATATTTGTCCGATGATTTGGCGTTGTCGCCCTCAAACGGACCTCCAACGGACAATGCAAGTCTTTGGACCAGAGTATATCCTACATCCTTGGTTTCCAGATCATCAAGTTCCTCCTATGAGGATAATCATACGTGTGTTCATCTGCTACGTTGACATGGTTGTACATTTTCTCTTGAAAATCTGAGAGCTCTGATACCAATTGTTGGTGCCAAAATGTCGCAAAAACGATATCAACCCACCTGACGATATTAAACCACCTTCTCACACAAGCACCAAGATAGATCAAACATAGTATATGTTCGATGACTATGTCATCTGGGCAAATGCCAATCTATATATTCCAATAATACAAAATTGAATACATTCCAATAATACGAGATTGAATGCAATATATGTTGAACCCTTTGCCCCCAAGTTCAACCCCTCACCAATCTAAAAAAAGAAGAAGCATATTACAATTTGAAATCATTCATCCAACTTGTGAAGATCTTCCTGAATAAAGAAGAACACTCTCCGAACAAATATTTTTTCAGTTTATCTCGAAAAGTGAGCCATAAGATCAAAGTACGGACTTTCTCTTAGATTTCTGTAGACTTGCTTCTTTGAATCTCTCGTATGAGCTTCTTGTTGGCAACCCCCCTTAACCTCTTTATATAAATCTCAAGAAACTCTAATTTAGGATCAGGAAATCCCTAAATTAGCTCCAACATTTATCATGGCTGTCCATATTAGATCACATGGTCATAATACATGTTGACTTGGGCCCACGTCTGAACCAAATTCCGAGAGACAGTATACCGCGGTGTGCCATATCTTCAGAATAAGTTTCAAAACGAATTACCAAAAACCAGTATGTGCCTCTGCTGTTTGGCTTAGTTTGAGCCCCGGTTCAACCACCGATCCTCCATCGCCTTCGCTGCAACTCCCATCGACGCTTCACGATGCCCAGAATTTTCTTCCACACATCTCGAATCGAGGCCGGAACCCCAGCAGTATAATGTTAGGAATACCTATGTGTTGTGATGTGGTATTATGGTTGGCACTTGGCACTATCGTTGGACATTGTTGGTTTGGCAGTCTGCTCTTTCTCTAATATTATGTTTGTGATTATCTTGTTAACAAAGATCAACTGGACAATAACTATTAGTCACTTTGCTTAAAAATCTAATGCTAGAATAATTGTTTGGATTGTGATGGTCGACCTCCTAAACTGTAACCCCCTATATTCCAAAAGTGAAGTCTGAAACAAACCACTGAATCATTATTCAAATCTCTTCATTACCAGACTTGTGGATCTCACCTGTTTTCCTGAACCACATGTTAAGGTCTGAGTTTTCTCTCTAAGATAGTGTGTCCTTGCCCGTGTCAGTGTCCGCATTGGTGCAACATAGGTAACTATACTTCCGTACCTTTTTGAAATTGCGGGTAAAATGGAAATCTCACCTAGTCAACATAACCCTCATGACAATCCATTTGGATCAGGTAATGTTATATGGAGATGACTAGTAAGTCACTGCAGATTGAAAAGTTCAAGAAATGAATTTCTGCCTGTAACAAAAATAGTTGTTGCCTGTCTTTTAGTTTAAGGAATTAGTAAATTTGATCTAATGTACATTGGCAAGGCTCACCTGTGACAGCAAATAACTTCACCATTTGACACTGAGCTAGCAGCAGAGCCTGACGCTCCTATCAGGAAAGCCACTTGCAGAATTCCGCAAAGGTCTTCCAATCAGGGTCCGAGCAATATCTGTTGAGTTCTAGATGGCATAATCGTCACGGACCTCCTTCAATAAGCCAATCAAGAAGTAATCGAGGGATGAGATTTCTCCGCATTTTATGATGTCTGCGACGATGAGTTCCACCACTATTGCTGGTAGCAAGAAGGAGCGAGTTCAATGAGGAAAACCCTTTGCCTCTTTGTATTGACTGCATATAGACTTCTTATTCTTGAATGGTCATCAACATGGAGGTTAAATCTCGAAGAATCTGAGCTTGATTATTCTCATTCATCTCTGATCAACCCAGACAACTATGAGGTTACCTCTTAATTGTATCATTTGATAGATATGTGTCTTCAGCCTAAAGCATGAAAGAGGTGCATCTTTTATGACACCAAAACTGTCGAGCGAACAAGTTTAAGCAAGCTTAGAGTTGACTTTGTACCAATTACATAATTTGTTTGCACGACACGAAGGAACTCAATAATGGAATCAGCAACCTTAGAGTTGACTTTGTACATCGAGGAGATGACTACAGTTGGATGATATGATTATTTGTTCTCTATTAATTATGATTTCTGCTAGGTTATTTTCCTAGTCTAGGTGAGTCTTAAGGAGAACAAACTGTGCACAACTGTAATACTCACTTAACATGTCAGGAATCAGGAAAACACATAAAAACCCTTCTGGGTCTTGATTTCTATTTAAGGACTTCTCTTTCGGAAACCGTGCGCCCAAAATTTTGTTTAACATAAATATGGTAGAATCAAGTTATAACATTATATTCAACTGGGGCATGTTATCTCCATGGGAAAACAAATACTTAAGAGTGCCAGAAAATTGGTAGCACATCTTAGGTGTTGGGGATCTATGGCCAAAAACAGCCATACCATGTAAGTGGGAAACTGAGTGTCAGGGCCGGCCCGGGAGGTTTGGGTTCTCCTAGCCGAAGCTAATTTTGGTTGCCCCTTGACATTGGAGAGATAAATATAGGTTTAAGTTGGGTTTGTGCTCGGCCAACCCTAAAAAAACAGATGTCCGGGTGGTTGTCCTATGGAGGGGGGTTGTTCAAGTCCAAAGTCTTATTAGATTTACCCGTGGGCCCTGCTTAGTGTTGAAGTAGATGGTTTCCAGTTGAAAGAGATGGGCAGCACCAGACTGACTCAGCAGCCTTACATAACCACTCCTATTTTAATCCCACCACCATGTTATTTGAATTTAATACCATCACAGATGAGTTGTGGATTGAGAAGAGGTGTGCATTGGCACGAATATAAAAGAGGATTACACAAATACTACCCAATTCATAACCTAACCTCAATGCCACAGGTTGGCATGCTTACGGTTCCATGACAGATCCATTCTAGTATTTTGTGTAAGGTTGACAATGAAATTAAAAGCCAGAGTCATTAGGAATACGGAGCTGCTAGGTTGCCCGCAGTTTGTAACCGCGGGCGTGACCGCCGGCCCACCTGTCGGCCGGCCATTGGCCCCCGATCCGGGTGGGACCCGAGATGGGGGGGGGGGGGGGAGGGGGCAATGGCCGGCTGACACGTCGGCCGGCGGTCACGTCCGCGGTTACAAACCGCGGGCAAAATATCATTTTCGTTAGGAATAATCACCAGATTGCCATGCAGGGTAGGTCTGGGAATTCTTGGGGCCTAGGGAAGGATTTGAAAGTGAGGTATCTTGAACGGGTAAATAAAAAGAACACCCGGTTTTCCTAAACAAACTTTATGGATTTTTTCTCTCCCTCAACCGCTACATTTATCAATCAAGTAAACAAATTATATCTTCTCACGAATGAAATTTACTAAAGCTTACTATGTATAAGTAAGTGGGTGTTGGTCCTCTTTGGGTCGTCTTCCTATTAAAGTCATTATTATGGAGTACTAATTAGGCGAGTCTAGAACTTATTTGGGGGACTTGCCTATTCAGTGTCAATGTTTGCAGAGGACTGCATTTGAGGAGAACGGCTAGCAGGGTCGTTTCTGAGCATGTTCAAGCATGTTCAAGCCGTGCGATCACACATGGCCCGAAAATCTGGAAGACCCCATAAGTTTTAACCTCCGTATATATTACTAATGTGAAATCTCCATTTTAGATTTAGGCCTCCCTGTTTTTGAGAAACTGTAGTAACCGAGCCCTTGGAATATCAGAAAAACCATCTTTTAGAGTAGTTAAAAAAAGCGAGCCCTTTTTAGTGTTTGTACATGGTCCTTAGAATGTCAGAAATGGTCCTCCTGACGAGTAGCAATAGCAGGCAATTGATGTTTTGCGTTGGTTGTAAAGCACTCTTTTAGTTCATTAATGTAACTCTTTGGTCATGGAGCTGCCATCCTGTTCATGTTTTAGTACGTAATGTATGTTCTCTCTCTCTCTCATCAAAGATGTACACAGTCTAACTGAATTATTTTGAAACAAATTAAGGCCATTGGGTATGAACTTAGTCTTGGTGGAGGTTACAGTAGTTTGCGAAACCAAGTTGTAGCGCAGACTCGGTACATGTTGCAGACCCCTGAGGACGAGCTTCTCACTAAACTCCGCCATCAAGTGCACATCACCGGTGCCTACAACTGCAGCCGTACTCTTGTCGCCCATCTTCACACGTCCAAATCTGTCGATGCGGTATGACGTGAAGATCTTATGCGGAGTTGCATGACACGACGTCTCCATGTCCATGACCCAGTCGCCTCCGTGACATATGCCACAAAGTTTCTCTACATCGGCCATTGTGATGATGGCTGTCGCAGATGTTTGGGGACAAAGATTGAAAGCTTACGAAAGGTACCCAACTGCTGGCTCGAGGAGATATATGTTGTGTCATATACAGGCTTACACTACTAAAATATGATCTATTAGCGACGTAAGTTAGCGACGGCGTTAAATTACGTCGCTATATATAGAATTCAGCGACTCCTTTATATAAACATCGCAAAACGTCGCTATTCAGCGACGTTCAGCGACAGATATAAAATTACGTCGCTGAAGAGCGACGTTACGTCGCTGGATTATTAAAATATGTCGCCAGTTTACGACGTTTAGCGACGTCCTCGTGTGACGTCGCTAATATTTTTACTTAGGGCACAGCGTTTCGTTTTTTCCACTCACTCGAAATTTCCAATTTTTCCTTCCCCCCCCTCCGGCGATTCCTTCGGCGACCGCTTCCCCCCCCGGTGACTCCCTCCCCCCCCCCCGGCGACTCCCTCCCTCTCCGGCGACCCGTACCCCCCCGTCGACCTCCTCCTCCTCGAGCTCAGGTAAACCCTAACCTCCTCCTCCTCCTCCTCTCCCACGGACACACACACACACGGACACACACGCACACACACACAGAGACACACACACACACACACACACACACGGACACACAAGCACACACACACAGAGACACACACACACACACGGACACACACACAGATGGACACACACACACACACACTGGACACACTGTGTCATGTTGTGGTGGACACGAGACACTATGTTGGACACGTACACATAGCCTAGATCCTTTACCAACCATTTATTTTCCATTTTAACATGTTTAATTAGGTGTACTCACATGTGAATTTTGCACAAGGCGAAGCTACTGTGTATATTGTATTGATGTAATAAGCTTTGGTACTTCAATTCTGGTTGAAACTCCACCTGTTATTAGCTTTCTTCATCAATGCTACTTGACTTGTTTGAAAGACAAGTGAGGGACATTTTTGCTCTTATATCCTCTTATTGATTTATATGGAATAAAGAACTGCCTCAATTCTTACAGCCAAGGATATTTACTGCTTATGTAACATCTTTAGTAGCACTCTCTCTTCTTGTGATGACAAACATTATGCATTTTCGTGCTTTGTTTATTGTGTTGGTTTTGAATTATTAATTCTACACATGGACTAAAATATGGGCATGTTGATATTTGAGTTGATTCTGGACTGAAATCTGGGCATGTTGGACCCTCAATATGGTGGCGTAATATTCTAGATCATAATATGATATATCATATACCGTAATGTGATATACGTTTACTACTTTGTATGTTTTCCTAAAATTGCTATCTTCAGCTCTAGACCTGTTTCAGTTTTGATGCTCAATGGGTTCTTTTTTCCTCTTGAACTCTCAATATAGTTTCAAGGAGTCAACATTTCAATATACAATATGTCGGCCGATACTTTAAAATTATATGAAATAGTAGTCACCCCCAAGGTTGACTATTTTTACTGAAAGTCAAAGTAGAGTAAACATCTGACCTAGATTGGACTAAGAGTTGACAAAGTCAACTATAGGTCAACCCTTGACCTAGTTTGACCTTGTTTGACTTTGTTTGACTTAGCTTGACCTTGTTTGACTTTGTTGTCTTCATGTTTGTTAAATGACACCCAGATACTAGTTTTAGTTGTTTAAATGACACCCAGATACTAGTTTTAGTTTCAGTTTGCGTTGGTAACTCACTATTGCTCATTACTTGGTACTAGTTTTAGTTGATTGTGTTTTTTTAAGTCTAAACAAATGACACCCAGATATTACTTGTGTGTATGAGATAGCTTGAGTTGACTCTGGTCATTATTGGTACTTGAATTATAGGTTAGGCTTGTATAGCCTTGAATGGTGTGTGCTAGCTAGTATTGGGATACCAATAGCGATAAGGTAAAGGGTACCTTGGTAGGTCATGACTAGAAATAGGATATTTGACTTAGATTTGACCTTGTTTGACCAAGGTTGACTATTTGACCTAGTTTGACCTTGTTTGACTTTGTTTGACTTAGCTTGACCTTGTTTGACTTAGTTTGACCTAGTTTGACCTTGTTTGACCTTGTTTGACTTTGTTTGACTTTGTTTGACTTAGCTTGACCTTGTTTGACTTAGTACAACCTAGTTTGACCTAGATTGCATATCATTGTTATTAGTAACTGTTCGCTACTAATGTGTGTCCCATAATAAGACATAATATACGAATTTGTGCCTGTTGGATAATGTGTGTCCATCTTTGCAGAATTATTTTCAAATGGATATGAATTACTACTTGCGGAATCGTTCATGGATGTACAATCGTCGTCCTGATGATATGTGTGGTGTGCGGGATGAATACATAGCGGGAGTAGAGCAGTTCCTGCAGTTTGCTAAGGCGTTCCCTCAGTACATGGACGGCACCAAAATTAAGTGTCCGTGTGTGAAATGTCATAACGTGAAATATTATCCAGAAGTGGAAGTGACATATCATTTGTACTCGAGGGGTTTTACGCCTAATTACTATCAGTGGACCGCACACGGAGAACTTGTGTCTTTAGCATCAGAGCCGGAGCCTTACGTTGAGCCGTATATGCATGCGGGACCTAATTTTGTTTCAGATAATCATGCATACGACGACGGGTGCGTGAACATAGTTTTCGACGCTGCGGGGCCTAGTTTCGTTCATGATGCACCTGAGGAGGCACCGAACGCCGATGCTGCACAGTTCATGGAGTTGCTGGAGAATGCAAGGACTCCATTGTATCCTGGTTGTGAGGATCATTCACCGTTGGAGGTGGTTACAAGACTGTTGAGCATTAAGTCAGATTTTAACATGTCGCAAGAATGCTACAACCGAGTGTTGGAGTTGATTATAGAGATCTTGCCGGCGGGTGCTAAGTTGCCTAAAGACTTCTACCGGTCTAAGAGGATGGTGAGATCGCTCTGGATGGAATACGAGAAAATCGATTCCTGTCGCAATGGGTGCATGCTGTACTACAAAGACGACAAGAACGCAGATGTGTGCAGATTTTGTGGTACTGATCGCTATAAGACAACTAGTACAGGAAGGTCTACCGGTGCAAGAAGACCGACCGATTCAATACACTACTTGCCTTTAACGTCGCGGTTGCAAAGATTATTTATGGTGAAAGAGACGGCCAAAAATATGAGTTGGCACATGCGAGAACAGATTGAAGGAGTGTTGGATCACCCATCCGATGGAGAAGCGTGGAAGCACTTTGATCGAGTGTATCCAGATTTTGCTTCAGATCGGCAAAATGTCAGGTTGGGACTATCTTCTGACGGTTTTACTCCTTTTGGTCTTTCGGGATCCCAGTATTCGTGCTGGCCTGTGATTGTTACTCCGTATAACCTACCGCCTTGGATGTGCATGAAGACTCAGTACATGTTTCTAACCGTTATAATTCCTGGTCCGAACAATTCCAAGAGGAACATTGACGTGTACTTACAGCCTTTGATAGATGAGTTGAATCAGTTATGGGAAGTAGGCGCTAACACGTACGATGTTTCCAGGAAGCAGAATTTTCAGATGAAGGCAACCCTTATGTGGACCATCAACGACTTTCCGGCCTATGGAATGTTATCTGGATGGAGCACTCATGGCCGTCTCTCATGTCCGTATTGCATGGACCGTAGTAAGGCTTTCCGCTTGAAACATGGCGGAAAGCTGTGCTTCTTTGATTGTCATCGGCAATTTCTGCCAAAAGATCATCCGTTCAGAAGGAACAGGAATGCTTTCCGTGCCGGCGTTGTAGAGAAGGGTGATCCACCGCCAAGGTGGTGCGGAGACACGATATGGGAGGAGGTTAAAGATTTTCCAAGTGCTATCGAAGATCCTACAACTGGGTACAAGTGCGATGGATTTGGTAGAGTTCATAACTGGACAAAGAGGAGCATATTCTGGGATCTGCCATACTGGAGTACCAATCTGATCAGACATAATCTTGATGTCATGCATATTGAGAAGAATGTGTTTGATAACATAATTAATACTGTGATGGACGTAAAGGAAAAAACGAAAGACAATCCCAAGGCCAGGTTGGACTTAAAAGAAATATGCAAACGCCCTGCGTTGCATTTGATACAGCAGAATGGAAAACAGTTCCTTCCGAAGTCAATTTTTTCGCTGGACAAGGAGGATAAAGTGAGACTTTGTCGGTGGATCCAGGGCCTAAAATTTTCAGACGGATATGTGTCAAATCTGAGAAGATGTGTCGATCCGAAGGAAAACAAATTGACGGGTATGAAGAGCCACGATTGTCACGTATTCATGGAGAGGTTAATTCCGATTGCATTTCAGGAATTCTTACCGCAGGCAGTTTGGGATCCATTGACGGAGCTTAGCATATTCTTCAGGGATCTTTGTTCTAAGAAATTGCTCGTTGATCGTCTAGAAAAGCAAGAGAAGGACATTGCGGTAACACTATGCAAGCTAGAGAGGGTGTTTCCTCCTGGATTCTTCGACTCTATGGAGCATTTGCCGATTTATCTATCCTATGAGGCACGTGTTGGTGGACCCGTCGAATATCGATGGATGTACCCGTTCGAGCGACATTTGAATCACCTAAAAAGAAAGGTGAAAAATAAGGCACGGGTCGAGGGTTCTATTTGTGAAGCCTATGTTCTCGAGGAGATTACAAACTTTTGTTCGATGTATTTCAAGCCTCATGTTGTAACTAATAGAACGAGAGCTTCCAGAAACGACGAGGGAGATCATGAAAGTAATGATACAATACTGAAGGTATTCAATGCTCCAGAAAAGCCATCGGGTAAGATGAAAAAGAGATATCTGAACGATGATGAGCTAAGGGCTGCTCAGGTGTATGTATTACTCAACTGCGACGAGGAAGAAGTAGAGAAACTGGAGGGGTAAGTAATTAATACGTCTATATTATTTTAATAGTGTTAATTATTATACTATTACATTAATTGAACGATATTGTTTTCAGCATATTTAATGATGATGTGAGGTCGGGTAGGCCACACATAACAGAAGAAGAACTAGAACAAGAAATGAGGCGTTATTTTCCATCATGGTTGAGTGCATATGTAAGACTTGAGAACTCTGTAATTACCTTTTTGTATATGCACTTGATTGAGAATGAGCTTAATTGCTTCTTTCGTGGTATTTAGGTCGATCGTCCATACGCAAGACTTGAGAATGAGTCTATTAGAACGCTAGCCAAGGGACCAATTTATGCTGCAAAAATATGGCCAAGCTACTGTGTTAATGGGTTTAGGTTCAAGTCAACAACTTGCCCGATCAGAGACAACTTTGTGGATCTCGATTCCACCAAAAACAGCTGTTTGTGTATCAGATCTTCGAACTACAAAGATGTTGATGTGGGCAACGATTTCTATGGCGTGTTACGGAAGATTGTGGAGCTGACATATAGTTATGGAATAGAGCCTGCTAAGATTGTGTTATTCAGGTGTGATTGGTTCGATCCGATTGAAGGTCAAGGTTGGAAAGTAGACAAGCACGGTCTTGTTGATATAAACTATCGGCGTCGATATCAAGCCTATGAACCATTTGTCCTATCAAGTCAGGCTCAGCTCGTGTACTTCACAAGTTATCCTAAACGGGGAACAACAAGGTCGGACTGGTGGGCAGTATGCAAGACCAAAGCTAGAAATACCTTTGAGGTTGACGATATAGCTTATCAACAGGATGAACTACCTCTTGTAACAAATATTATAGAAGTGGACACGACGGAAGTTTCCTATTACACATCTAATTGTGTAGAAGAAGTAGAATTATCTGAAGAGGAAGATGCAGATGAAAGGGAAGATGTAGAGGAGGAAGAAGAAGAAGAATAAGAAGAAGAAGAAGAAGAAGAAGTAGATGAGCTAAACGAACTAGATGAATTTTCAGAAGAGGATTAAATCTGTACGTTTGTTTTATCATCATATTTAACACTTTAGTGACCCTTCTATCATATAAATCTGTGACACTTCAGTGACACTCTATTGACACTTTTATTGACACTTCAGTGACACTTTTTGACTATGATATTTTTCAAAAATTCGTGATGTCTATCATATAAATATGTTTTTTTGTTTTTTTGTCATATGTTTTATTGTCAGGTATGACTAGACCATTCGGACGACGCGGAGGATTATATATTAGGCAGTCCCGTCAGCCTCGGGCTGGGGATGGAGAGGGCAGTTTCGTACCCTCATCCTCATCTCCGAGTACGCCAGTGTACCATTCTGTTCCCGGTCCATTACCGGGACAGGCTAGTTCTAGCAGGTTGGCGACTCCTCCCTCGTCGTCCAGCCTTCTTGTTCCCGGTCCATTACCGGGACAGGGCAGTTCTAGCAGGTTGGCGACTCCTCCCTCGTCGTCCAGCCTTCCTGATCCCGCGTCCAGCATCCCTGATCCCCCGTCCAGCATTCCTACTGTCGACGGCTCTATGGAGGGAGCCCACGCCGATCATATGGAGGACGGCGATCAGACTGATCCTGCCCAGGCAGGAGGTGAGAGCGACCCTCCATGCGCTCCCCCGGGCGAGACGCGTATGGAGATTTGGACGGACGGGCCTATGAAGTAAGTTAATTAATTATTATATATTTCTCAAATGATTATATGTACATATATATTCATAAAAAATTATTATTGTATAGATATCGGCCTTCTGCAGTACAGAGACAGCTGGGGACATTTGTGAGGCAGAACTATGGTGGGCCTTGGCTCAACTACTCAGATGCTCCCGCAGATAGGAAGGCCTTTTGGTTCGCCCACTTCAAGGTAAAAAAATTGTTTATTTTTAAATTTTAATAATCATTTGTGTATATTATACAACTTTTGTATTTTACTTCTTGTAGAGGACCTATTTCTATCCACCACACCGGGCGGCGAGGATCGAGGGCCAATTTCCTGCCGTCATAGCCAAGCTCATTCGTGATGCGATCGACGACCAGAAGCGTCGTGATCGCGCCGGACGTCCGATCCAGGGTTGGATTACGCCAGAGCAGTGGACTGCGATGAAGGCTAGATTCAGCGAGCGCCAGTACCAGGAGCGGTCTGAGAAGGCCAAGGTGGCGCGGTCGAGCGCCGGTAAGTGGTGTGGCGGCTCCATTCCGATGACGGAGCATTTTCGTCGTCTGGTACGTTTCCTATGACGGACATTAATTTATATATAGTTCGATATAATGTTTAATACTAATAATAGATAATATATTTTAACAGGTAAAGAAGGGTGAGGACCCGAACATGGTGACCGTCTTCCTGGTCACCCATCGGAGGGCTTGGGACTTCATTGACGAGAGGGCGACGCAGGCATATGTAAGTTCTATTCAACTAATATTAACTGACTATAATTTAGAAAACAGAAAAATAGATATCAATATAGACTTTAGTAAACACTTACACGTTAGCAAACATGTTCTAGGCCGAGTTTGTTCGGCTACAGAAGGAGGCGGCTGATGCTGCTGCTGCTGCTAGTGCGCAAGCAGAGGGAGGGGCTGGTACTTCCTTCCAGCCGCCTGCAGAGCCATCGCCGGACGAGCTCTGGATGACCGCCGTTGGCGGTCTTCAGAAGGGTACGTACTACGGTACGGGATCCTACGGCGCATATTTGGCTTCGGAGTCATCCCGGGCCCCCTCTGTCATTGCGCAGTCTCCGGCTACGCAGGCGTCGTCACGAGCTGAGGATGTTCATCGTCAGATCGAGGAGCTGCGTCGCGAGTTGCAGCAGCAGATTTCTGATGCGGTCGAGCGACGATCCGACCCTCCGATCGTCATCGGACGATTTGATGTGGTCGAGCGCAGTATACAGGAGCTGATGAGTTTGCATCAGGCTGCAGCTGCCAACTTGCAGACGCTCACCGAGTCTACGCAGCACACGGAGCGTAGACAGCTCGAGCTGGACGGATCGCAGAGGAGCCTTTCTCTCTCAGTCGCTCAGTATACTGAGAAGGTGGTGAGTGCCCTTGCTGCGCATGGTGAGCGACTGCGAGAGCTGGAGCAGGTACGTCCTTCGGGTCCATCGACGGCGCCGACTCCAGATACTGCACTGCCTCCGGCGCTGACTCCAGACATTGTACTGCCTCCTACTGCCCCTACGGTACAGCTCACCCAGGAGCAGTATGACTACATTCTATCCCAGTTGCGCGGCAGGGGTCCGCAGTGATTTTATTGGTTTTTTTATGACTTGTATGTATTGGCCCTATGGGCAAATTGTTTATTCATACACTGTTGTTTATACACTTGGTGGGAGACTTTTTATCATCTTCCATTTTTATTTGACTCTATTGGATGTTTGTGAGGATGTGTGTCTTTGATATTTACTTTGCACTGCCTCCTATTTTTATTGTGATATTTACTGTGATATCTGCGACGGGATGACAAATATACCTACGCTGGGTTATAAGCGATGATCTGATATACAAAGGAGATGCTGCCGAAATTTTAAAAAAATATATTGTGTATTTTTGTTAGAATGTGTGTCTGTGTTTACAGTGAATGTGAAATACAGTGTTCGGAACCATCGACAGTTTCGATTACTGTTGTATGTTTTATCTTGGATAGAAATAGCAACAGTTCAGGGTGCACTTCTGAGAGCTTCATTTTCACGTCCTTCACTTTCTCGGACGTCGTAAAGGTTCCCGAGAAGGTGAAGGACGTGAAGAGGAAGCTCTGAGAAGTGCACCCTGAACTGTTGCTCTTTCTATCAAAGATAAAACATACAACAGTAAGCGAAACTGTCGATGGTTCGAACACTGCACTTCACACACACTGTAAACACAGACACACAGCATAACAAAAATATCAATTATATTTTTTTAAAATTTATTTTTTATATTAGCGACGTATAGCGACGTTCTGCGACGTACTGCGACGTCACACAAACGTCGCTATACGTCGCTAACTAGCGACGTTACGTCGCTCGACGTCGCTAATATACGTCGCTACGATGCCCACGTGGCTACGTGGATGCCATGCCTCGTCATCATTTACAAACTTTTGAAGCGTCGCTAGTGGTCGCTTTATGTCGCAATATTGGCGACGTACTTATACGTCGCTCTCTGTTGCTCATTTGGCGACGTCTAGCGACAATGGACGCCGCGTCGCAAATAGCGACGTTCGGCAATGAAATTACCATCTGCGACTTGCCTATAAGCGACGTAGGTTTTTCGTCGCTAAATACGTCGCAAATCAGTGTTAGTGACGTACTGCGACGTATTTAGCGACGTCTCCTGACGTCACTAATCTGGGTTATACATGGAGGTTAGAGACATCGGATGAAGGCTCGAAGAATGTTCGATATGAGTTTGTAAATTGTCGAAAACTTGTCTTGGGGGGTCTTCGAGATGATTTGAGGGATACGGAGGATTCAATTTGTCGAGACAAACCGAAAGATGGTGATGAATCAGTCTATCTATCCCATAAAAGCTGGTCGGTCTCCATGAGAGGGTTAATCCACGAATTCGGTTTTGGTGATAGATGGTTTGCTAAAACTTCACAGAGCGACATTAGTTTCAACAGTTAGAAGCCAGGGAGAAGATTAAGGTGTACAACAAACTCAATCTGAGGCAGATACATCTTCATTCATATAGTTCTGGAGGAGTTGTGCGTTATCGACAGCGTATACATTGTATGATATTATGTTCAAGGATGCATGTGTACGGGGGAGCTTCAATGTCGAATACGAAGGTCGACAGGTTCAGGAGCTTGAATCTCAGGAGAACCATACCGTCCACGTAGTTAGGTCAGCTAAGGGTGAAGAAGTTCGACGGAACGGAAGCACTCTAGAAGGCAAGAGTCAGTAACAGACAACCAAGACTTATAGTGAGGCTGATCGTCAGGGACTTCAGTTTTGGCCAAGTTATTGAGGTCAGATCCCAGTTGTAGAGGAGGTGCTACACATGGCAGCCAACATCGACGTGGTGGTCGAGAAGCTGGAGATGAATGAAGATGCACAACAACTCGGGGAAACGATGAGGGGGAGCAGAAAGTCTGTCGCAGAGCGAATTGCAAGAAGTCCAATTGAGGAGCCATGAGGACAATGCCTCTCATTAGACTAGATAGAGAGATATGTTGGGCTTCCAGTCTTAATTCGAGGTGCCGGGGGACAGTCTGGACATCGTTGAGACATAGGAGGAAGTTTTGTTGGGAACTAACCGAGTTTGGTCTGGCTGATTATGGTCCGAACTCTTCCAAATTCTCAGATCGAACTATTGGGCGTAGCCAAACCGAATTCGGTCTGGGTCAATCTGTCGATGGACATCAATGTTGTGGGTCCCAAATCTATATCAAATCTGAATTTTGATCAAATTTGGGCTACAAGTTTGATGCTGGACTATTTTAGAATTTTCCTATAATCTAAAATTATATATATATATATATATATATATATATATATATATATATATATATATATATATATATATATATATATATATATATATATATATATAGCAGCAAATGACCTCTAACCTAGTTGTTAAGAGAGATGCATGCGGCCCAAGTGGTCAAGAGTTCGAGCCCCTGTGGAGGCGAGTTCGCCACAATTACCCATTGCTTCAAAAAAAAAAAAAAAAAAAAAATATATATATATATATATATATATATATATATATATATATAGCAGATGACCTCTAGCCTAGTGGTTAAGAGAGATGCATGCGGCCCGAGTGGTCAGGAGTTTGAATCCCTGTGTGAGCGATTCCACAATTTACCTGGTTCCAGAAATTATATATATATATATATATATATATATATATATATATATATATATATATATATATATATATATATATAATATATATATATATATATATATATATATATATATATATATATATATATATATATATATATATATATATATATATATAGGATTGCTCTTAGGGCTTGCAATCTAAGACACTTGGAAGAGATTGTTCGGGGAATCGCCTACCTCGTTTTGGGAGATCGCTACGGGTAGGGTGCGTGATTTCAAGTTTTAATCTTATGCTTTCTTCTTGAGTTTGGTGAGAGGGTTGAACTTTTTGGCAAATGGTTCAACAAGTTTGTATTCAGTCTTCTATCTTTTATAAAGTTATAAAGATATTTGAAATTTGTCCAGGTGACACGATCACCGAACCATATACTGCGTTTGATCTGGTTTGACGTTTGTTGGAACTTTTGGTTTTTTAGTTCCACTTTATAGGTATTTCAAATACACCATAGACAAAAGGAAAGAGACTTTTGTTTAGTCCCACATCGCTTAAAACCCACACTTGAGAGTGGGTATATATATGTTTACACCTTCTACATGGTTGTGATGAGTGGGAAGCTAGAGGGGTGCTCGCACGCCCGGGGGACATTGGGCTAGAATGCACCCGGGTTGGAGGAAAGCTCCAGAAAACCTTAATGCGCATGTGCGGGCACGTCGCACGCGCAGGGGGGGTGCAAATCCGGGCCGTTTAGCCTCGCGCGTAGGCGGGACACGACCCTACTTTTTGCATTTTTTCTTGGTAAGCGAGCCCGCAATTTATGCGTAACCGCCCCTACTCATTCAATACGACTCATTATCGTTCCTGATTCTTCTCCTGAGATTTGGTTCACGATCTAACAGTATTAGAGTTTTGCAACTCTATATATTCATTCGTTCTTCATTGAAAGAACACACCGCTGAGATCCAAAACCACCAAATAGAGAAAGATCTGAAACGCTGCCGTTCGTCTTCTTCCCTGTTCGCCTGTAGGTTGCAGATAGGTACTGCTATCTGTAACTCATTGTTGTATCCTGGAGGAAAGTCGCCGTTCGAGCCTTACAGTAACGGTAAGGGGCGAATCTTTTCTTGAGGACAGTGACTCACACGCCTCAACGACTCCGAGTTCTGTTCCACGAAGCTTCTACCCCATCAATCTCAAGAAAAGATGGCTTCTCAGAACAATGATCTCGCTGCTGCTGGATCCGCTCAAACTCGTTCAAGGCTACCTGACGTATCGAAGATCGAAGTTTTCAACGGTACCCACTTCAAACGCTGGAGGGAAAGGATCTACGTCTGCCTGGACGTGCTCAACTATGAGAAGTACCTGACTGAACCTGAACCTGAAAAGCCGGCGGCTATGGAGTTCGATTCGGCTAACATAGAAGATGCTGCAAATGCTTTCGATGATTTCCAAAAGCTGCACGATGAGTGGCAGCAAGGAAACAAGGTATGCCGATACACTATTCTAAACACCTTGTCGAATGAGATCTTCGATATATACTATTCATATAAATCAGCTTACGAAATCTGGGAAAATATGAATAAAAGTATATAATCGAAGATGCTGGTACTCAAAAGTACGCTATTGGGAATTATCTTAAATTCCAGTTTGTTGACTCTAGAGATATCTCTTCTCAAATCATTGAATTTCAAGTTCTTTTAAATGATTTGAAAACTGAGGATATTGAACTCCCTGATGCTTTCGTCTCTGGTTGTTTGGTTGAGAAACTACCTGAATCATGGAAAGACTACAAGGACAAGGTGAAGCACAAAGGAGGCAGATGAGTCTGGAAGACGTGATTATTCATGTCCGGATTGAAGAGAAAAACAGGAAACTTGACGCAAGATTAGCTACGGAGTTTGACTCTAAGGCTAATATTGTGGAAGGTAATCCCAGTTCTGCTTCTAATCGGTTTAGGAGAAATCCTAAGAAAACCGATAAGAAATCTTCTATTCCGAAGACTAACAATTCCCGTCCTTTTAAGAAGAATAAGGAAATTGTTATGTTTGTGGAAAACCCGAACATCATGCTTTTCAGTACAGACACAAGAAGGATGGAGACAACAAAGACGTCACTCCGAAAGCTAATATAGTGAAGGATGATGTCTTTGCTGCTGTTGTCTCTGTTGTGAACATGGTGGCTGAGAAAAAAGACTGGGTTATTGATTCTGGAGTAACCCATCACATCTGTGGAGACTTAAAGTCTTTCTCAGAGTACACCCAAGTGAAAGATGGAGAAGAACGAGTTTATATGGGTGACTCTAGGCCTGTACCCGTCCTGGAAAAAGGCACAGTTCTTCTCAACTTGACTTCTGGGAAAACCCTTTCACTGGGTAATGTACTGCATGTTCCTGACATTCGCTGCAATCTGATCTCTGTGTCGCTTTTGGTTCAAGCTGGAATCAAAGTGAACATGGAATGCAACAAGGTAGTGCTTTCTAAGAATGAGACATTCATAGGGAAAGGGTATTGTAACCAGGATTTATTTATTCTGAATGTACTCAAAACTGTTATTAATGAAAATTCTGCTTCTTCTGCTTACATGGTTGACTCTTTTGATTTGTGGCATGGTAGACTAGGACATGTTTCTGCACCTTATATTAAGGAAATGAGAAAAACTGGTTTATTGCCTAACATCACTAAACCAACGAATGATAAGTGCGAAGTATGTGCTGAAGTTAAAGCTATCAAAAAGGGTTGTGTACCTATTATTTCTAGAGATAATACTGATTTGCTTTCTTTAATTCACACCGATCTTGCTGAATTTAGAAGCTTAATGTCTAGAGGAGGGAAATATTATTATATTACCTTTATAGATGATTACTCTAGATACACGAAGGTATATCTCCTTAGAAACAAGCATGAAGCAGGTGAGATGTTTCTGAAATATAAAGCTGAAGTTGAGAATCAACTAGATAGGAAAATTAAAAGGCTTAGGTCAGATAGGGGAGGTGAATATGAGTCTAATCCCTTTGCTGACCATTGTGAACAACTTGGCATAATTCATGAGACTACCCCTCCATATTCACCAGAATCGAATGGGGTAGCTGAAAGAAAGAATAGAACCTTGAAAGAGATGATGAATGCTATGCTGGTTAGTTCAGGTGCACCCCTGAACTTGTGGGGGGAAGCCATCCTATCTGCTTGTTTTGTTCAGAACAGAATACCTTATAAAGCAACTGGCAATACACCCTATGAGTTATGGAAAGGCTATACGTCTAACGTAAAATATCTCAAAATGTGGGGGTGCCTCGCCAAAGTTCTGTTAGTAGGACCTAAAAAGACAAAATTAGGTTCTAGAACTGTTGATTGTGCGTTCATTGGTTATGCTAATAACAGTGCTGCGTATAGATTTTTGGTGGTTAAGAGTGACTCTGACCAGGTTACTGTCAATACTACTCTGGAAACCAAAAATGCTGATTTCTTCGAAACTATTTTTCCTTGGAAATCCGGTCTCGAAAGAACTGTTAACCATACCGAACGTATCTCTGAGACTACCGAACGTATCTCTGAGACTACCGAACGTATCTCTGAGACTCCTGAAAATTCAGAATTTGAATTGAGAAGGAGTAAAAGAGCGAGGATATCCACCAATTTTGGTGATGATTTTCACATGTTTCTTGTGGATGATGATCCGATAACCTATGATAATGCTATGCATTCTAGAGACGCACCTTTCTGGATAGAAGCAATCAACAGTGAGTTAACCTCAATTATGTCTAATCATACTTGGGAAGTTGTTGATTTACCTCCTGGTGCTAGAGCTATAGGTTGCAAATGGATCTTTAAGAAGAAACTAAGAGCAGATGGCTCTATTGAGAAATACAAGGCTAGGTTGGTTGCGAAGGGATTCTCCCAGAAGAAAGACACAGACTATTTTGACACTTTCGCCCCTGTGACACGAATCTCTTCTATTAGGATTTTAATTGCATTGGCAGCAGTTCATAAGTTAATTATCCATCAAATGGATGTGAAAACTGCTTTCTTAAATGGTGATTTAGAGGAGGAGATTTATATGTCACAGCCAGAAGGTACTATTGTATCGGGTAGTGAGAAGAAAGTATGCAAACTAGTTAAGTCTTTATATGGGTTGAAACATGCACCTAAACAATGGCATGAGAAATTTGATTCTGTGATGGTGTCTAATGGATACCTGATCAATGATGCAGACAAATGCGTATACTATAAGTCTTTTAATAACTCTTATATTATGCTTTGTCTCTATGTGGATGACATGCTTATTTTGGGACCTAACCTTGATATTATAAATGAGACCAAAAGATTTTTAGCTTCAAATTTTGATATGAAAGACCTTGGTGAAGCTGATGTAATCTTAGGTATTAAAGTTGTAAAGACAAAAGATGGTCTTACATTGTGTCAAGAACACTATGTCGAGAAGTTTTTGAAAAGATTTGGATATTATGACTGTATGTAACTCCACTTTCCAGTTTTCTTAAATAAAGTTAAAAATTGATTTTCTATACTTATTATTATTTGGGAAACATTTTGAATGAATTACATTTTTGACAATTTTACAATTTGAAGTTGTTGTAACAACTTTTATATTATTTTTCTTATTTTAAAAACTGTTTTTAAATGAATTATGCAATAATGAAAAGGCAGAGGTTTTATTTGTAAAATTTTCCTATATAATTTAAGTTGCGGGTAAATATTGATAAGAGGAGAGGGTTTTTGTTAATGTGCCATTGCGGAGGGGGTTATCTGTAAATTTCCATTTCATTTTGTTTTATAACCGACCGTTCGGTTGGAGAGAGAGAATGCATTCATTATTTGCTCTCCACTCTTCTCGAGCTCTCCACTCTTCTCGAGACTTCCACCGACTCTTCGAGAACTCCGCCGTTCTCGAGCGTTCTTCTCCGGCGACTTCGACGGCGATTCTGACGACGACGACGATGATGATGACGGTGGCTCTGGTGGCGTAGATCTGAGGGAGCGTGGCGACTTCCATTCTGATGGCGACTTCGTCCCTGTTGAAGCCGACGACCCCGATGATGATGGCTTTGACGGTGGCGACTCTGGGAGCTTGGCAGTAACTCAAGCTCGTTGTCTCTTCGTCTTCTTCCTTCCTTCTTCCTCGACGAGCTTTGGGCTTCGACTTCCAGAGGGTAAACCCTAACCCTAACCCTAATCTCTACTGTTGGTCAGATCTATGGCAGATCTATGGCCTAGACTCTGAGATCCTTTGATCGGTGACGAGATCTAGGGTTTAGCTGGGTTTGTGTGAGATCGATGATGTTCTCTTCTCTTCGAACAGTTCTAACTGTTCAGATCCGATGGATCTAGGGTTTCTGTGGTCCGATCTTGTAGATCGACCCTTGCATGTGGTTATTTTGGGTTGCATGTTAGATCTGTGATGTTCTTTAGTTGATTCTTTGAGATCAAGTTGATCTGTGACTATTTCAGTGGTTGTGATGTTGTTTTCTGAGGAGTTTTACTCCAGATCTGGTAGTGGTTCCAGATCTGTTGAGTGTGGGTTTTCGATGGTGTTTTCTGAGGAGGATCCAGTGGATCTATTTCTTTTACTTGCATGCTGTCGGTTGGCCTAGACCTAACAAACCAGTGGTGACTCTAGGGTTGCTCGGTTCGTTAGATCAGGGATGGGTTTGTTTTTGGAATGTTTTCCTTGTCCATTTCTGTGTGGATTTTTGGGGAAGATCTGAGGTTCTGAATCTTTCTTTTTGGGACTGAGATCTGGTGTCTAAACACTTTCGTGTCTGACACTGCATGCATATTTTATATATATTTTTAGTTGATGATTTCTTCTTTCTCTTTTCTGTTTATTTGTTGCTGGGAATCTCCTGCGTGTTGGACCTCTGTTCCGACTGGACTGTGGCTGTACCTACCTGTTCGTATCCGATGTTCGTATCGGATACGAAGTGGCGCGGATGCGTGGCTAGAACCTTGCTGGACCTTGCTGTAGCCGTGTCCTCTTTCCCGTGTCCGACGTGCGTGTTGGACACCAAGGAGATGATGTGACTTCTGACCCTGATGTGACTTCTGACCCTGACGTGACTGGCCTTGGACTGCGGGCCTGACCGGCGGTGGACCTTGGCAGTTTGCGGTTATCTGTTGATTGGGCCGGTTGGTGTTTTTCAGTGGGCTTATCTTTGTATTTTCTTTTGTGGGCTGTTAGTATGGGCTGGGCCATACTGAATGTGTTGTAATATTATTTAATTATGGGCTGGATGACTGTAATTAATTAATTGTTGGGCTGGCTTGGCTGGGCCATGTTGGGCCGGGCTTATATGTGTAGTTATATTTGGGCTGGTTAGAAGTTGGGTCTGAACTGATCCTTGGTTTGGGTTGGACCGGGTGGCAGACTGTTGGGTTGGACCGGGTGTCAGATTGTTGGGTTAGTGGGCCGAATGGTTGTGGGCCATTGAACTTTGCCTTTGGGCAGGACTGTCTGTAGTTTATTTTTATAAATAATAAATGCTATTTTTCAATTATTGTGAGTTGATGGAAACATCCTCTAAACCAATTTTTATAACTAAAAACAATTAGTTAACTTTTCTTAATTACTGCTGATTAGTTAACTTTTTACTTAAATAACTTTTAAAACCAAGTTTATAAGACAGACCACTTTTATATATATAAAAAGTTGCAAATGCTAACTCTATATATATAATGAGTTTTTGAATTATAAACTTTTAGTGTTAAACACGTAAAACCAAGGGTTGTGTTTAGCATTGTTTTTCCCAAAAGAACAAGAAGTTAGTAATTAAACCTAGTACTTGTGAACCTCCAAATAAGGCTAACTTATTTGGGGAAGAATCAAGATAAAGATTTAGTTCTTAACCTAGAAGCAACTAGTATTAGTTTATTAACCAACTTGTACATCACTATTGTTAACAGGAGAACATCCAGCTAGATTGCCTACCATATTGCTGGAGCCAGGCAAGTACATTCTATGGTTTTGTTCAGTGCATCTTCCTTGTTCTTTATTGCTGACACACTGCGACACGTTCATGATCTTACTTGTTCTTTCATGATCTTACTTGTTCTTTCATGATCTTACTTGTATCTTGGGATGGGGAAATACTCTAGATATGTGACTAAACCCGGTTACTTATTCATGATCTTTAGCTTAGGCCTCGCACAGTGCACGCGGGTCCTAAGCCGTACCATTACATGATCTTCCAGGATCCTTTCATGTTCTTTCATGATCTTACCCAAGCCGGTCACATATCTAAGTAGTATTTCAAACATATAAACACATGTTCAGGATATTGTTCTTACATTAGTTTCTCTTGATCCTGATCTTGATATTAGTCGTGATCTTTACTGCATCTTACACTGTCGTGATCTTTCATGTATCTTTATATAGCAGTAGTTCATGATCTTCATGTTCTTTACATACTTGTTCTTATCCTGTTCTTTCAGCATTTACTTTCCATATCATTATGTTATTGTTCATTACCTAGAACTGTGCTTTGCTCCGCTCCTGACTGGATATGTTATGATAGGTGAGATGGAGGCTTTATGTGACACATACTATGGACAGGGTACTGCTTTCCTTGAGCCAGCTGGAGCTGCTTGTGACATAGAGGCTGCAGAAGCCTAGATATCTTCCATGTAGTTGTCTTTCCTGCTTTTGAGACTTTAGTCAGACTCTAGTACATTTCTGGATGAATGTAATAATAAAATGCTTAGACATGTATTTGAATATTCTGGGATTCGTTTATAGATGCTGTGACTTTACTTCTCATTTACTTGACTTGTTAGATTTTTCCTAGTTCTGGTACAGCTTACTTCGTCGTGTCTAACGACGAAGGCTGGGCGTGTCCGACTCGTGTCCGATTATTCGGGAGCGGGTCGTGACACTGTAAGAGGGTGTCGACGCCATATGATGCTAATATCCATCTTAAGAAAAATAAAGGACATAGTGTCTCTCAGAAAGAATATGCCCAAATTATTGGTAGCTTAATGTACTTGATGAACTGTACAAGGCCTGACATAGATTATGTTGTTGGCAGACTGAGCAGATATACTCAGAGTCCTGGTAAGGAACACTGGGTTGCCATTGAGAGATTAGCCAAGTACTTAAAAGGTACCATTAATCATGGGATATCTTTCAAAGGGTCTCCACCTGTGTTAGAGGGTTATTGTGATGCTAACTGGATCTCAGATTCATATGAGATCAAATCCACTAGTGGTTATGTGTTTACCCTTGGTGGGGGTGCAGTGTCTTGGAAATCTACCAAGCAAACTTGTATAGCTTGTTCAACCATGGAGTCCGAGCTAATCGCCTTAGAGAAGGCATGTTCTGAGGCTGAGTGGCTTAGAAACCTCTTAGCGGATCTTCCTATTAGTGTAAATGCTCCTCCTCCTGTGCCTATGCATTGTGATTGTCAAGCTGCTATCGCAAAGGCAAAGAGCAAGATTTACAATGGAAAAAGTAGACATATACGTCTAAGACATACAGTGGTAAAACAGCTGTTAAAATTCGGAGTTATATCCTTGGATTATGTGAGGTCAGAGTTGAATTTGGCCGATCCTCTGACCAAACCACTTAATAGGAGGCAAGTGGAAGATACGTCGAGGGGAATGGGACTTATGCCTAAAACAGAAAACAAGAGTGATGGTAACCCCACCTATTTGATTGGTGATCCCATGACTTAGGTTCATAGGGGTAAGAACAAGTCACTGGTTGTTTTTGTGTAATATCGACTATTGTATTTGAGATGTTCCATTCCTATGACTAGATAGTACTGTATTTATGAATACAACTACTGCAGTGAGAAGGTTGAGCTTTGATCTTAATAGAATCCATATCCCAAATCTTGAGGTGGTGTGTCTAAACTGCAGTACACACTTGATGGAAATCTACCTATACGAGTGAGGAACTGGGTCGGTTCCTATGAAAGCCTTTGGCAGGCTTTCTAGAGCACTCATGAAAAACCAGGAATCAGCGCAGGGCCAAAAAGCGCAAAATCGCATAACAGTGAAGTACTAAGAATTACAATGTGGATGCGAGTCCTCTGTTCACATTTAAGGTTGTTGGTTCATAGAAACTTATTTCACCAACCTCCTGTGAACAAGATTTGCTATCCTAATGGCTGGTTCATAGCTGAAAGGCACCAGTACTTAGGCATTGTGTTCGTGCTACGGCTAGCAGATGAGACAACCACATATTTCAAAATATGTGGGGGAGGTGTAGTCGGTATAGACATAGCATGTGTGGTGTATTTTGAAATAGTGGGGGATTGTTGGAACTTTTGGTTTTTTAGTTCCACTTTATAGGTATTTCAAATACACCATAGACAAAAGGAAAGAGACTTTTGTTTAGTCCCACATCGCTTAAAACCCACACTTGAGAGTGGGTATATATATGTTTACACCTTCTACATGGTTGTGATGAGTGGAAAGCTAGAGGGGTGCTCGCACGCCCGGGGGGCATTGGGCTAGAATGCACCCGGGTTGGAGGAAAGCTCCAGAAAACCTTAATGCGCATGTGCGGGCACGTCGCACGCGCAGGGGGGGTGCAAATCCGGGCCGTTTAGCCTCGCGCGTAGGCGGGACACGACCCTACTTTTTGCATTTTCTCTTGGTAAGTGAGCCCGCAATTTATGCGTAACCGCCCCTACTCATTCAACACGACTCATTCTCGTTCCTGATTCTTCTCCTGAGATTTGGTTCACGATCTAACAGTATTAGAGTTTTGCAACTCTATATATTCATTCGTTCTTCATTGAAAGAATACACCGCTGAGATCCAAAACCACCAAATAGAGAAAGATCTGAAACGCTGCCGTTCGTCTTCTTCCCTGTTCGCCTGTAGGTTGCAGATAGGTACTGCTATCTGTAACTCGTTGTTGTATCCTGGAGGAAAGTTGCCGTTCGAGCCTTACAGTAACGGTAAGGGGCGAATCTTTTCTTGAGGACAGTGACTCACACGCCTCAACGACTCCGAGTTCTATTCCACGAAGCTTCTACCCCATCAACGTTCTTGTTAGACAATGGCTCGTTATCTTTGGCTTGGTTGGCGTAGTTTTAGCTGCGGTCAGTTTTCGACACGTGGATCAGAGCGCTTCGTAGGCACTGCTAGGTCCCAATAACATCTTGTTGTTTCTGATTTATTTATAAATTTTGATTGCAGGTATCTACCCAGCTAGAGATTAACTCTTGTCTTTGGTATATAATATGTATAGCCTTTTGTACTGCAGCGTTAGTCTGATAGCTGGCAATGATAGACACCTACTAGTTAGCTTCCAAGAAACAGGAATCATATTCTTCTCATACCATAGCGGTTTTATCTAGCTTAAGCAACATGAGGTACTTAAATTTAAGTAGGAAATGCCAGTGACATCTTCCATTAGCCGGCTTGTCCCTATATTACAAGGCATCTAGTGTTTGATATATATATATGTGTGTGCCTAGAAGTCAATATGAATAACAAGTAGAGAGATGAGATCTACAGAACTCGTCCTCCTCCTGGTTACACTTCTTTTTCTAATTGCCATGGGATATTTGAGAAGAATTAGGAAGTGGAGGATCTCAGGTAAACTCCCACCAGGTAGCATGGGTCTACCTCTCATCGGAGAAACCTTCTCCTTGATGAAACCTTGCTCAGTAACCGAGCGAGGAGAATTCATGGAGCAGCGCTTGACAAGGTATTATATGCATTTGTATACCACATCAGAAGAGATAGTACGGTGTGTATAAACTATATGCTGACTGCAGGTACGGAAGTATCTTCGCATCCAATCTTATGGGGTCCCCGATAATAGTCTCAGCAGACGCGGAGCTGAACCAGTTTGTGTTAAAGAACGAGTCACGACTGTTCTCATCGAAGCAGTCACCTTCTCGTGAAAGAATGCTGGGCCGAGGGAGTTTGTCAGTCGAAGTTGGAGACGCCCACAAGAAGCTGAGGTCCCTGGTGTTGGAATTCTTGAACGGTGGAAGGATCAAGACGTCGTTCCTGGAAGATGCAGATCGGCTTGCTCCCCTCGTTCTTAGCTCGTGGAGGGAGGGATCAACCGTCTCAGCTAAAGAGGAAGCAACCAAGGTAGGGAGGAATTAATCGAAGGATAACCAATAGCTTTAGCTTCTAATATGAACATGTTGCAGTTCTCATTATACATTATGGCGAAAAAGATAGCGAGTATGACACCAGAGGATACTCGGCTTGAGAAACTTCACAGAGAATATGGCAAGTTCTTGAAAGGACTTGTCTGCTTTCGCCTCAATGTGCCCGGAACTGTATATTGGAAAGCTCTACAGGTACTTTGCAAGCTTCTTCAGTAACTACCATTGATTCTTGAGAAACATAGGATCATACTATTTCATAAGAATAAGTTTCAGCAGAAGAAATAAAGTTGCTAACATAATCGGTTATGAGGTAGCGGTTATGAGGTGTTTTTAGAGTATCGGTTATGAGCGGTTATGAGGGGTCCGGTTTTGGGTGGTTTTTAAGTAGCGGCTCCGATCCATGCTTGATAATTCACTAACGAGCGGCTCTGAAAGTTTTTTACATGAATAAAATTAAATAGGGAAGGGTATTAGCAGTCACAATTATATATTTTTTGTGAGGATATAAATGGAAAAAATATAATAAAACCGCTCAAAACCCACCGATTTAGGGTGTTTATAAAGCCACCCAAAATTGCTTTACACCCTTTTGGAGGATTTTTGAGCCGATCAAAACTAGTGTCTCAAAAAAAATAAACAAGCAGATGTTTTCATAAACGGTCGGTTCAAAAACACCCCAGAACCGGTGAAAACACCGTTACCAAGCAGACCCTAAGAGCCTACTAATGTGATATTATTAGCATTTTAACCGAAATGGGATTTTCTATGTCGACTCTTAACTTACCTTCACGGAAGTCGAGGAAGAACATTCTGAGCATTTTCAAAGAAGAGAGGGAAGAAAGACTGAAGAAGGGTCGCAGGAAAGAGAGAACAGAAGAACCAGATGACTTCCTTAGCTCGCTAACAAAGAATCCCAACCACTCCCCAGAACAGGTTGATGACTTGTTGCTAGGTGTGCTATTTGCTGGGTACGACACGACCGCGAAAGCAATAACGGCACTGATCTATTTTCTTGAAGGTTGTCCGAGAGCCGTCAAGCAGTTGCGGGTAAAATGAAAATCTCACCCAAGTCGAGCTTAACCCTCATGACAATGATACAGTTTGTTCTAACAAAATGTACTTACAGGATGAGCACCTTCAAGTTGCCAGAGCAAAAAAGCAGGGGGGAGAGAGTAGACTAGCATGGGATGACTACAAGCACAGGGAATTCACAAAATGTGTAAGCCCATCTAAACCAGAAACCTACCACAAATTTAGTAAAGAACAGATACATACTTTCACTTACTAATTACTCGCATTGATATCGGTTAAGGTAATTAACGAGACCTTGCGGATCACAAACATTGCTGCTTTTCTTCTGAAAAGGGCAAGTGAAGATATTGATTTCAAAGGTATGAATGACTGCTGATTAACTCCATTAGAGTTTTCTGGTAAAACTAGCATTCGTTTTGGATCAGGTTATGTTATTCCTCGGGGTCACGATGTTTTGGTCCACATCACCGCGGTGCATTTGGATCCTTCCCACTATGAAGACCCTGAGCAGTTCAATCCATGGAGATGGATAGTAAGTCACTGAACTGCTAAATTGACTGTAAATTTGATCTGATATGGTTTTGTTCGTTGGCAGGGCTCGCCCGGGACAAAGATGACCAATAATTTCATGCCATTTGGTGGCGGAATGCGAATGTGCCCTGGCGCAGAACTTGCTAGGTTAGAGATGGCAGTGTTCCTTCACCATCTGATACTGAAGTACGAATGGGAGTTGGCAGAGCCTGATGCTCCTATTAGAAGGCCACTGGTGGAATTCCCCAAAGGTCTCCCCATCAGGGTCCGAGCAGTATCTGCTGAATTGTAGATGGGATGTAATCTCTCCAGG
Organism: Iris pallida; assembly: GCA_029216955.1. Taxonomy (NCBI): domain Eukaryota; kingdom Viridiplantae; phylum Streptophyta; class Magnoliopsida; order Asparagales; family Iridaceae; genus Iris; species Iris pallida. The sequence goes on from JANAVB010041017.1 coordinate 5,704,242, forward strand.
TTTTGTTATGCCTGCGAAGATAGAACTCCATCATTATTGCACCTTTTCTTTGTACCAATTGCATATGTTATGCCGGTTACAGGAAATCGCACAAAAAGTTCGTACGAAATGCAAAATACAACTTTAAGATTACGACGACTCAGAATAAGGAAGACTGCGAAAACAAGAGTTGATGAAAAAGAAAGCATTGAAACTTTGCTAACATGTTGGTACAAGAAGAATAGGAAGTATAATGCTCTTGCTGGCGTAATTATTATGATCACTGTAGCTCAAATCAATATTCGACCCTTTTTCGTCGATCTGCTCCTAGGAACCAGCAAGTTCATCGTGTTGAACTTCTGGAACGGTCACTTGGCACCCTCGAAAAACTGGACAGCACTCGGACATGCCTTGGATAGTACTTCGTGGCTTCAATGCTGCTGCAAACTCTCTCCTCTTGTTGCATATATCCTCTAGTCTCCTACAAAAGCAAAAATCGAGAGAATATATAGGGGAGTCTCCCAAGCCCAACACCCCTCCCCCAGCCATAATCACCCACGATGGACAGTTAATCCGAATAATAACTCCCCATTAAGTAGACGGTTACAACAGTAACATCCAAAAAGTGGGCAGCTACGAAGCTGAAACGCCCCATTGAACCAAGCATAAACAGCCACGTTGGACCTCAGTTCAAGCAGGAGCATGCTTGACGTTGTAACCTAGGTCCAGCGGAAGTAGCCTCCACGTTAAACCAACCTCCACGCGGGAATCTAGGTCAAGTGAGACCAGTCTCCACGTTGGAATCTAGGTCCAGCGGATGCGCAAAAGTTTCATCTCGTATCCGATACATATGTGCGAAGTGGAAATGCGCCATCAAAATGCCGCTTTGTGCCCTTCGTCCACACCCACACCCATGTCTAAGTTCGAGTCGCTAGGTTCCTATGGGGCTTACTCCTAAGAAAAATTCTTAAGAAATGGGTAACAAAAACAAATATTTCTTAAGAAATGGAGTTGCCACCAGGGCTGCAAACGAGCCAAGCCGAGTCAAGCTTTTGTAAGCTTGAGCTTGGCTTGACTAGAATTAATCGAGCTCAAGCTCGAGCTCGAGCTTGATAAAAATTGTATTTTAGAGCTTGAGCTTGGCTCGAGCTTGTTTATGTTAAGCTTGAGCTTGGCTTGGTTTGAGTTCGAGATTGGCTTGATAAGCAAGCTTGATTCAAGCTTGATAAACAAGCTTGATAAAAAAGCTTGATAGGCTCAAAATCAAGCTCGTTAAGCTTAATTTCAAGCTCGCTCAACTTTATTTCAAGCTCATTAAACTTGATTTCAAGCTTAACGAGCTCGATTTCAATTTAGTTAGGTTTGAATTCAAGTATCTATAATATTAACAATTTATTTATAAAAATTTAATTAAAAAAGTTCCTTAATATCAATTATTAAGGACATATAAATATATAATACACACAAATTATATATAATTAGAATTAAACAAAGAACAAACGAGCTCCTAAACGAGCTTCTAAACGAGCCAGCTCGTAAGCTCATAAACGAGCCTGCTCGTGAGCTTAATCGAGCCGAGTACTTCTAAGCTTGAGCTTGGCTCGTTTATTAAACGAGCTCGAAAATGAAGCTTGAGCTCAGCTTGTTTACTAAACGAACCGAGCTCAAACGAGCTTTTATCAAGCCGAGCTTCGAGCAGCTCGCGAACGGCTTGGCTCATTTGCAGCCCTAGTTGCCACACGTGATGTGAGACCATTTTTAGAGAGCAATTCCAATAAATCACAAGAATCCCCCACAAATTTTAATATATGAGTCGAGCGTTTCACATACCTTATGCATTAGGATAGATGTCGTTTACGACTTTAATCTTTCCACATGAGAAACAACAATACGATACATAATGTACAATCCTTGAATTCAGTACCATAACTGCTATTATTTTCACTCACACAATGACATCAGTTATGCCTATGGCCGTACATTAAGGTTCTGTGCTGACCTGGTATCTCTGGGTGTCTACAAGTTTACCCTCAAGAGATGACATGTATCTCTCTTCGTACACATAGGTAAGTTTTTTTTAGAGAATTTGAATTTTTCAGCATGAGGCATTTCACCTTCTAGCGATGCTACACCGCTATAACATGACCTGAAGTCGAGTTTTAACTTCTTGATGGTGTCATTCCACAGTAGCACGAGATCTTAGCCTCTTTGTAGTAATTACTACCACTCTATATCTTTCAACATGAGACTATCTGCCTCTATGCAGTGCTACACCGCAGTGACATGGTCTGAAGCTAAGGTCCTACGTCATCTGGTGTCATGCCACTGTAACATGTGGTACTTGTCCTTTGTAGTGCCGACCTACTCGTGTTTCTTGTAAAGCACGTCAAGCATTCCAAATGCTCAAGAACTCATTAAGGCATAAATCCATCTTCTCACATGACTTGCTCTTTATTTAGAACAAACAGCGGACTACAAAGATTTTGGGATGCAATTCCAATTATGTCCCCAAGGACTAAACTTTGTACCTGATGTCTCCCAAGTCAACGATCATGCCTTGAACCGAAACCAAAATTTCTAGTAGATTTATTTTTGAACTAATAGCATAATACTTTATAGTAGAATTAAAAAGACATAACATCATAATTCCTTCAAGCCCTTTTTTTTGTTGTGTCCTCGACCAGCTTGTAATGCCCCGCTCCGCACGAGGCATTTGGTTGGTTTGTTAGATGGGATCAGAATGTTGGACCGTGACTTATGTTGGGAATCAAGAGAATTGAGACTGATGCAGTCTCTCTTAGCTGGCTAGACGGAATGGGTATTGGAACGTGGCTCGCTGGTGGAGCTACGCTTAGCGGGATTGGAGCAGGAAGACCCTTTTATGCAGGCAAGTGGAACTGTCCTCCTTCCTCCTTATGCCTGCATGCTTAATAAATGGAATGATGTGATGCTATGAATTGTCCTTAAATGTCCTATGTTTCATTTGCTGGGTAATTGAGATGCTTATGCTAAGAATATTGAACTGTTGGTTGAATCACACTTGAACTGCTAATGCGACTTGATGCTTGAAATGAATTGATAACGTCCCTTCGGTTAGTACTGCTTAAGCAATCAATACTTGAGTAATGAGATGCTACGATAATGATACATGAGTAATGTACTGGCTATACTATAAACACAAAGATTGGAAAGAAACACCTCAATCATGTACATTCCGCATAACTGTTGATTTTGCCTGTTTCCTTATATGCAATAAAAGAAAGAATACTTTCCCTACGAAATGAAATAAAATACTACAGGTCCCTTCGAATTGAATGATTGATGTTGTTCCTCCTTAGAAGGAACGTAATGAGAAATGTTGCAATGGAACAATAATGAGAGTGATGAGGCTTGGGATCATGGAGATCACCAAGTAGAATGATGGTAATGATTAGTCGTTGAACACGGCTCGGGATTGAGATGAGAGTGATGAGGCTTGGGATCATGGAGATCATTCAATTCCCAATCGATGTGTTCAATCGCGCGTTCGCCCATTCCTCAAAGTCTAAGAACCATCTCTCGTGCTCGCTTTAGCGTCGGTCAAGTAGCGTTTCTATCAACATACGTTCTAAGTCTCCCTTATTCTCGTCCGAGTGATAGTCAATCTCGCTCGCAACTCGTTTGCACCATAAAGTCTAGGTGCGCGATACTCGGCACAACTTAGCCAAAAGGCTGCGTGCATAACCATTCCGTTCGAACTATACTTCGGTTTCGTGTACTCATTCGCTATTGTCAGCATAAGGTTATTCAAGCACGTCTTGCGTTTGCTAACTCTTAGCATCGGTTCTTCCCAACTCAAGTACGTTGTGGTTCGGCACAAAGGCCATCACCTATCGATCCCGTTCAACCGAGTACTTGTACGAGCTTTTGAAAATATTAGACTTATTGTATGGAACATTCCAAGGCACAATGAGAGAGAGCGTATACTTCTTTTGTTTCAAAACCGAGCTTTCAAAACTGAGAGAATCGAAATGAAGTCCAAGGACGTAAAGCCGTGCTCTGATACCAATCTGTCACGCCCCGCTCCCGTAGGAGCGATCGTCCTCGCTAAGGCGTGATGCCGCACGGGCCTAGGTTGCGTCCGTGCAAGGCCAAGTCCAAAAACGACCGATTTGAGCTAGGCCACAGAGTCGCACAGAGTGTCCCCATTTGCAGCGGAAAGTAAATGAACACAAGTGGAAGCGAATTCAAACTCTTTATTGATTTTCAAAAAGTTTACAAGCGGCGCTAGGCCGATATTACAAATCGCTCAAGCTCTCTCTCCCTGAAACATAAAAGGCGTGCCAAGTGGCTTACAAGATAGAATGATTCATGGCGATGTTCCGATACATTATGTCCTGTATATGGTGCTCCAGCTCCTTGCAACGCTCCAAGGCTCCAGAGATAGCTCCGCGCCTTAGCACGTTCGAGGAAAGCTCCGCACCCGCCGACGTTTCCTGCTTTCTGCAAGCAGACTGTGGGGTTATCAGTACATTGTTATGCACTGGTGGGGAGGCTGGCTCGCCCACAATGCTATCATTACCAAACACGTTCTATTTACTTTTGTGCATCTCTATCGTTCATTGTCTTTCTAATCTTGCCTTAGGATCAATTTCATGGCATATTTCATAGCCTATTCGTGTTGCCAATTTCAAGTGTCGCATGGAAATTCATACATAACTTACCCATACTTACCGTCCGGCCTTCCCTGTCCAAAGTAAACCAAGTTAGTCAACAATTCATATATTTCAACATAACATGATTCACGTAAACATCTAGTGCCAATGGCGTGTTCCTGCCTCGGGTCCTAGCGCATCGTAGGCGTATTTTCTAACTCCTTTGCACGATGTACTTTTGATCATCTGTGTGTTACATTCAATGTCTGTTCAGAGGGCATTTCATTCAGTTAACTTAGACTACTTTGATTTCAATGCAAGGACTTGTACGTGGATTGCCACCAGCAAAGCCCACTTAAATCTATATGCACCGGTCGCTGGCAAGTCAGCCATTTTGGACATTTTCCCCTGTGGCATTCTCATCTATCAAGCGTAATGACTGGTACACCTTGATAGACTATTGAATAACCGGCCCTACGTTTGGTTATGTGTCCAAGCCCGCACATTATGTCCGTCCGTAGGCTATGATTCCGCCTAGGCCGGCCACGAAATCGTCGTTCGTTGCCCTTGGAATCCCTTTTCGCTCGTGCACGAGCCGTCCACGACCATTTCGTATTTTATTGTCATTTTAACTTAACGACTGTCTTTGAGCCATAGGCTAACCCTTAGCCATAATGCGTTATCGACCAGGTTGGCGTCCGTGCAGCGCGGGTAGCGAGCCCCGCTGCCACGTGCCCGTCATACCTGTCGCTAACAATTTCTTTCTTTCTTATCTTTTCTTTTATTCTTTCCTTTCTTTTCTTCTTTCACTTGTTCGTTCGTCATTGATTTATTCACATATTCATTCATTCATTCGTTGATTCATTCATTCACTTATTCATTCATTCTTACATTATGCAACTCCCCGTGTGGGAGTCGCCTTGACGACCCTTCGGTCCCATAGTCTTTCAATGTTGCTATACTCTACTCGGAACGACTATGTTGATAGCCTTCCGTTTCCTTTGTTGTAACCCATTCATTGTTTCATTGTTGGAAGCTATAAGGGACTTGTACGTAAGCTTGTGCCTTAGCACGAGCGTGGAGCGCGGTACGAGAGTTCTCACATTTTTCATGTTCTTTTCCATATTCTATACAAGCATACATGATGGGATTATTCCCTTAGCTAGGTGCGTTGAGTCCTTTATTAGCATGCGCGGTGTTATCGCCTAGCGATTCTCGTAATAGTATCCGTATTGTTATGTGTCTAGGCTAAGCACAGACGGGTTCATCGGAGCCACCCACCTTAGCGATGTTCGCATCGGCCGAGCGATACTCCGAGCGCGCCTTTGAAAGTCTAAGTCTGGATTCATCTTTGACGGGCCAATGTAAGCCTTGCATCGATTCTTTATCAGGTCGATGCCAACTCTTCCGGTCGACGGCTCGTTTGAGTCGTTGCACTTGCCGTTTGAATCGGCGTTCCGCTAGGGCGGAGCGGGTCATTACATAATACACCACTCAAAACAAGTCTCGTCCTCGAGACTTCCTGAGTGCGGGTCATCCTACCATAGCTTTACTCATCGCCGTGTGTATACCTTAGACAATTCCTATCGAATGGCTTTACCGTTCGATGGCATCGAACTATACTCGATACCTTTCCAAGTTCCGTGTCGCATACGTTTGGTCGATTTTATTGAATGGCTTTTCATTCATTTCAGAGTTGATGGTGCTTGTTCAATTGTCGTGTTTCTTCGACTGGTTGCTATTTCGACGTATCATGGGATTGAAACGGTCGCACGAGGTGCGTTGTTATTTATCAACTCGAGAGTCGTAGGCTGAGGCAAACTCACTTTCGTTTATGCGCATCGCAACACCCACTTGCAGCTGTATTCGAGTTCATCATATCGCTGAGTTTGGATCGTGCACATATTCAAGGCGTCCCCCGAATACGTACATTTCAACCAAGCTTAGCGATTAGCGAAGTCGGACAAGCTACTCGTGATAGTTTTGATTTGCCGATCGCTTTGCTAACTTCGATTTAAAACCGAACTCATGTGTGTATCGCATATCGTTTATCTCGGTCCTCGAGATTATTCGATTCGCTTCTCAAGCGCTCTTGTCAATGAAATCAATACGATTTTTTCTTAGCGGGGTCGACCAAGTCTTAAGTACCTTCCGTCCGATTTAAGACCAAGTATTGCACTATCATCGAGTACGTCTTCCTATCAACGATTCAATTCGTTATTCCAACTTTACTTGCGCATCATCCATTCCTATCATTCCCTTCCTTTGGGACCAGTCTCATCATTGTTCATGCACACTCCCAGTTCCCCGTCCTACTCTAAGTCTTGTTTTCTCAAGTCTATCGTCCGTCCAGACGATACTGTAAATGCCATCGCACAGGTTCAATCACTCGGCATAGGGTCGTCCGCCTATCCGCTAGGTCAGCTCACAAGGTCATAGTTACACGTCAAGTCCATTGCTCGTCGTGCAAGGTCGTTGCACGACGCTCGCCCCAAATCCTATGGTCAAACCATTTGTTCGCTTGTATGGGAGTTTCTACCCAAGTTTGTTTCACTCAAATTTCTAAACATCAAGCAGTGTTCCTCCTATTCGCCTCAACACATTCTCCGCTCCATGTCTGAGCTCGTTTAGGAAAGTCATCCTACGATAGGTTGTCCTCAATCAAATCCTTGACATGTCAATCTCGTGCTTCCGCACTAGCAATTACCGTAGTCTATCTCTTCAAGTATGTTTGATATAATTCACCTATCCATCCTATCCAATTCACGTAGTCGATCACAAGGTCGTCTAGCCTTGCAATATGTCGCGCCCCGATCTCACGCAAGTCTGATTATCCACGGCGGACATGAATCACCATGTCAACATTCACGCAGAATAATCGTCCTCATCGGGACGTAACTCTTGCGTTGCGTCTAGACTTGCTCATTTTCAATATGCGGATTGGGTCTACTCAATCCTCAAGTTTTCTCATTCTTCAATCGCAAGTCCTAACAGTCTTCGAATCCACCTTCGCTTCAAACCACAAGTCGAAGCAATCAAAATTGCCATGCCATGATATTTTTGAGTTCGACCATTCCCGCTGGACATGAATCACCATGCCAACGCTCACGCGGAATGATCGTCCCAAATCCGACGTGACGCATGTGCGAGGCTGGAGTTGCGCTCGCGCAAGACAAGATCGTTGTCGTTGTGGTTATCACCGAACAATCAAGTCACTTTCCTCTCCATCCAACATTCATTTCTAGCCAATCCCCAACATAGCATCCTTCGAAACAATAACTTCTAACACGGTCATCATTCATCGAATTAGAGTACCCCCGAGTTATCGTACATCGATCTTTGAAACGCCTCAATACCATCGATGATGCACATAACCTGACGATCTTCCTTTTGCAATGAATTCCGAGTCGTGCAACTTAATTCCTCAATTCACGTTGTCTCATGTTAACTCTTCATTGAGCAACATCTATTCCAAATCCTTAGTCATCCTCGTATCTTCAAACCAACGTTTTCCATGCACGCTATCTTTCGATCGTGCTATCTTCGATCTCGTCCATGAGTAATTCACCTTAACTCAAGTTTCAATCCATTCAACTAAATTCAAAATCGCATGCACGATCTTCTATGTTTCCTCGACCAAGACCTCCGTCCGTTTCATGATTTGTACTACGCATTCTTAATTCGTCCGAACGATATCTCGTTTGAGACTCTCGAAGTTGAAACCAACTAAGCGTTACTCATTCTAAGGCTTGCACGATATCATCGCTTGCCGACGTACTCGTTCTATTCGTAAATCCCTTAGTCTCGCTCGAACAATTTCTATAACGTCCATACACCACTCAGGGTTCGAGCCACTCGACTAGTCGTCGACACTCACTCTTTTTCTTCTTCGAAGCTATCACATACACCACTCGGAGTCAAGTCATTCTACAAATCCTCAAAAGATCATTCGATTCCCAATCGATGTGTTCAATCGCGCGTTCGCCCATTCCTCAAAGTCTAAGAACCATCTCTCGTGCTCGCTTTAGCGTCGGTCAAGTAGCGTTTCTATCAACATACGTTCTAAGTCTCCCTTATTCTCGTCCGAGTGATAGTCAATCTCGCTCGCAACTCGTTTGCACCATAAAGTCTAGGTGCGCGATACTCGGCACAACTTAGCCAAAAGGCTGCGTGCATAACCATTCCGTTCGAACTATACTTCGATTTCGTGTACTCATTCGCTATTGTCAGCATAAGGTTATTCAAACACGTCTTGCGTTTGCTAACTCTTAGCATCGGTTCTTCCCAACTCAAGTACGTTGTGGTTCGGCACAAAGGCCATCACCTATCGATCCCGTTCAACCGAGTACTTGTACGAGCTTTTGAAAATATTAGACTTATTGTATGGAACGTCCCAAGGCACAATGAGAGAGCATATACTTCTTTTATTTCAAAACCGAGCTTTCAAAACTGAGAGAATCGAAATGAAGTCCAAGGACGTAAAGCCGTGCTCTGATACCAATCTGTCACGCCCCGCTCCCGTAGGAGCGATCGTCCTCGCTAAGGCGTGATGCCGCACGGGCCTAGGTTGCGTCCGTGCAAGGCCAAGTCCAGAAACGGCCGATTTGAGCTAGGCCACAGAGTCGCACAGAGTGCCACCATTTGCAGCGGAAAGTAAATGAACACAAGTGAAAGCGAATTCAAACTCTTTATTGATTTTCAAGAAGTTTACAAGCGGCGCTAAGCCGATATTACAAATCGCTCAAGCTCTCTCTTCCTGAAACATAAAAGGCGTGCCAAGTGGCTTACAAGATAGAATGATTCATGGCGATGTTCCGATACATTATGTCCTGTATATGGTGCTCCAGCTCCTTGCAACGCTCCAAGACTCCAGAGATAGCTCCGCGCCTTAGCACGTTCGAGGAAAGCTCCGCCCCCGCCGACGTTTTCTGCTTCCTGCAAGCAGACTGTGGGGTTATCAGTACATTGTTATGCACTGGTGGGGAGGCTGGCTCGCCCACAATGCTATCATTACCAAACACGTTCTATTTACTTTTGTGCATCTCTATCGTTCATTGTCTTTCTAATCTTGCCTTAGGATCAATTTCATGGCATATTTCATAGCCTATTCGTGTTGCCAATTTCAAGTGTCGCATGGAAATTCATACATAACTTACCCATACTTACCGTCCGGCCTTCCCTGTCCAAAGTAAACCAAGTTAGTCAACAATTCATATATTTCAACATAACATGATTCACGTAAACATCTAGTGCCAATGGCGTGTTCCTGCCTCGGGTCCTAGCACATCGTAGGCGTGTTTTCTAACTCCTTTGCACGATGTACTTTTGGTTATCTGTGTGTTACATTCAATGTCTGTTCAGAGGGCATTTCATTCAGTTAACTTAGACTACTTTGATTTCAATGTAAGGACTTGCACGTGGATTGCCACCAGCAAAGCCCACTTAAATCTATATGCACCGGTCGCTGGCAAGTCAGCCATTTTGGACATTTTTCCCTGTGGCATTCTCATCTATCAAGCGTGATGGCTGGTACACCTTGATAGACTATTGAATAACCGGCCCTACGTTTGGTTATGTGCCCAAGCCCGCACATTCTGTCCGCCCGTAGGCCATGATTCCGCCTAGGCCGGCCACGAAATCGTCGTTCGTTGCCCTTGGAATCCCTTTTCGCTCGTGCACGAGCCGTCCACGACCATTTCGTATTTTATTGTCATTTTAACTTAACGGCTGTCTTTGAGCCATAGGCTAACCCTTAGCCATAATGCGTTATCGACCAGGTTGGCGTCCGTGCAGCACGGGTAGCGAGCCCCGCTGCCACGTGCCCGTCATACCTGTCGCTAACCATTTCTTTTTTTCTTATCTTTTCTTTTATTCTTTCCTTTCTTTCCTTCTTTCACTTGTTCGTTCGTCATTGATTCATTCACATATTCATTCATTCATTCGTTGATTCATTCATTCACTTATTCATTCATTCTTACATTATGCAACTCCCCGTGCGGGAGTCGCCTTGGCGACCCTTCGGTCCCATAGTCTTTCAATGTTGCTATACTCTACTCGGAACGACTATGTTGATAGCCTTCCGTTTCCTTTGTTGTAACCCATTCATTGTTTCATTGTTGGAAGCTATAAGGGATTTGTACGTAAGCTTGTGCCTTAGCACGAGCGTGGAGCGCGGTACGAGAGTTCTCACATTTTCCATGTTCTTTTCCATATTCTATACAAGCATACATGATGGGATTATTCCCTTAGCTAGGTGCGTTGAGTCATTTATTAGCATGCGCGGTGTTATCGCCTAGCGATTCTCGTGATAGTGTCCGTATTGTTATGTGTCTAGGCTAAGCACAGACGGGTTCATCGGAGCCACCCACCTTAGCGATGTTCGCATCGGCCGAGCGATACTCCGAGCGCGCCTTTGAAAGTCTAAGTCTGGATTCATCTTTGACGGGCCAATGTAAGCCTTGCATCGATTCTTCATCAGGTCGATGCCAACTCTTCGGGTCGACGGCTCGTTTGAGTCGTTGCACTTGCCGTTTGAATCGGCGTTCCGTTAGGGCGGAGCGGGTCATTACAAACGATGCCTCAATGATGCCTTTTCATGATAACACCTAGTATGCCTCAATGACGCCTTTGCATGTTAACACCAAGAATGCTATAATGATATGTCCACATGAATGCTACTAAGAATATGTTTACATGCTTCACTATGATAATTGCCCATGAACTGTAAACTGATGCTAGGCCCCAAGTAGAAAGATTCATTCTAATAAATGCTTGCCTAAATGATCACTTTAATGTTGGTTTATGCGAGTGGGTTGGATTCTGCTCGCCAGTACATAGATGATGTACTAACCCACGTTTTGTGGGCAGGTGCTCGTGCTTGGAATATTCTACACACGAAGATTGGCTTGATTGGTCCCGCGGCATCGAAGATTTGTTGGGCATACAGAAGCTCTCCTTGTACAAGATGTTGTCTTCTGTTTATAAAGGGCATGATGTATGGAACATTGTAGTCAGTTGTACCAGTGAGTTGTAAGCCAAGTTGGTATATCGAGTTGTAATCCATTGTATCCAAATATCAAATGTAAGCTGTATAGCATTGTTCAGTTGGTTTCCAATGTAAAGTGAGATGTGCTGTAATCATTATACTTCAATACAAGTCTTGTACTCTTCTTCAATTATCAATAAAGAGAATAAAGTTCTACATATCTCTGTGTGGCTTCAAGTTACTCTTTTTCTTCGCTGCTATAAAGGAGTGATGTACTTCTATTCAATGAGAAAGATTGTCCTCATTAAATTCAATTTATCTGCTTCTGCCGCTGCGATGTGTTCCTATTTGAAGAATAATCGATTATGTACCATCTTTGCCTTGTACGAGTGCAATACCAGACTTGTACGGCATCACGTCCAAGCGAGGACGATCGATTCCAAGAGATTAATTGACTCTATGAATCGGGGCGTGACACAGCTAGCACTTGAGATCTTTGGTGAATGGATTCGTCAGATTCTTCTTGCTCCGAACATAAACCACTACAATGTGTTAGAGAATCATACCAACTACAAGTTCAAGATTTGAACTAATCAATTCAAACCTCCAACTCATTCATATCAATCATTATGGATAATGAGGATATTTCTTCATTATATTATTATTATCTTAGATTATGTTGTTCTATCTTTATTGTTACTCAATTCCTTATAAATAAGAAGGCCACCAATGTAATCGGCGTGGTTGAGGTTTTTAACCCACCTCCATATATTGAGTATGAGATTTCCATCTACCTGTTTTAATTTTTCGGTTTTTCTTTTTGGTAATCACTCGACACAACATTGTTTCTCTCCAAATACATCACACCAAATTCAAACAATCTCACACACAAAAATAAATCCAAACACTGATGCATCACACCAAATCCAAATATTCCCACATACCAAATCCAAACAATCCCAAATTCCACTGATACAAAAATTTCGCACCAAAACAAAATCCAAACAACGCCACACACCAAATCCAAACAATCCTACTGATGCATCACACAAAATCCAAACAATCCAACACTCCAAATTCAAACAATCCCACACATCTGATCGTCTTTTTCGTGAGTGGAATCAAAACACTCTAAGTTGTGTGAGAAGCTCTCAAAAGCAATACCAGAAGAAATAAAGGACAAAAAAGATGGTAGATAAGCTTGATGCTCTCTCTCTCTCTCTCTCTTCAACAAGCCCAAGATGCTCTTTCTCTCTCTCTCTTCAACAAGCCCAAGATGCTCTTTCTCTCTCTCTCAAACAAGTCCAAGATGGAGGATGAACTGCTATGGTATCATTACACGACAAACTGTGCATGGCCACCACACACAGTTTGAGGAAAGATGTTAGAGGATCATACCAACTACAAGTTCAAGATTTGAACTTATCAATTCAAACCTCCAACTCATTCATATCAATCATTATGGATAATGAGGATATTTCTTCATTATATTATTGTTATCTTAGATTATTTTGTTCTATCTTTATTGTTACTCAATTTTTTATAAATAAGAAAGCCATCAATGTAATCAGTGTGGTTGAGGTTTTTAACCCACCTCCATATATTGAGTATGAGATTTCCATCTACCTGTTTTTATTTTTTCTGTTTTTCTTTTCAATGATGCCATCTTTGATGTGTTTATTTAGTGCTTCATAACGAAGTCTTACAGTCATTTTCTTACCATTGAAGAGATCATTTGATGTCGCTATTGTAGTCGCTGTTGTAGTCGCTTGGTTGTCGCAACATATGCTATAGTCGAAATCTGCATCCCAACTGGAGGAAGATCATACATGATCTCTTAAAGCCATTTTGCTTCATCTGCTACAACAACCACATCTGAGAACTCGGACTCCATAGATGAGTTAGAGAGCGAAGTTTGCTTCTTCGACTTCTACGATGTAACAGCTCCATCCATGTAGAAGATAAATTTCCATATGAACCTCTCTCTCCTCTTCTTAGCACCAACTAACATCACTGAAGCCTCTACTACAGTCGGGTAACCGTTGTAGTGCAGAGCAAACTTCTGAGCCTTTTTGAGATATCTCATAATTTTTTTCACAGCTTTTTAATGTTCTACATCTGGATTACTCATGAACCAGCTCAGCATCCCTATGACAAAAGCAATGACAGGTCTGCTGGCACTCATAGCATACATCAAATTTCAATGACACTTGGGTATTCCACACGTGGATTCCTTGTGAACTTTTTAATTTCCAAATTACCCTTAGTTTTTTTTTGTTGGAGGTAACACCAGTTATGGAGTAAAAAAAATCTCATTCGACTTCTTTCTCTTGTCTTGTTCCTCCCCAAATTTTAGAACCTAAAACTCCAAAAAAAATCTCTAACCTTAAACTCTAATATTCTCCGACGAATCTCCGACCATGTCTTCTCTAAGGCTCTCCGATCAAGCTTCTCAAGCTTGTGGTACTGCTCCAATAAAAATGACTCCCAAATATGAAAAAAAGACGATGAAGAACCAATTTGATGAACTCATCGACTCCTCGAATCAATTACAAATCATTGGAAAGCTTCCCAAGAACTCAAGTAGTTTTCCTCATTTCCTTTCTCTATTTTCACAAACAATTTTAGAAATCCACAAATGGACGGATCGAGACTACTAAAATTTTGGCACTCCTACAATGCCTTAGGACTGCCAAGATTATTCAATCTTATAATGCACTATGACTAGGCAGTCCTATAATGTACTAGGACACTAACGGAGATTACGAGGATTTTCTTCTTGGAGATCGAGGAGGATGCTTGAGATTTATGTATGATTTTATGCCAGTTGTTTGCAAGTTAGAAAAATAAAAATATGTTGTTATTCCAGACAGAGCGTCCCTTTGTGAGCTCTTAGAGTGCTGGATATTTATTGAAATGAAAAGTTTGAATGGTTTCTTAAGGAGTTTTTGTTTCTGCTAGTAGCCAAAGCAACAAAATACTCCGTCAATATCAAGTAGAACAAGTACAGGCATTATCAATTAAAATGACCAGTTTAATACAAGTGTTCTCCCTTCTGGTTAGGGCTGTAAAACGATTCAAACCGTTCGCATTCGGCTCGTGTTCGGTCCAGTCCAAGCTCGATTTAAACTCGTTCGTGGACTAATTAATACCTAGTTCGACCATAAGTTGTTCGACTCGATCTTGTTCGCAAACATGCTCGAGCTCGGCTCGGTTTTTCATATTAGGACTTTTTCTAGTATATGTTATGCATTTTTAAATACATTTTGTGTTAGAAATTTTATTCATTTTTTTGTTCTTTATATGATGGTAAATTTATAATGTAAGAGCATAAGTAATTCAATAAAAATGTCTTTAAAACTTGAGAGAAACAGTATGATAGTTTATACAACATGTCTTATAAATACTCACTAGTAAGGGCTATAAAACGATTCAAACCGTTCGCATTCGGCTCGTTTCAGCTCGGCTCAAATCAAACTTGTTCGATAGCTAAGTCAAACCAAGCTTGATCACTCTTTTTTCGAGCTCGTTCGTTCGATTTTCAGCGCTACGTTTGATAAATATTCCAATGTTCAAAAAATAGTAGGCAAAGACAATATTAATAGCAACATAAGTAACCTCGGAGAGTTTATCAAGGGGCAGAGTAATGGAGAACATACCCGTACATCAGAACAACACAAGATTTATCACCATTGTTGCATGACTGAAGTATTCTGAATTGGTAAAGAAACAACAGGTTAGCAAACCAGCATTGAAGTATATGAAGAGGATGACCTAACTCACATTTACAAGACCGATTGAGCAATGCGAAGTTGTTACCATCAAAGATCCTCATCGTAACGGTCATTAAGAGCAAGGGCGGGACCAGAAATTCGAATTGGGGTAGACTGGATTAGGCTGAAGTATGGACTAACTTATATATGAAAACAAAATCAAGAAAAAAAACATATTAAAAAAAAAAATCCGGAGTGGACTGGAGTCCACCTTAGCCCTTAAATGGTTCCGCCCTAGACACGGAGGGAACCATAGTGATGACTTGCACCCTCGAGAGTGGTTGAGGGAAGTGTTTCTATATAATAAAGAAGGCTATACTAAAATAGCAATGATAAATATCAACAAATGTTGGATGCTTGAAAAGGAAAAGGAACGACCTGAATGAGTACAGTTTTTCGAGACGCATTTAGCACTTCCTTGCCTCTTAGCACAATCGCGTTACATGGTCGAAGTGAGTGTTAGGTTGTATCTCGTTTCCGGTTGAGCGTTCAAATGAGAGGTAACAATGGAGTTGGTAATTTAGTCCCATATCGGTTAGGAGGTGGGATAATGTGGTGTAAATGATTGAGATTGGTTCATGTCTTACATAAGAATTCTATTTTAAGGCATATGGGCCCAATTCAATATCGTACCACATAGACCAACTCCGGTTCGGAAGCCACAAGGACACTACAAGTGCCAGAATTTTGTCAGTCCTACAAATGAATAAGGGTCGTCACAGTTTTGGCAGTCCAGAAGATGAAGAACTCCACCTTTAGGATTGCTGGGCTTTGCTATGCCTACAACTCCTTACAACTAAGGGGGGTACAACCGCCACGTGGCCGGTTTCCATTGGAGGAGAGAGGGGAGGGGTGGGGCCGGACGGAATCATGTTAGCAGAGGGGGACTGTAGGTTGTAATAAAGTTGTAAATGGTTGATTGTAAACCTAGCATTAGAGCATCTCCAACCCTATTGTGAGTTTGAAAAAAATGGTTGCCACATGGAAATGACAACCATTTTTTTCAAAAGTACTTCTCCAATGTAAGAGCATCTCCAACCCTATCGTCTTGTTAAGTGTTGTGAGTCTTAGGTGGCTCCTATGTGGCATGAGCCACAAGACAATGTCTTGTTTATGTGGCAAAATTATATCTCAAAAGACAATGAGATAGAAAAACTCTCTCCAATGCAAAAGTATTGAGAAGACAATAAAAAGTATTTTTTTTCCAACTTCCAATGCAACTTTTAAGACAACTACTCATCTTCTTTCTTTTTTTTAATATTTTTTTATTCATAATTGATGACATGGAAGAGAAGACATTGTCAAGTGCATTGTCTAGAACAAGACAATCAACTTCACAATGTCTTCTTTAATTTTTGCTACATAAGCTTCACAATTGACTTGACAATTGCATTGGAGAAGAACTTTTGAATAAAATTTTGTCATTCCTATGTGGCAACATCTTTTTTCCAAAGTCACAATAGGGTTGGAGATGCTCTAAGAGCATCTCCAACCCTATTGTGAGTTTGAAAAAAATGGTTGCCACATAGGAATAACAACCATTTTTTCCAAAAGTACTTCTCCAATGCAAATGTGAAATTAAGTGTGGAGTTGACATGGCAATGACATGGCAAAGACAATGTGAAGTTGGTTGTCTAGATCTAGACAATGCACTTCACAATGTCTTTATGTCCACATCATCATTTGTGAATAAAAATATTTATAAAAAAGAAGTAGAAGAGTAAAAGTTGTCTTGGAAGTTGTAAAAAATTATTTGTATTGTCTTCTCAATACTTTTGCGTTGGAGATGACTTTTTAAACCCATTGTCATTTGTGAATATAACCTTGCCACCTATACAAGACATTGTCTTGTCCCTCATGCCACATAGGATTCACAACACAAAACAAGACAATAGGGTTGGAGATGCTCTAAATGTGAAATAAAGTGTAGAGTTGACATGGCAATGACATGACAAAGACAATGTGAAGTTGGTTGTCTAGATCTAGACAATGCACTTCACAATGTCTTTATGTCCACATCATCATTTGTGAATAAAAATGTTTATAAAAAGAAGTAGAAGAGTAAAAGTTGTCTTGGAAGTTGTAAAAAATTATTTTGTATTGTCCTCTCAATACTTTTGCATTGGAGATGACTTTTTAAACTCATTATCATTTGTGTCCCATGCCATCTAAGATCGACAACACAAAATAAGACAATAGGGTTGGAGATGCTCTTATTGTAGGATTGCTAACTTTTGGCAGACGTGGCTATACATAAGAATGCCAAACTTTTGACTATCTTCCATCGTATCAAATGATATTATCCATTCAGAAGTTTGGAAAGTCTATTAATGGAATTCAGAACTTCGAAAATAATCTAGTACCAAACCATAACAAAAGCCTGGATTGCACGTGAAAACTAAGGTTGCGTTTGGTTCATTGTAATGTAATCGTAATCGTAATGGAATTAGATTTGTAATGTAATTGAGTTTGTAATGTAATAGAATTACAATTACATTACTATGTTTGGTTGAAGCATGTAATCAAACCATGTAATGTAATGTCAATTGCATTCATATGTTTGGTTTACCATGTAATGTAATTAAGTTTCTAATTTAATTTTTTTTTTAAATACAACATAAAATTTAAAAAGTGGATCACTAAATTTTTTAAAAAATTTAAAAAGAAAAAAACTAAAAATAAATAATAAATAAGGGAAAAATGGTTTGTTTTCTGCTAAAAAAGACCAAAAACGAAAAAAAACGACAAAAAAATAAAAAATACAAAAAATGACAAACGAACAAAACAAAAGAAAAAAAACCAAAAATGAAAAAGCGATAAAAAAAGAAAAACGACAAAAAAAAGATCAAAAATGTGAAAACCATAAAAAGTGACCAATAATGATAAAAAAAGACTAAAAACAAAAAAAAGTTGACAAAAAACAACAATAAATGAAAGGAAAAAAAAGACGAAAAACGACCAAAAACAAAAAAAAGGGCAAAAAATGAACAAAAACGACAAAAAAAGAAAAAAATGACAAAAAACGATAAAAAAGAGCAAGAAAATAAAAAACGATAAAAAGGAACAGAAATGACAAAAAACGAAAATACGAAAAAAGACCAAAAACAAGAGAGAATTAAAACGAGCAAAAAACGACAAAAAGATTAAAAAAACTTGCAAAGAAAATCCAAAAACGACAAAAAAGGGAACAAAAACGACAAAAACAACAAACAAAAAGAAAAAAACGAGCATAAACAACCATAAAAAAGTGAAAAAAAATCCCAAAAAAAGCAAAAAAGGATAAAAAAAAAAGCGACAAAAAACGTGCAAAATCGACCAAAAATGATAGAAGACGATAAAAACGTGAAAAATGGTCAAAAACGTACAAGATCGACAAAAATCGGTAAATAACATGCAGAAATGGCAAAAATGTGCAAAATCGACAAAAAACGATAAAAAACGTAAAAAATTGACCAAAAACGATAAAAAAAGGCAAAAATTGAACAAAAACGACAAAAAAGGGCAAAAAGAACAAAAACAACAAAAAAGGACAAAAACGACAAAAAAACAAACAAAAACAACGAAAACGAACAAAAATGACAAAAAAAACGAAAAAAAAACGACAAAAAAACGGACAAAAACAACGAAAAAAGGGACAAAAACAACATAAAAACAAACAAAAACAACCAAAAACGAACAAAAATGACAAAAAAACGAACAAAAACAACAAAAAATGACAAAAACGAAAAAAAACAAACAAAAACAACCAAAAACGAACAAAAATAACAAAAAAACGAAAAAAAAGAGACAAAAACGACAAAAAACAAACAAAAACGACAAAAAATAACAAAAAACGAAAAAAATGACAGAAAATGAACAAAAACGACCAAAAACGAACAAAAACGAACAAAAATAACAAAATCGAAAAAAAAGACAAAAAACGATAAAAAACGAACAAAAACGACAAAAAACAAACAAAAACAACAAAAAATGACCAAAAGCGAACAAAAATGACAAAAAAACGAACAAAAACGACAAAAAACGAACAAAAAACGAACAGAAATGACCAAAAACGACAAAAAATAAACAAAAACAACAAAAAATGACCAAAAACGAACAAAAAGACCAAATTATAGCATACCAACCTTCCGCTTAAGTTGTAATGTAATTGCGATTACATAGGTTTTATGATGTAATTGAGTTTAGAAGAAACTGATGTAATGTAATCAAACTTGTAATCGCGATTACATTACATCTAATTTTTTTTGTCCAACCAAACACCCGAGTTAGATTGACAACGTAATGTCAATTACATTACGTTGTCCAATCATGTAAACCAAACGGGCCCAAGTATCCAAACGAAAAAAGAGAAGAATATTTGTTTTTGTTTTTGTTTTTTTGTTTTTTTTTGTTTTTTGAAGATGAAAAAAATAAAACAGTATTGATTATAACCGGGGAGTTGGAGTCTCAACCCTTTCATATCTATCTATAGAAGATAAAAATGACATAGATCACAAAGTGGTTCCATGGTCTTGTGGTTAGGACATTGGACTGTGAATCCAGTAACCCGAGTTCAAGTCTCGGTGGAACCTCTACTGAAATATTTTTTTTTTCTTTTTCTTTTCTTTTGACCCTTCATTTACGAAGTACCATTTACTTCGTAGCTATTTATTCTTTTGATGTATAACTTCATAAAAACTTTGCTTATGACCGGGGCTACTGTTCACAACAAAACTAGTTATACAGAGTAGCTAATAGCTATACGAACTAGACAGAAAGTTGGTTTGACTAACCTACGTTACGACTATGTAGTCTAACCTCATGCAACTTAATCTTGTAGAATTGTAAATTGAAACATCCCTTGTCTATAGCCTTCCGTTGCAAGTTCTCTGCTAAAATCAAGCTCAGCCCTCGACTCCCAACAAGGTTCACACTCACACATCCTTCATTCCAAATGTTAGGAGAGTTCTTCCTCTAATACTCTCAAGATCCTTGTTAGCAATCAGCCGAATGAAATTCGTATTATACGTGAATTTTTTCGTATCTTTCATAAATGTAAAATATTTGCGTACTTTTGACAGATCCAAATCAGTACATAAATTCTAAGCATGCTCATTTTTAAACGTGTTCTGTATAAATTATTGATAAATTAGGCATAATAAACATGCTGAAAATCTGTTTAATTAACCAAATTTGACAACATATTTAAGAATTTGAAGTTTCTAACATCAATATTTTTATTTTTCAAATATTTGATCGAATTTTTGAACGTATTTTATTTGTATTGAGCCGATTTATACTCATATTTTTGCCCTTCCGAAGTTTTCTCGTTTGCAGAATTGCTAACAAGGCTCAAGATCAGTTCGCATATAGCTTCTAGGATTATACGAGTCAAGTGGGAGGTGAACTGGCTAATGTACTGTCAAATAATTGAATGTTGACCAGAATCACAATAAGATTACAGACCCTCACTTGCTCATTCATTCTCTTCTTGCATTCATTCTCTTCTTACTATCTTCCTTAATTTGAAATTCCATGGGGAGCCGCACCCCCTCGACATCATGTGCTTACGCTCCTGTCCACACCGATAAACAAAGAAGGCATAGATTTTTTTTTTCATGGCACTAAAGGATGGATGTCTTAAACGCCGATGCAACAATCAAATCTCACTCAGCTTGTCGGAACTTGAAGTCAAAGCAGTTCGGGATTGTGTGTTAGATTGTATCTCGTTTTCGGTTGAGCATTCAAAATGGGGTGACAATAGAGTTGGTAATTTAGTCTCACATCGGATTGGATGTGAGATTATAGTCCCTACATGAGAATTCTCTTTTAAGACATATATGCCCAATTCAATATCGCACCTCATAGGTCAATTCCGGTTCAGGTCACACCGCGCTCCCAACATCTGGTATCAAAGCTTTAGGGGTTTTGGTAACATGTCTACGGAGCAAATGAACACTCGTATGATCACCGTTATAGGGGAGAACTTGACCATTTGGAAGCCAGGGATGGAGATTCTACTCTGGTGTAAGGACTTGCATGGTCCGTTGGAGGACGACAACGCAAAGCCATCGGACAAAGCTGCTGAAGACTGAAAACGACTGGATCGAAAGGCCGTTGGATTCATCCGCCAATGGCTGGACGACTCAGTGTTTTACCATGTGTCTATGGAGAGTTCGACAAAAATATTATGGGAGAAGTTACATTCGTTGTACGAAAGGAAGACGGCTTGCAAGTTGCAACAAGGCATTTCTTATTCGCCAACTCGTCAACTCGAAGTACACGGAGAGTGCAACGACAGCACAACATCTGAACGAAGTTTATGATATCATCAATTAGCTGTCTGCGATAAAGATGGTGACAGATGGGAGCTTCAGGCCCTACTGTGTTTGAAAAATTCTCTTTTAAGGTATATAGGTCCAATTCAATATCGTACCTCATGGGCCAACTCCGGTTCGAATCACACCTCATGGATTTGGGATGTCCTCAAGTGAAAAATAAAGTGGTAAACTTGTAAATAAGTAGAAAAAAAATTGGACTGCACTCAAGTGAAAAATGAGGGTTAATTAGTTGTACCCCCCTACGATTTGTACGTATTTTGGTAACTGTCCCTGTTGTTTTAAAAATAAAGAACACCCCCCTGGTTTATAAAGTTAATTAGTTGTACCCCCCTGGTGCATAGAAGAAAATGAATGGAAAATTAAGCAGCCAGGGAGGTGTTCTTTATTTTTGAAACAACGGGAACAGTTACCAAAATATGTACAAACCATAGGGAGGTACAACTAATTAACCCGAAAAATGAAGTGCCTATAGAATTTTTTCTTTGTTAAGGCATATTGGCCCAATTCAATATCCCACCTCATTAATCAACTCTGGTTCGGATCACACCGCATTTCCAACACGACCGTATCTGAATTGATAAAGAAACGCCATGTTAGCAAACAAGAATTGAAGAGGATCACATAACTCATATTTACAAGACCGATATTGTTACCATCAAACAAGACAGCCAAATTTTGGGAGGCATGGTTATACACAAGAATGCCAAAATTTAAATTTTGGCAGACTTCCATGGTCTCAAATGAGATTATCTGTTCAGAACTTTCAAATTTTCATTAATGGAGTTCAAAACGCCATCAATGGAGTTCAAAACTTTGAAAATAGAGCCTTAGTGAGTTTTCTAAAACGAAACCATTACAAAAATCGGGATTGCACATAAAATCTAAGAATCTAAACAAAAGAACCTAGATTTAAAAAAAAAAAAAAATTTCTAGAATTTGTATTAATGGAGTTTTAGTTTGATTATGGAGATATGTTGGTTCTTCCATCTCTACCGTTAACTACAATGATGTTAGCTTAGGGTTGAAAACCAAAAGGGAAGAATATTCCTTTAGTTTTTTTTTTTTTTTTGGAAGATGAAAAAAGAGACTATTGAGACGTGTTGCCCGCAAAAAAATTAATTTATTGCACACAAGAGTAAAATAAAGTAAATTGTATTATTCTGGGCTAATTATAAGGGCACATGTTTTTTTTATCGGGGCTAGCCAGGATTAGGGCTAGCCAGGTTTTGAGAAAATTTTACTCGGGCTGTCCAAATTTTTCATTCAGGGGCTGTCCAAACCCCACAGCCCCCCCCCCCCCCCAAACCCGAAAAATCACTATCATTTTAAATTTTCACTATCTCACTTTACAAACCCTAACTTTCTTCTTCTTCTTCTTCTTCTTCTTCTATCCATCTTCTTCTACTCTATCATTTCGATTCTCACATCTTCATTAAAACCCTAGTTTTTTTCTCATCATCATCATCTTCTTCTTCTCCACCATTTCCATCATCACCATCTCCATCAAAACCCTAGTTTCCTTCTCTTTTCCAATTTCGATGGCACCCAAAAAATTAAATAAACCCTAAAATGTATGAAAATAAAGGTTAAATACCTCTTTCCTCACAAAGAATGCATGAAAATAAATCCTAAAATGCATATTTCACTCTATTATTAAGATTGAAATAAACCCTAACATGTTTTTTTTTCATTCGGGAATGTCGACTTTAGGACTGCCAAAAATTGTGGCAGTCCTGAAAGGAACTTGCTGTACAGCAGGACTGCCTCAATTTCTGGCAGTCCTCAATATGTCTAGGACTGCCAAAAATTGTGGCAGTCCTGTTGTAGAGCATGTCCCTTTGAGGACTGCCACAATTCCTGGCAGTCCTCATTACTTCTAGGACTGCCAGAAATTGTGGCAGTCCTCATTACTTTCAGAACTGCCACAATCCCTGGAGTCCTCATTATCTTTTATACCTACCACTTGGATAGCCCTGAGTAATTTTTTCAGTGGCAAACTTGTAAATAATTGAAAACTATCACTTGGACAGACCCGATCAAAAAAAGCTATGCCCTTATAATTAGCCAACATTTTTTGGATGATTAATTAATTTGTTGGCTTAAAATTTGACATGCCGCTTTTAGATGCCACATAATGCTATTTAACATGCCGCGTCAGCTGCCACATAAGGAGAAATTGTTTGGATGGACAATTTGGAGGTAAGAATAGCATTACTCCTCTTTTATTCGCTTAGTAAATTGCTCATGACTGTTAAACCAGCTCTATGGCAAAATATGAGTATTTATAAAGGCACTACAAAACTTACTCAGGGCTACCCATTTTTATTTATTTATTTACAAGTTTGTCACTCTAATTGTTTACTCGGAACTGCCAAAAAAATATAATGGACTGTAAAAATTTTTGATAGTCTTAAATGAGCAACATGTTCTTTTTCTTTAGGACTGTCACATTTTTTTTACACTTATACCAATATACTGGATTGTCAAAATTTTGACAGTCATAAAGAAAATATGTTGTTCATTTAGGACTGTTAAAATTTTGACGATGCTTCCCAATAGGACGCGTGCCACTTATCATAAGATTCATAAATCCTAGATCTAGTCAGGACTAGAGAAATTTTCTATAGTCTTGTATGTTGTTAGGACTATACATGTAGGGAAGTATCCAAATATTACAGTATGAGTTGTCATAACACCTGCTAACGTACTGCAATGCATTTCATCATACTAATTGTAACTTATTTAATAATCATTCAACAATGCTTTGTTTCCAAAATCATATTATGTTCATCTCTCATTTAACAAGAAATAAATCTCATATTTTTCTTCCTTATTTTGTTATCTTAGAATTTACTTGCCTCCAAATTGTTCAGTTATGCTTGATCTTTAATTCACAATTGTCAAGAAAATTCTTGAAAAAGAAAATCCTGACATGCATGGTCTATGGGAGATAAGATTTAGATTTTTAGAGACATTAAATTCAATTCCTAATGGCTTCATGATGTTATATTTGTTGGATCATAAAGAATTAGCAAATGTTTAAAAACTTTTGTATTCCTGATGTTTAATTTACCTATGTAATTATGATTATTCCAGAAGCAATTCTTGGTGCTAAGTAGGAAGGGTGAAATAAAATATTACTGTAACAGTTGCTCCAGCTAAACATGCATATTAAACAAACTTGGTTGTGCCCAAAAGTTGAAGTTGTCTACATTATTATAGTTCTTTGGAGAGATAATCTTACTAGGGTTGCCACTTGCCACTGTCTTTGAAAGCGTCACACTTCAATCACATTTTTCCCGTGACAGATTGAACCAACTTACAGCTTACGTGCATCATGACTAGGTCCACTTGTTGAAGTGGTTAAGCTAGATGTACACATGAGACTCGAACAAGCGATGGAGAATGTAACCACATGATCCTTAGAAGAAGACACGTAAGGTGATTGTGTTGTTTTTGGAGCTTATAAGTGCAAAATCAGAAAATTTTGGAGAGATTGGCTTCTCTATGACAATTCATCCTATTGCCCAAACAAGAGGGAGTAGACATCATGAATACATGGATCTCCTTAGCAAGCATCATGAAAGACTTGATTCAATTTGTACTCATGAATAGCTCCGTTTAGACATACATGTGATTAAGAGAGAACTCCTACTAACCAGATTGGACTCAATTCTTCTCAACTAAGAAAAAACCAACCGAAGGAGTTGAACCATTTGACAACACGTTCCGCAATCTTTCTCAACACTATTAAGTGTTAGACAACAACAACACAACAATTTTCTAAGCTCAGCTTATAAATGAACAACATTGAGATAGAAGCTTATAGTGCCAATAAAGCTTTGGGGACCAAGTACAAACCATATATTGTACAATAGTATCAAATACTTGTCAATTCCTTGGGCTAAAATACTAGAGTAAAGACTGACAACTCAAGGCACTCAACAGATGATGCACTTAGAATTAGCTAATTGTCCAAGTATCTAACATCCATCGCCCCATCAAACTTGCACACCTAACAACATACGGAAGAAGAAAACATATACTTCAAAATAACAACCGTTTGGCCAGTTAGTGAAGAAGTTTTGACAATGAAACATGTATGCCTTTAATGCAGACGAAGCCGCTGAACAATGGGCCTGCACCCAATAAAAAACACAAGCTTTCAAACATTAAATCCAGTAGGAAAACAGGCCAAACTAAGTATGGGAAAAGAGTAACACAAGAGAAACCACCTCATTTGGGGTTGTGGGATACTTAAACACTGTTCCAAGGGGTGGTGGGAACGGTAATTGTGGAAGTCAATATTTAACCTGAATTGGCAACTTGACGATCACAAATTCACAGTAGGGGAGGAATCAATCAAGAGAGCAACAGAAAAAAGTTATTGCATGCAACAAATTCTTATAACAAAATCGTTCCACATTAGTGTGGCCCATGTACGACATTTCAGCTTCTCGACAGTAAAACCGTTCAACAAATTCTTATGTTTACTATGATCCAAATTTTCTCCAAAAATAGTACATTTTTCTTGGTTTCAATCCAGTTTAAGTTCTTTTGACAGTAAAAGCTGGGCTATAGGTAGGACTGCCCCATAGTTGCAGTATTC
Organism: Iris pallida; assembly: GCA_029216955.1. Classification (NCBI taxonomy): domain Eukaryota; kingdom Viridiplantae; phylum Streptophyta; class Magnoliopsida; order Asparagales; family Iridaceae; genus Iris; species Iris pallida. The sequence goes on from JANAVB010041017.1 coordinate 5,730,542, forward strand.
ATTGCAAAAATTTGCTAGATTTGAAATCTCTAATCTTTCCTGGCCTTGGACTTGCTATCATTTATTTCCTCTTCTTTTTCCCCTCTCATTTGAAAGCTTAAATTACTATTGATTGATGAATGCAGAAGGTCAAGGAGAGTAATGGCAACAAGAAGAGAAGGAAGGGGGACGATGATGACAATGAAGATGAAGTTAAGAAGTACCTGGACAGAAGGAATGCCAATGGAAACAAGAAATCAAAGAGGTGACGGACGGGCAGCAATGGCTTCTTTTAAAAGCATAGGGGAGCCAAAAAAGTAAAGTAGCTGAGATGTTTTATAGCAATTAATGGGTGACACCATTCATAGGTCTGTGATCTACGTCTACTAATTGAAAGATCCGAATGATCAACCCTGCAATTAGTTATTAGAATCAATAGTTGTTCAAATCGGTCATTTGAATAAATTGAAACCCTAAAGATACTAAGAACTATTAAAGACTTAGTAAAATTTAGTACAACACCGATTCAAATTTCAGTTCGGACAATAAAAATGAAAAGATAAGGTAGTTGGTGCTAGTAGTCCATGACGCAGATAATGGTCATTAATTTGTGCAACATTAGCCTTAAAAACTACCCCCACCGGCCAGAAGTGCATGCAACCATCTGTGTGCTCATCCACCCTTCCTGGTATGTCAATGGAAACCAAAAACTTTTGTTAGGGATTCGGGAACAAAATCTTAACGTAACAATCCATGCCATAAAATCTAACATAAAACAAAACCTGAGCATTCAAATCAATCTGTATATAGGCATCAAAGGACACAAGCAACAAATAGGTTTATGTGAACGAAAACTGTAAATTTTTGCACTTTGTCAGCATAGTCAAGCCGATAAAGTGACATGTCTAGCAAACAGAATATAGCCAAGTACAAAATTGAATATTCACATTTTGCCTACTTCTCGTGTCCGTGTCAAAGTGTTGCACAAAGTGTATCCACTTAGCCTTCTCAATATGGCATTGCATCTTTCAATAGTAAGTGATGTATGTCTGTATGCAGTGGTCTATCTATAAGGTATGCATCTTAAATTCATGACTTTCTCTGCAAATGATAACATAGTTATAAATTGGATAAATTGCAAAAAACCCCTTGTTAAATATACGCCTTTTGCGTAGAAAGACCTTTTAGAATTTTTAGGCAGTTTACCCCTCCTTAGATTACAAATCCGCTCGATTAGACCCCTCCAGCCAAATTTTAAAAATTTTATACCTAAAATACCCATGTCCCCCTCTAACCCCTCCCCCCCCCCCCCCCCGGCGGCGCCGGCGCTCACCCAGCCCCCCCCCCCCCCCACCCCACCCCTCCCCTCGCCGGCGATCCCCCAGCCCCCCGATCCCCCCCCCCCCTCGCTGGCGAGCCCCCAGCCCCACCCTCCTCGCTGGCGAGCGCCCCCCCGACCCACCCCCCCTCCTCCTCCTTCGCCGGCCCCGACCCCCCTGCTCCTCCTTGCCGGCGAGCGACCCCCCGACCGCCCCCTCCGCCTCCCTCGCCGGCGAGCGCACCCCCCTCCTCGCCGGCGAACACAGCCCAAACAGTCGAAGGAGGGGGGAGAGGTAAAATTGTCATTTGGGGGTAAAATGAGCATATTTCATACTTTTGAAAATTTTAAGAGCATGGAGGCTTTTAGTGCAAAAAGTGGGAATCTAACGAGGGATTTTTGCAATTTACCCTTATAATATTTTTTACCAAGACGCTACAATTGATTAGCTACGTGAGAAATATCAAATTTGTAGACTTGAGGAATTTGTAAATTGTAATCATTTATGGTCCAACTCTCAGGAAGTTATTACAGCATTGCTCTCGTAAAAATCAAAGGTAAGACGGACGCATGGCACCAGAGTGACAATAGACTTCGATGTACTCGGAACCTCCATCTGCTTCTTCTTTATAGTCATTGAAAATGAACAAACACCGCAAACAATTATCATGTATCAATTCGAAAATACTTACTGGCTCGACTCGAGTCTACTACCTCCATCAAGATCACCAATTCTCAATACTCGAGTATCAACACTTGGCTAAACCAGACCAGCTGGGATAACTCTTGCTATTCAATTAGAATGGAAATAGACAAATCACTAGTTGAATTGTAACTCGGATCCTAGACTTCTTTGAACTCTAGGACTAGGAGAAAAACATATGACATTGAAACAAGGACTCTACTGGTTTTATCTATGTGTGTGTGTATATATATAACCTTCCTTAACTCAGATCTTATGTTTGCATGTCTCTGAATGAACACAGAGAGGTCACATCACATGCTATGCTATGCACACCAATACACATTGCAGTTTGAGTTGAAGACAACCTAACATTCAACACCAGGCCTCCTCTTGAAATGACACTCACAAAGCTCTCTCTTATCTCATTTCCTTTCCAATAGGCAGAGACAAGCATGGTTCCTTCAACTCCTTGTGGTAGATGCCCCTTCCTGGCCAAGCATTAGTGAACTACTAATGTTATGGCTGTGTGAAGCTATTCTATAACCAGGAGGAAGAGATCAAGTGTGGCAAATGTACAAGGAAAGGTGTTAGGTCTTTTGTGGTAATAGGACAACTGTTAAATCATATGAATATGGTAACTTTTTCGGCCAAATGGAGAGAGAACCAGATATTGCTCAGCTACTTTTGGGAAAGAAAAGGGAAAAAAATGTTTTTCCCGTAAACATGACTTTCAACACTTTTCCCCTCATCTCAAAGAAAGCTTCAGAAAGATGTAAATAGAATGAATCTGGTAACAACAGGCTTAGCAGTAAGGATGTTCTATTTAAGAAGAAATAACAGTTCAAGGAAAAAGAGAGAGTATATTGGTGTATCAACAACATAATCACGATTAATCCTCATAAGAGAACTGGAGCTTTCTTATGCAGAAATGAATTGTTGGTAGGAAATAAAGTGAGCAAATTGTATCAAGAAGTATGTAACAAACACCTATCCCAACTAACTAGGGTTTTAAGCCTAGCTGATTTTCAAACCTCCCAAGCAAAACAGTGTTCCAACTGAAAGGTTCATCTTGGTATTTGTCTCAATCAGACTAATCTTTCCAGTAAGAAAGTAAATGTCTGATGATCAATATATACTCGATAAGCAAAAAAGAAAACAATAATCTTATTCATATCAGAGGAGCTTCCAAATGTAGGCTACTTCAACTTCAATTATATGATAGGACAGCCGACTTGAGATTCCAAAAATGGTACTTATCTATAACATTTATAAGAGTAATGCTACAGTTACAACCAATTGTTTACAACCCTCTTACAACCTTCACCCATTTGCTAACATGTGGGCCAGGCCACCACATGGCCCACATGTCAGCAAATGGGTGAGTGGTTGTAAGAGGGTTATAAGCATTTGGTTGTATACTTAGCATTATTGCATTTATAATGACCAGAAACAAAAAATCAAGTGTTTTGTATGCTTATTATCTGTATGCATTAGGGGGATCAAAGAACGAAGGTCCTAGTATACAAGTGGTACGTCATCCACTATATATTTGGTCAGCGCCCAGTGGCATCAAGATTGATGCTCAAAATAAGCATAATGTGATATATAGACTCACTTTATAGGTAAAAAATCTTACAATAGCCTACTTATGGGTTAAACTATTCACTATATGAACATTTAAATGTGTAGTAGAAAAAACCTAGATAACATAACTTGAGTCGGTATTATTATGTCCCTTAAATCACTTTGTTAAGATTGTTGAATGCTTACGTTAAAGATGAATATCAGTTAAAACAGTTTAGAAACATCTTCTTTTTTCCTTTTGAGGCTAAAATTTAAAATCATTTATGCATGTAGATTATAATTAATTGTATGAATCCACCCACATACTAAATAGCATGAAATGTATCCTTTACTGATGGGACTGACCTTAGAACCTCTGCTGGAGATTTACTCAAATGAGATAATATGAACTCTCTATCCGGAGATTCAGCTTATAATCCATAAGAGTCAGTTTTATGGTGCGGATAATATACCCCAAAACAAGAAAGCTAACCATGTTTAAAAAAAAAAAAACTATAATAGAAATTCCATTTCACTGGTCTAAATATGGTTTTCCTGAAAGTTAGAATTCCCATGTCATTCGGTAATGTTCTGTTCCAAAACTAATTGGATATAACCGAATAAGCATGCATCTAGTTTCAAATAAGAAATTATATTTTAGTCCTATAACGACCAATTTTTGTGCACATTAACTTAGCTCCATGATGGTTTTGTGACTAAACTACCTACATTACTAGACCATGGTCACATATTTGATAAGGGGTCTAATTTAACAAAAAAGCTTTAACTAACAGGAGTCAATTTTTAATACTTATAATAGGTTTGTGATCCCTTACAGCAAGCATAGCCCCCCTTCTAGCTCAGCTAGACTCTAGCTGCTGCTTGCCATGGAGTAAGTGACTGAGGTACAAAACTAGCACTTATTTTTGCCAAAAACTATTGTGTCACTCAAATGACTGTGTTCACTATCTGGATTCCTTTTTACTCCTCCTTTATTAGAGAACTTTTAGCTCCAAGCAAGAATATCTCTATTAAAGAAAAGTATTCTGTCTTATTTGATCAACTCATATATTATTAATCAGGCAATTTGACCATCTACCATAATATAATTAAAACGTAACATATCTATGCTAGTAGTTGGATCTGGACTCTAGCCATGTAGTTTTGTTTTGAATCTGTCGGGACTTGATTCCTCTTAATAGACACCCCCGATCCAACTGCCAACACATTCGGGTACGCTCAAGCTTTTTTACATAGAGATTACCCTATCCATTTCACCATAAAGCATAAGCCAGATTTTGGTACTCCAATAAAAACATATCACTAAAACTCTTATAATACCTACTCTTTTTTGCATTGATCCTGTTTCACATCACAATCATGTAAGATTCATGCAGATGGATCTGACGCAGTTTATCCTGCAGTCTGCTTTTGAGAATCGAAGTCAAGAAACCCAAGTTGGGAATTGTAGTAAGATTTGGGTCGGTTTGTGTCCTCACTTAGTTACGTGACAAACCTAATAACTGTTACCATCCAAATTTTAATGTTCATCACAATCCAAGTGTGCTTTCGAATAAAGCTATGCTATGTTCTAAGACATCTAAACACTAGTGTAGATAAAATGTAAAACTGACGAGCAAAAAGAAGTTGGCTTAATAATATTCTTGGATAAATGTGCCATGTTGCCAAATGAAGCTGAAACATGAGATTTTGAAGATATACCACTCAGATGCAAGAGATCAAACTCAAACATGTAGAGATATCAACAACTTGGCTGTCCAAGCTTAATGACAAGTCTCTCCTGGAAATACTTGCCTTGGCCAGGAATGCTAGTGTCAGGTTGGCAATAAATTATTTGGTCAAACATCAAAGTTCGACAGATACAGCTATCAAAAGGACTGGTAGTTCTAAATTGACAGATCAATATGCATTGTATGAGATGTACTCATGTAAGTTCGATTTTTTCCTTTCGAATATCAATAAATATATGTCAAAAGAAAATATCCAATATACCCATCTTGTCTTTAAATGGCGACATGAGTATTGCAATAGTACCAGCACAATAAATCAATTTGGAGGAAAAACTAGCCTTTTCAACCTTTGCAGCATGCCTAAATGGAAATAAAGTTGTAATCTTTTAAAAAAGGAACAAGTGAGGCTCATGGATTTTGTACTCCACCCATCTCACACTTCCAACTACCATGTTGCATAGTTACATAAAAAGTAAAACCCTGATCTAAGCTAATTTTTGAAAGCGGATTTACCAATCGTTTTGTGGAGGATAAAGTTTTCAACAATATACATTAATTCTTTGAACAGTTTGTCTGCATCTTATGGACATACTACCTGTTGTGAAGCTGATGTAAGCAGAAGATTTGAGAAGTTACTCTGTGCCACATCCATTTCTTATTGACCGGTGTTACTTAAATTTATTCGTTGATCTACTATTCCAATTTCCAGTGATCAACAATTGAGTTTGGACCATACTTATACAGAAGCAGTATTGTGTCCTTTAAAATTAAAGAGATCCCTGAACTGAATAGAGGACGAGTCCTTAATAATCTAGTCACCTAAAGGGAACAAATAGTAGAACATGCATCCAAAGATTTCGTACGCAAGCTATTATCCACAATAATTATTCAGAATTGTCTTTGCAACAAGAAGCTAATATTATTTAATTAATTTGATGACTGGATAAAGAATGAGTTGTGCCTCTTGTTCATATTTCCAACCATGTCCAACAATACAAAGTATTTGTGATACCAAGCCTATACCCATCTTGACATGTGAACGATGACACACATTATGTTTTACACATGCATTATGCATATTTATTGTGATTGCCTATCGACCTGACATCGACCGATCTTTGTCGTATTTTCGAGCTGCTCAACTTCAGGCAAGAGGGGGTCAGGCGAAAAACCAAGATGCCTACTTGGTGGATAGTTGAATTCCTAAAAGAAGTCTTGTGTAGTGATTGACAGTCTTCCCCAAGTGTGAGGTAACTAGATTTCCAATCCCAACAGTATTACTTGAAATCCCAGTAAAAGATACAACACCCAATATGCACATAGCATGCTCTTCTATCTTAAAGACAATATATAGCTTAAACACATTTTATGCTCTCTATACTTGTGCTCCTTAGCAATCTTAGAAGGTTAGACATCTTAAGTGACTAAATAGCAGGGAAGTACTTATGTTTAAATGTATGATAATAATATCATAATATGGTTCTTACAACTATTTTTGACGTACACATGGGCAAAGACAAACCATATACTTAATTGAGAAGAAACTCTAAAAAGGTGTGCCACTTATTTGTAACCAATCCAATGTATATATAACCAATCAATAATGTAAGTTAAACGAAAATATCAAATTAAATCAATTGAATAAGAGCATTGCCGAATATAATAAAGCAATAAGTTTAACCAAGAAATCTTACCAAGTAATTGGGGTGAATTTTGAATAGTCCCAATAGATGACATGTTGAGATCAGATGGTATGCAATCCCTTTCAAGTGAGAAACTTCATATGACCTCCATGTTGGTGTTTACCTAGAAATTGTATGTATCAATGATGATGTAGACGAGTCGATGTCTATCTCATTACTGTTTGCAAAATATTGAGAAAAATTAGGAAGCATTTTCATATATTGATGACACTGTCCATCCTATCAGAGTAGATCCACTATGGATGCTGTAGTAGATGCCTCCCTCAGGGATAAATTTTCAGCATCCTCCACCTTCAGGAGAGAGACCTTGAGTTACCATTTGACGGAAGAGGACTCCAGCTTCCAACACTTTTCCAATTTTGCAAAGTCCATCAATCAAAGTGTTATATGTGATAATATCAGGAGAGAGGCCTTGAGTTACCATTTGACGGAAGATATCTTCAGCTTCCACCACATTTTCGATCTTGCAAAGTCCATCAATCAAAGTGTTATAAGTGATAATATCAGGAGGGAGACATTGGGTCACCATTTGACGGAAGAGGACTCCAGCTTCCACCACTTTTCCAATTTTGCAAAGTCCATTAATCAAAGTGTTATAAGTGATAATATCAGGAGAGAGGCCTTGAGTTACCATTTGACGTAAGAGATCTTCAGTTTCCACCACTTTTCCGATCTTGCAAAGTCCATCTAATAAAATATTGTAAGTAAAAGTGTCCGGCTGCACTCCTTCTTGTCGCATTTTCTTGAACACATCCATAGCCTCATCTACCTTCTGGTTCTTACTGTACCCATCAATCAAAACAGTGTAACTACGGACGTCGTGCCTTAGGCCCTCATGAGACATAGAACTGAGTAACTCATCCACCTTCTCGAACCTGCCTTCGAGACAGTATCCATGCAGTAGTATAGTATACATGATTTTATCGGGTTTCTCACCTCTTTCAACCATCAAATTGAGTAGCTTATGCACTTCGATCGTTTTCCCCTGCTTGCAAAGATAATCCATCAAAGTGTTATAAGTGATAATATCAGGAGAGAGACCTTGAGTTACCATTTGATGGAAGAGATCTTCAGCTTCCTCCACCTTTCCAATCTTGCAAAGTCCATCAATCAAAGTGTTATAAGTGATAATATCAGGAGAGAGACCTTGAGTTACCATTTGACGGAAGAGGACTTCAGCTTCCACCACTTTTCCAATTTTGCAAAGTCCATCAATCAAAGTGTTATAAGTGATAATATTAGGAGAGAGACCTTGAGTTACCATTTGACAGAAGAGGTCTTTAGCTTCCTCCACTTTTCTAATTTTGCAAAGTCCATCAATCAAAGTGGTATAAGTGATAATATTAGGAAAGAGACCTTGAGTTACCATTTCATGGAAGAGATCTTCAGCTTCCTCCACTTTTCCGATCTTGCAAAGTCCATCTAATAAAATATTGTAAGTAAAAGTGTTCGGCTGCACTCCTTCTTGTCGCATTTTCTTGAACACATCCATAGCCTCATCTACCTTCTGGTTCTTAATGTACCCATCAATCAAAACAGTGTAACTACGGACGTCGTGCCTTAGGCCCTCACGAGACATAGAACTGAGTAACTCATCCACCTTCTCGAACCTGCCTTCGAGACAATATCCATGCAGTAGTACATTATACGTGATTATATCGGGTTTCTCACCTCTTTCAACCATCAAATTGAGTAGCTTATGCGCTTCGATCGTTTTCCCCTGCTTGCAAAGATAATCCATCAACGTGTTAAATGTAACAGCATTTGGTGTGAGCCCTCTATCGACCATCTCTTTGAAGATTCCGCTGGCCTCCTTCCAGCGACCAAGAACCAAATGGCCTCTAATAATGCTATTGTACGTAATGACATTCGGCTGGATTCCCACGCTGACCATCTCCTCCAACAGCTCAGAAGCGCTAGTCATATTTCCTTGTCTGCAGCGAGCGTTTATGACTATACTGTAAGTGACCACATCGGGTTTGGCATGCATTTTCCTGAGTACGTCGATTGCCAAGTCCGTGTTTCCGCTATCACAGTGACCCTTTATGACAGTAGTGTAAGATACAGCGTCTGGCATAAAACCCAACTGAGGCATTTTGTCGAGCAACTGGGCTGCGGCGCAGTACCTCTTCTTGACACAGAGTCCTCTGAGCAGAGAGTTGAGGATGATGATGTCGGGACTCCAACCGCGTCTGAGCATGCATGCGAAGACGGCGAAGGCGAGGTCTACATTGTTGGACCGGCCGCAGAAGCTGATGAAGATGGCATAGGTGACGGTGTCGGGAGAGGTGCCGGAACGGTTGAGCTTGTCGAGCAAGGAGAAGATGGTCGGGAAGAAGTTGGAGGAGGATATTGATGGGTTGTTCTTACGAGTGATGGAGGTGAAGAGGATGTTGTAGGTGGAGACGTCGGGGATGGGGTGCTTGACAGCAGTCAATTTGTCGAACAGATGGAGTGCCTCTTCCATGGAGAGGTGCTTCTTCTCCGAGCGACAGCGCTCTCTGACGAGACGCTCCACATGCCCATGGAAGTATAATCTTGCATTGGAACGGGAGGAGGAAGATGATGATGCGGTGGGATTCTTCAATTCTTCCGCGAAAGCTACGAATTTTAGGGTTTGAGAACTAGGGTTTCTGATGGGGGTGCAACGAAGAAGAGACGGAAGGGGAGCTCTGCTATTGTTTGAAATGTGAGGGGGAGGGGGGAAGAAATTTGCAGAGATGGCGCCCATGAGTGACTTCAATTTTTTTTCTTCTCCCCTTTCTTTGTTTCTGAACAAGAAGAAGCACCACCACCACACTCTCGATCAGGGAAAGAGAGGAGTATGGCAAATGACAATTATACCCTTAGAAATATTCATTCATTATGATTCAATATATATATTAATAAAGAACTATGTTTTTTTTTTCCGCGGGGACTCAAATTTTGTCACGTTCATCAGACCTCTGATGCTGTGGAATCGTAGGTGGACGGCCGCACGTTCTCACAGTATTTCATCATTGTTATTGCACCTCTATCAACACTAGCACCATCTCGGACATGCACGAGATAAGAGACGTCTACGGGCCGGTCGCACCGGCTCGGCCGTCTCGCACAAGGCAAGTAATTTCTCTGATCTTGTGTCCGAGTTCGAGGCACATTTACGGGCCGGTCGTACCCGCACGAACGCTCGCTCGTAGTAAGGTAAAACATAGCTAACAACTAAGGAGATTGGAGATTAGAAATAATGTTATGGATTTATTTAGATTTAGGATAAATAAAGGAATTAGATTAGGCTTATATGGTAGGTGGCATAGTTGTCATGTAATGCAATTTATTATGTTTGAACATAAGTGTCTTAAAATAATTGTAAAACACAATTTTCAAATCTAAAACTACAAAGTGCTCATCTATAGTTTTTTTTAGATGTCTGACGATACGTAAAAGACTACGTGCACACTGCATTGCGTGCCTTTTGGGCCCACTGTCCCAAACTTCCACCATTATTATAAATATAAGGAATAATACGTCCCCGTGGTTTGATTTACTGATTTTTTGCCACCAAACCATGATTTGATACCTCTCATCGATAACCACAAGAGTCACTCGAGTTCGGTAGTGCTCATCTAAGGAGATATGTGATGATATAATAGATTTTGCAAATAGGATTATATTAATATGTGCCTTAAGAATACATTGATAGATATATATTTTATATGAATACTCGTATCACTATATTAAATAAAATAATATTTTTAAAATATATTTATTAATATAAAAAAGTATTCTTGTATGGATACTTATGTTAATATACCCCTTGTAAAAATTGTATGAAGATATAGGATTCCTATCTAGAACCCAAACCACTTCCGGATTAGGTCCTGTAAGTAGTGATTGTAAGTAGTGACTGAAGCAATATCTTCGTTTCTACCCCTTTTCTTAGAGGGGCGCGTCATCCAACTGACTGTCATCCCAGAAAAATTTGTAGATAAATTCCTTTCTACAATCTCACATTGGATAACACATAACTTCGTTCATCAAATTATTGTTGATTCCATGATTGTCTTTGATCTGTATATAATTGGAATATGGTTGTTCATATACTCAACCTAGGACTTCAATGTGTGCTCAGTATCTCCTCGGAAATTCACTTCCTATTTCTTGAGAAATATTTTTAATGGATATTTGTATCTGCAGGTTGGATATTTGTATCACTCAAAACGACTATTTCTCTTTTCAGATTGAACGAATACTATCTAAGATAATTTGAACCAACAACATTCAATACAGAAAATTTAAAACTTAAAAATGCCTACATTTGACAAGTTAAAAAGAAAAAGAAAAATCCGACAACATTTGGAATGGTATGCAAGCAGTGCATAGTAACAAGTAAATTTCTTTGATTCCGAGTGATTATATTTACTATACAACAACAACAACAACAACAACGACGACGACAGTTGCATACAACCAAACCCATCATCACTAGAAAATTTGGGCAGGTGACAAAGGAAAGTTAGGCTAACTCTGCGTCAAATAAATCAACAATGAATGCATGTTTGGAGAAGACAAAAAAAAAAAACTTGAAGCAGAAGATCATCCTTCAAGGATCACTGTTGTCTAGTGCCAAGTACAACAGACGTATCGCCAAACATAAAGACAGCTTCCTTACAAACACAGGTGCAAGGTGAATATCTTCTTGTTATGCCATCCAAAGGCTGTCCGTCTTCAGAATGTCACACTACATTTAACACAGGCTAAATCAACCTGCAGAGAAGAAACAAACCCAATTTAGCAAGATGGTACCTTAAAGTGCCTGCCCATGATGGATTTAGCTCATCATATTTTCGGTAAGAACAAAACATCAAAATTTCCAATAAGTATCAATACTAAAGGGGGAAAAAACAAGTTATTACCTGGACATGTTAATTTCAGCAGAAAATTTGTAAAAATCTGCATAAAATCAAAATTTACGAGATTTACAATATCATAATTTGGGCAAAAACATTAGAAATATATTATATCAATATATAAGAAAATATTATCCGACAAAGTGGGATTTCATCAAAAAAAAATTTGCAAAAAACTGCAAACAAAGAGATACAAACTTTCCAATACATATCAAGACACACAAAAAGAAATATTTAGCAAATGCCCCAATCCAAAATATAGAAACTAGGAGATACCTCCACTGTTTTAAATTCAATGAAGAACTTTCTGCATTCCAAGCAACAAGCAACGAAAGACTCTTTCAGCATTGTTCAGGTATAAGTCGAGGTATACTGATACATATCGGTCAACATCACACCCCAGTACCGAATACGAAGAACATGGGTGTAACATGGCCAACTACGTAGTACGTACTACAAAATGCTCTACTACCCCGAAATTAGGTCACGACTGTTATAGACTATGCTGGGTTTAATCTAGCATGCAAAGTCCACCTATGACCTACAAGCAATCTATAATCTATATCCCAGTCAAATAAGTAAATAAGCAAGATGATCAAGATATAAGTAAAGCACTAAGGCCCATGCCCTAACATATTACTATCCATAAGCTAGCAATACATAAGAAGTCTAGTAGTTGAGCATGTCCAAGTACTTGATCAAGGTACATAAATATACATATACAAAATAAAGTCTTAATACCAAAATGGGAACAGACTCCCAGAACAACTAGGGCTAATAAATGCCACCGGTTAAACGCTATATACTAAAATGATAACAACTAACAGAAACAGAAAAATCACTCATGTGTTGGCACCATCGTCCTTTTGCGTATCATCCTGGCCATCAAGCTAGAGATCTGGAACTTCCTCTTTCTCGGGCCCTAAATATGAAATCATGATAAGTAAAACCCTACCAAGCAGAATGCCACAAACAAAGTCCAGAAAACGTAAAACACAAATACAGGGGGGAAATGCAGTAAAGACGAAGCACGATACCAATGTTTTGAGGAGGCGGAAAAGACATGAGAGTAAACTAGCTATCAAGCATATAAGAAAAGACAAGCTATCGTACTAAGGCAAGCATACCATGCAATAGCAGTCCTAGGGGTTGCCATTGTTAGCTACATATGTGAGCCTAATTACTAATGTAAGTTGAGAATCCCCTCACAACATTGTCTAATAACAACAAGCTCAAAGGCTATCCTCAATAGAGCCTGGGGAAGCACATCCATAATCATACAGAATAGTCGTTGTGGAGAGTGGGTAAGGAATGAAAAAAAAAAAAAAAAAGGTCAGTTATGTGCACAAAGAACAAACCACAATATGTAAATCCAGCATGCAAAGATGAGGAATGTAGCATCATCGGGGTCGATAGATTTATTTCTAGCAAAGTAATAAGTTGTCAAACAAGATCGCTATAAAACTAGGGCTTCTCCCTTCCTAATGCAACTATACGAATAATCTAGTAATTAATCCTTAATCATTTAACTTAACAAGGTTTTACAACTATTTTTGACGTACACGTGGGCAATGACAAACCATATACTTAATTGAGAAGTAAAGAAACTCTAAAAACGTACGTCACTTATTTGTAACCAATCCAATGTATATATAACAAATCAATAATGTAAGTTAAATTGAAACATCAAATAATCAAATGAATAAGTGCATTGCTGAATATAGTAAAGAAATAAGTTTAACCAAGAAATCTTACCTAGTAATTGGGGTGAATTTTGAATAGTCCCATTAGATGACATGTCGAGATCAGATGGTATGCAATCCCTTTCAAGTGAGAAACTTTATATGACCTCCATGTTGGTGTTTACCCAAAAATTTTTATGTATCAATGATGATGTCGATGTTAATCTGATTACTCTTTGCACAATGTTGTGAAAAGTTAGGAAGCATTTTCATATAATGATGATACTGTCCATCCTTTGAGAGTAGATCCGCTATGGATGATGTTAATCTCAGGGATAAATTTTCTTTTATCCATTTTTGAAAGAAACCCCATAGCTCTGTTTACTTCACCATTATCCAACAATCCCTTAACAATAGCATTAAGCATGCCAGAATCTGAAGAGTAGCCATATTTCCCTTTCTTAATGGGATATTTTAGCAAATGCCTCCATTTGAAATGGGGCATTTGCTAAAATATCCCTTTCTTAATGGGATATTTTAGCAAATGCCTCCATTTGAAATGTTAAAACTAGCATATACCCCCATTATTGTTTTTATCTAGCAAATACCCCCATTTAAAGGTACGGAACAGCAAAAATTTAATATGTACCCCCACTTTTTTTTTTTTTTTTTTTGCTGTTTACATGAAAGTGGGGGTATTTGCTAATTAAAAAAAATAGTGGGGGTATATATTAGTTTTAACATTTCAAATGGGGGCATTTGCTAAAATATCCCTTTCTTAATTGACAAAAACAACTCATCAAATTCATCCAACAACCCTTCTTTAGTAAAGCCTTTCATCATTATGGTGTATGTTAGAACATCTGGTGGCACTTCGTCATTTGCAAGAATAGAGTTAAAGAGATCCCTTGCTGCATTAACTTTACCAGCTTGAAACATTCCTTGAATTAAAATATTGAAGGTCCTAGCTTCCAGTTTTTCCTTCTGACATGATATGGTGTTGAACAGATCCATGGCCTCATCAATGTGGTGATTTTTATAAAGTCACGTAATATTATATTATAGGTGTAGAGTTGTAGGGACGTTCCAGAAGCAATTATTTTTATCTTGTATTTCTTTTGCGTCGGCAACTCTTCCATTTTGGTATAATCCATCTAACATAATATTGTAAGTATCAAGTTAGGAGTCCCCATTTGACTGGTCTTGAAATAACAATGATAATTAGTAAAGTTAGAAGTCCCTACCTAGTAGTAACATTCGTACCAGGCATGTGAGGACACTAAAATACTCATGTAGACACAGTTCACTTATGTGAACCAAAATGCTTGGCTTTTATTCAAAAAAAAAAATGCTTGGCAAAATGGAGAAAGGAATTGCACTCATGTACAAATAGGATGCAATCATGTACTTATCCTCCCTAATGTTCCGCAATCTTTCTCAACACTATTAAGTGCTAAACAACAAAAGCACAACAATTTTCTCAGCTTATAAATGTACAACATTGAGCAGAACCTTATAATGCCAGTAAAACCTTGGAGACCAAAAATAAATCATAGATTGCACAATAATATCAAATACTTTGTGAATTCTTGGGGCAAACATACTAGGATAAAGACTGAAAAACTCAGCACTCAACAGAAAACAACAGATGGTGCACTTAGAACTAGCTAATTGACCAGGTATCTAAGCATTAATGGCTTCAACAAAAATCAGAACTTGCACACCTAACAAGTTACAACAAATGGAGGAAGAAGAAAAACATATACTTCAAAATGACAACTGTTTGGCCAATTAGTGAAGAAGTATTGACAACAAAACATGTATTTGTTTGAAATGCAGATGAAGGCGCTGCAACATATAATAGTATTCGCACTGATTTCATGTAAATAGGTTGTATGAAAAATGTCAACGCTTTATGCAGGTATACGTGGACCTGCAAAATTGAAGATTGTATAAGCAAATACGAGAATACGAAAATAAAAAATTCAGAGATAGGGAAAGTAAAGGCCTGGCCATCAACCTTCCAAGTATAGCACAAAAGCAGCTTGGATGAACAAACTTGGATGAACAATGAAGTAACCAAACAAGTAGGGAAGCAATCAAAAGCATGCACACAGTAAAAATTCTTTAAAATGGTGGTATGAATGGCAACAAAATGAGGATGGTCACTACTAAGCCAAGAACACAAAGACTTAAATGATACTAATTAACCAAATTTAACTAAATTAGGTAGGAAAATAAGTCGTTTGCATTGCAACAACAATACAAAACAATTCTTGTGTGACTTTCAAAATTTTAGAGCATCATGTCCAAAAATGCTTACCATCTCATACACAAACCAAGAATCTCATACTAGAGGCATAAACAGAAGGACACTCCACAAATAAAATGACCTTAATAAAGACATCCTTATGAATCAATGTGGATTCTACTATGGTATTTCAAAGAGACTGGCTATTACTCAGTGTGGAGTCTACTGTTTCTGATACTGGGCTCAGAGTATCAGTATCCCTTATTGTCTTCATCAGCCACCAGCAAGTACAACCTCTTTTCTTTACACTTATGCCCCCCTTGACCACTTTTCATCACATAGAAAACGCAATCCCAAATTTTTTCCTTCTGATTATCTCAGTTAGTGAGATAGTAGCAGTATGTTGTCCTGCATTAGCTGTGGTTTGGTTTCCAAACCTTGACTCGAAAACTTCTTGAATGAATCATGATTCATAGAAGATGTGCTGCTTGCCAGACCCTAATTTTTGTCAGGATAAGAGGTAGGTTTATAGCTTCTTCTTACAGCTAACAATTTTCCTTCATGTAATTTAGCTACTTGATGGGATTAGCAACTTGTACTTCATATCTCACCTCATACGTCAAACCACCTATGTATTGGCTCACCAAAAAATAAATAAAGTAATGTAGTATAATTAAAGAAGGTCAACTAAGTCCCATTTCAACACGAATTTAGGCATATTGTTTGGATTTTCATCATCATTATCATCATCCAAGCATTCTCTTATTTGAATGCTCTTATGGAGCATAAGAAAACTCCGTAAAAAAATGTGACAATTTGTTCTAAATTCCTAGCCAAGATAGCACACCTTTTAGATTGCAGTTTAAGCTCATGCAACCAAGGAGTAGCCTCCAAGTTTCCCTACACTTTAAAGAGTCTGGACAAAAATGTAAGATGATAGCTTAAATTAAAAAATTAGGGAGGGGACGGGAGGTCCAAAAATACCTTCAATTAAAAAAATTAAGGAGACGTTGGGAATTAAACATATACCTCTTGCTTAAAACCATGATAGTTACTGTAAACTTGGCCAAAGTTTTGGGGCTAGTCTCTCAATCTAGTGTCATGCTTCATAGGAGTGTTCTCAGGATACAAGAATGCATAACACTGACCGTGGAACATAAATCGAAGAACAATACGCCGTCCATTATGCAATGATGTAAGGTATGCGTGGTCTAAAAGACTTGGGCATTAATGAAATTAGATAATATACAAAACTGTATGCATTTTAGGTCATGCACATACAAAGACATGCTTGTGCAGGCAGCCGGGTGCACACCCGACCTTTATTTATGTAATATGTGGTACCAATGCTGAATCATATTCCATATTTTTGTTCAATGTAATGTAAGTTACTGATAACAATTGTGGGCCATGTAAATTCTTTTGTAGACGATATGGCAACCTAGTGTCGTCTTTAGTTGATGGACATATCGGAGGGGAAGGAAAGTGAATACTGAATTCACATTGACTTGGAATTTAGCAAGGACTGATCTTTTATGGGGTACTAAGGAAAGAGATGCCAGAATCTTTAAATCTTTCCGTCAGGAACTTCCGACTCAAATTGCATTCCTTACTAATTACTGGGGAACATCCCTTACAGAGTAAAGAAGAAAATATGGTGGTGACTCAATTCAATAGTCAACTTATGGAAGGTATACAATCGATGTTGGTGGCTTATTGCTGAGATGCATGGAGCTTATACTGGTGGTTAACAAGGAAGCGCTTAGTGTATTAGTATTTTGACTTGCGTTTCAGGTTCAACAATAACCTTTATTGTTAAACATTGTTTTAGATTGATGGTACTTGTTCTTAAACACTAATAAAAATGCGATTTAGGCGGAGTACTCCTCATAATGTTTATCCGCTATCTAAAAAGAAGGGGGAAAACAACCATTAAAGTAGGCACAACCGTGTGTATGTTGCATGTGTTTTCCTTCCATGATTGGGAGAGAGAGTTTCAAAACGGCAATCATTTGAGTTTAATGATTCCACATAGATGTTACTGTCAAGCTTGGCACTGGACATTTGCTAACTAAAAGTGACATTATAAACGTTAATACATATAGGAATGACATCTTGATCTACTTTCATGTGTATTTTCTTTCGTTTTACAAAGTATGCTCTCTTAATTCTCGTCTATATTTCAAATTTTGCAAGTGTACAATACTAATTTACATGTTAAGATTGATCATGTAATTCCAAATTGTTGGTAACTTGGTCTACTTGTAGAAGCAAGGATCACATGAACTAGAGGTATACAGGAAAATGTTGGATAGACTACGGACTTACAAAGATGAATGGAGAAACACCAACAAGTAGATCCAGGAAAAGAATATTTGCAAGATCAAGACGTAAAAGACTTCTTTGCATTCCTGAAATAATGTGGGCATTTATCAGAATCCAAATTGAATTCTGGAACAAGAACATGATTATTCATAAGAACAAATAAAACATACTAAAAGATATACTTTTAACTGTTAAGGCATCAGCCGCATTATGGAACTCCAGCATCATGAAACAAAAGGGGGTGCATGAAATCCAAAATTAGCATCAAGACAGCTACTTCAAAATGGTAAATCATTACATGATGGTAACAGACTATGTTGGGTTTAATCTAGCATGCAAAGTCCACCTACGACCAACAAGCAATCTATAATATGTATCCCAGTCAAGCAAGTATGAACATAAGCAAGATGATTATAATATAAGCAACTATAGGGCTAATAAATGTCACCGGTTAAACGCTACCAAAATGATAACAACTAACAGAAAGAGAAAAATCACTCATGTGTTGGCGCCAACATCCTCCGCGTATCATCCTAGCCGTCAAGCTAGAGATCTGGAACCCCTTTGTCTTGGTTCTAAATATGAAACTATGATAAATCTGGCACGACCTAGCAGAGTGCCACAAACGAAGCCCAAGATGACCGCGAAAACGCAAAACACAATTACAGGAAAGAAATGCAGTAAAGGCAGAAATGTAAAGACAAGCACGGTGCCAATGTGTTGAAGAGGCAGAAAAGACATGAGAGTAAACTAGCTATGAATCATATAAAAAGAAGGCTAACCTGCACCCCATGATGCTGAGACAACTACAGTAGCCGTCATTTGCGAATCGACTGGAAACTACTGTCAAGTTTGTGATTGTGGAAGGAATGCTAGAGAGCATTAGACATCCATGGCTACTCAAAGGTGCACCAGTTTTTTTCCATACACATTAAAACTGAGAGTATCTGTAATGATGATGATACAATTGTGTTTTGCTCAAGCATTAGTATTAGTTACATCAAAACATAATACATGTGTACAGTACACTAATTGTGATTCGACATGTTAAAACTCCCAAGTAGAATCCTTGAGAAGATGAGAGCAGTTGCATGGGCTTATTTTCATTGGCGATGTCCATCAGGTAGTATGACAACCTTGTGGAATGGAACATTCCTCTGAGGTATATAGAGATCCATCTAGCTTCTTCGTCGTCCTCGAGGACATATCTTATGGGAAACATAAAAGAGAGAGAATATCAATTACAACAGGTAGGCTGAACTAGAAATTTGAAAATGAATAAGACCTTACTACAAAACTGGAAACAAATTAAGAGCATATCAAAAGCTGCATTAGTGATAGTACAGAAGAAAGTAAAGTTTCCACCGCCCGATACATTTTATATATAGTGCATATCTTCTTCGTCGTTTTTATGTTGTCATAAACCTTGTATGTTGTCAGGGTTGTTGAAATTTTCTACAGTCCTTGAAGTATTCAGGACTATAGAAATTTGCTACGGTCCTGACAACATACAAGACTGTAATATAAATACGATTTAGGCAGAGTACTCCTGATAGTGTTTATCCGCTTTCTAAAAAGGTGTGGCACTTATTTGTAACCAATCCAATGTATATATAACCAATCAATAAAGTAAGTTAAACGGAAACGTCAAATTAAATCAATTGAATAAGTGAACTGCTAAATATAATAGAACAATAAGTTTAACCAAGAAATCTTACCAAGTAATTATGGTGAAAATTGAAAAGTCCCAATAGATCACATGTCGAGATCAGATGGTATGCAATCCCTTTCAAGTGAAAAACTTCATATGAACTCCATTTTGGTCTTTACCTAGAAATTTTATGTATCAGTGATGATATCGCCGAGTCGATGTTAATCTCATTACTCTTTGCACAATGTTGAGAAAAATTAGGAAGCATTTTCATATAATGATGACACTGTCCATCCTTTGAGAGTAGATCCACTATGGATGCCGCAGTAGATGCCTCGAGGATAAATTTACTTTTATCCATTTCTGTAAGAAACCCCATAGCTCTGTTTACTTCACCATTCTCCAGCAAGCCCTTAACAATAGCATTAAGCATACCAGAATCTGAAGAGTAACCATCTTTCTTGACTGACAAAAGCAACTCATCAAATTCATCCAACAACCCTTCTTTAATAAGGCCTTTCATCATTATGGTATATGTTACAACGTCTGGTGACACTATTTCATTTGCAAGAATAGAGTTAAAGAGATCCTTTGCTGCATTAACCTTACCAACTTGAAACATTCCTTCAATTAAAATATTGAAGGTCCTAGCTTCCAGTTTTTCCTTCTGACATGATATGGTGCTGAACAGATTCATGGCCTCATCAATGTGGTGATTTTTACAAAGTCCATGTAATATTATATGATAGGTTTGGAGTTCCAGGGAAGTTCCAGAAGCAATCATTTTATCTTGTATTTCTTTTGCATCAGCAACTCTTCCAGCTTGGTATAATCCATCTAACATAATATTGTAAGTAGCAAGTGTTTGTTGCAATCCCTTACAAGGCATCTCATCAAAAAGGTGTCTAGCTCTATCAACCTTTCCCCACATACAAAAGCCATTGATCAAGATGTTGTAAGTAACTGTACTTGGTTTATGACCGCGTGAGAGCATTAGCTCAAAAACTTTAAATGCTTTACTTGTTTCTTGTATCAGGCAATATCCATCCATTAATGTACTGTATGTTACTACATCGGGCTCCAAACCTCTTTGAATCATCACATCTAATAATTTATAACCTTTTCCGACCATTCCTTCTTTACATAGAGCATCCATTATAGTGTTGAATGTCACAACATTAAGTTCGCTCCCTTGATCCTTCATTTCCTCGAGCAATCTAGAAGTTGCTTCCCATTTTCCTAATTTTAGAAGTCCCGAAATCAAACTGGTATAAGTGATAATATCGGGAGAGAGATCTTGAGTTACCATTTGACGGAAGAGATCTTCAGCTTCCACCACTTTTTCGATCTTGCAAAGTCCATCAATCAAAGTGTTGTAAGTGATAATATCAGGAGAGAGATCTTGAGTTACCATTTGACGGAAGAGATCTTCAGCTTCCTCCACTTTTTCGATCTTGCAAAGTCCATCAATTAAAGTGTTGTAAGTGATAATATCAGGAGAGAGACCTTGAGTTACCATTTGACGGAAGAGGTATTTAGCTTCCTCCACTTTTCCGATTTTGCAAAGTCCATCAATCAAAGTGCTATAAGTGATAATATCAGGAGAGAGACCTTGAGTTGCCATTTGACGGAAGAGATGTTCAGCTTCCTCCACTTTTCCGATCTTGCAAAGTCCATCTAATAAAATATTGTAAGTAATAGTGTTCGGCTGCACTCCTTCTTGTTGCATTTTCTTGAACACATCCATAGCCTCATCTACCTTCTGGCTCTTACAGTACCCATCAATCATAACAGTGTAACTACGGATGTCGTGCCTTAGGCCCTCACGAGACATAGAACTGAGTAACTCATCCACCTTCTCGAACCTACCTTCGAGACAGTATCCATGCAGTAGTACAGTGTACGTGATTATATCGGGTTTCTCACCTCTTTCAACCATCAAATTGAGTAGCTTATGTGCTTCGACCGTTTTCCCCTGCTTGCAAAGATAATCCAACAACGTGCTGAATGTTACAGCATCTGGTGCGAGTCCTCTGTCGACCATCTCTTTAAAGATTCCGGTGGCCTCTCTCCATCGACCAAGAACCAAATGGCCTCTAATAATGGTATTGTACGTAACGACATTCGGCTGGATTCCCATGCTGACCATCTCCTCGAACAGCTCAGAAGCGCTAGTCATATTTCCTTGTCTGCAACGAGCGTTGATGACTATACTGTAAGTGAACACATTGGGTTCGGCATGCATTTTCCTGAGTACGTCGATTGCCAAGTCCGTGTTTCCGCTGTCGCAGTGACCCTTTATGACGGTAGTGTAAGATACAACGTTTGGCACAAAACCCAACTGAGGCATTTTGTCGAGCAGCTGGGCTGCGGCGCTGTACCTCTTCTTGACACAGAGTCCTCTGAGCAGAGAGCTGAGGATGATGATGTTGGGGGTCCAACCGCGTCTGAGCATGCATGAGAAGACGGCGAAGGCGAGGTCAACATTGTCGGACCGGCCGCAGAAGTCGATGAAGATGGCGTAGGTGACGGTGTTGGGAGAGGTGCCGGCACGGTTGAGCTTGTCGAGCAAGGAGAAGATGGTCGGGAAGTTGGATGTGGATGTTGGGTTGTTCTTACGGGTGATGGAGGTGAAGAGGATGTTGTAGGTGGAGACTTTGGGTTTGGGCTTGGCAGCAGTCAATTTGTCGAACAGATGGAGTGCGTCTTCCATGGGGAGGTGCTTCTCCGAGCGACAGCGTTCTCTGACGAGACGCTCTACATTATTACCACTTAGAAAGTATGACGATGATGACGACGCAGTGGGTTTCTTCATTTCCTTCTTCTTCTTTCTTCTTCAGAGGTGGGTGGGAGAGAAAGTGGGTGGATGAGAAAGTGGGTGGAGTCATAAACCTTAACAACGTAAAACCTGGAGATCACAAATTTTAAAATAAAACTAATCTCTCTATTAAGGCTAATTATAAGGGCACAGCTTTTTTTGATCGGGACTGTCCAAGTGATATTTTTTTAATTATTTACAAGTTTGCCACTGAAAAAATTACTCAGGGCTATCCAAGTGGTAGGTATAAAAGATAATGAGGACTGCCAGGAATTGTGGCAGTCCTGAAAGTAATAAGGACTGAGAATTGCCACAATTTCAGGCAGTCCTGAAAGGGACATGCTCTACAACAGGAATGTCACAATTTCTGGCAGTCCTAGACATATTGAGGACTGCCAGAAATTGAGGCAGTCCTGCTGTACAGCAAATTTCTTTCAGGACTGCCACAATTTCTGGCAGTCCTAAAGTCGACATTTCCAAATGAAAAAAACATGTTAGGGTTTATTTCAATCTTGATAATAGAGTGAAATATGCATTTTAGGATTTATTTTCATGCATTTTTTGTGAGGAAAGAGGTATTTAACCTTTATTTTCATACATTTTAGGGTTTATTTAATTTTTTGGGTGCCATCGAAATTGGAAAAGAGAAGGAAACTAAGGTTTTGATGGAGATGGTGATGATGGAAATTGTGGAGAAGAAGAAGATGATGATGAGAAAAAAACTAGGATTTTGATGAAGATGTGAGAATAGAAATAGTGGAGAAGAAGAAGATGGATAGAAGAAGAAGAAGAAAGCTAGGGTTTGTGAAGAGAGAGAGTGAAAATTTAAAATGAGAGTGATTTTCGGGTTTGGGGGGGCTGTGGGGTTTGGACAGCCCCTGAATGAAAAATTTGGACAGCCCGAGTAAAATTTTCTCAAAACCTGGCTAGCCCTAATCCTGGCTAGCCCCGATCAAAAAAACATGTGCCCTTATAATTAGCCTTATTCTGTAATCAACATGGCCTCCGAGATGAAAATGAGGTGCATATTCATGTGCATGATAGTATCAACTATTAACCATCATAAAAAAATTACAAAGTGGTTCCATGGTCTAGTGGTTAGGACATTGGACTCTGAATCCAGTAACCCGAGTTCAAGTCTCGGTGGAACCTTCAACTTTTTTTTTCCTTTTGATGTACAAACAACTTCATGAAAATTCATCATCATCATAAAAATAAAAATAAAACACTTTAGTTTTTATGATCGGATCAACTGTTCAGTGGAAAGATCATGCTATACGAACTAAGACAGAAAATTGGATTGGAATCACTAACCCATATTTTAGCGATGTAGTTTAAGCTCATACAAACTTAATCTTATAGAATACTAGTGGATAACCCGTGCCATAATGGTACGGACACGAACCCGGCCTTCTCGACGTAGGCGTGCAGGCACCAGGCCAGCACCAGGAAGTTCCGGACGGAGACGCGGCCTCCGAACCCGGCCTTCACGACGTAGGCGTGCAGGCACCGGGCCAGCACCAGGAAGTTCCGGACGGAGACGCGGCCTCCGAACCCGGCCTTCACGACGTAGGCGTGCAGGCACCGGGCCAGCACCAGGAAGTTCCGGACGGAGACGCGGCCTCCGAACCCGGCCTTCACGACGTAGGCGTGCAGGCACCGGGCCAGCGCCAGGGACCCGAGCCTGGCGGAGGCGGACACGACAAAGACCACGGCGGCGGCGTTCGGGGCGGCGTGGGGCCTCATGGAGGCGAAGATGCGTAGGGCCGTCGCGGGGCGTCCGAGTACGACGAGGCCCGAGACGGCGGCGGTCCAGGAGACGACGTTCCTGTGCGGCATTCCGTCGAACACCCGCAGGGCGTGGTCGACGGAGCCGCGTCGGGAGTATACAGTGAACAGGACGGTCTGCACGAAGGGGTCAGACCGAAATCCGAGGAGGAGGACGTGTGCGTGAAGCGACCTGGTGGCGGCGGCAGCGGCGGGTGGTGTTGAGCAAGGAAGAGAATGTGTGGGAGTCGGGAGGGACGTGACGGCGGAGCATTTGAGAGTAGATGGAGAGTGGGTCGGCGGACATGGCGATGGCGGTGTTGAAGGAGAAGGGGTTGGTCATGGCGGAGAAGAGTGAGGCGGCGAAGGAAGGGTCGGCGTCGGCGGTGCGGTGGAGGAGGCTGCTTGCGACGAAGGGGTTACGGAAGAGGCCGACGACGACGGCGTGGGCGAGGATGGAGCGGAAACGGCGGAGGGAGGGACGGTGCAAGAGGAGCTGGAGGCGGGGGTGCCGTTGGAACAACCGGTTGCTCCGCACCCAACATGGAACCTCCTCCTCTCTTATAGAGAGAGGGACAATTTAGTCCTTTCATCATCGTTGAACCAAAGCACATGGGTTGGACCAAAAATTCACTGTGCTTTATATTATAGATTGTAAATTGAAACATTCCTTGTCTATAGTCGGTCTTAGCTCATACTAACAAACAAAGTTTTTAGAGTTATTTGTATTTATCCCTCAATCCTAATTATTAACACTATTATCTTCTTCTTTTTTTAAATTACTACCCTCCCAATCCATAAAACATAGGTATTTTTTTGGCTGGTAAATACAATTATAAATAACACCTCATGAAGGAACGAGCATAGTAGTGATTTTTTTTTTTAATGAAAGGGATAATAGTATTAGCAATTAGGATGGTGGGGAAATAGAAATAACTCAAATGGCTCTCTTATGGTAAGAGGCCTATCCCTTCTCTTCTCTTGCCCACTTAGTTTGTGGTGGTCTTGCCGCTTCGTTATCGTCAATGATTTTTTTTCTCTTTTCGACTTGTTCCTTCAAGGGACCTTTTTCCTCCGTTACCTTAGAGGACACTCTGCCACTACAAAATTTTGTCAGTCTTACAATGAATTATGATAGCCAAAATTTTGACAGTCTAGAAAACGTAGAATTCTGCCTTCAGAACTGCCAAAATTTTGGCAGAACTGGCTATGCATAAGAATGCCAAAACATTGGCAATCTTCCATGGTCTCAAATAAGACCGTGTCAATTCCATAGTTCCAAAACTCCATTAATGGAGTTCAAAACTTCAAATAGTGTCTTAGTGAGCTTCTACTAGGGAATCATAACAAAATTCTGAATTAGATATGAAATCTAAGAATCTAAACGAAAAAAAAAAAACTTCAATTTGAAAACAATCTAGGATCTAAAAAAATACGTAGTTTTAATTAATGGAGTTTTATCTTGATTATGTAGGTATGTTGGTTCTCTCCATCCTTAAGGGCCTGCCTGGCAATTGTAGGGGTAACGGTTATGAGGTATTTTTAGAGTACCAGTTATGAGGGGTCCGACTTTTAGTGGTTTTTAAGTAGCGACTTTTAAACCAGTCCAATCCATACTTGGTAATTCACTAACAAGCGGTTCTGAAAGTTTTTTACACGAATACAATTAAATAGGGAAGAGTATTAGTAGTTATAATTATATATTTTTGGTGAGAATTTAAATGGAATAAAATAATAAAATCTCTCAAAACCCACTGATAATTTGAGGTGTTTATAAAGCCACCCAAAAATACATTACACCGGTTTTGGGGAATTTTTGAGACGACCAAAACTAGTGCCTCAAAAAAATTAACAAGCAGGGATTTTCATAAACGGTCGGTTCAAAAATACCCCAAAACCGGTAAAAACACTGTTACCAAGCAGACCCTAAAGGGTTGGGAAAAGAAAAGGAGCAGAAAAAAAAAGAGAGAAAGAATGCTTATTTGAGTTTTTGATTTTGGAAGAGGAAGAAAGAATATAGTATTGAGATGTGTCGTTCCCGGAAAATAATTGTGTTATCTCAAGAGTAAAATAAAATAAGCTGTGTTATCCTCTAATCAACATGACCCCCGATAGACCGAGATAAAAATACGTTGCCAATTGGTCCTCTTTTTTCTTCATGTAAATTGTATTGGGTCTCCTCTTTGTGTATAAATCTATTGGGAGGAAAAATAAAATAAAATGGTTCCATGGTCTAGTGGTTAGGACATTGGACTCTGAATCCAGTAACCCGAGTTCAAGTCTCGGTGGAACCTCATTTAATTTTTTCTTTCTTTCTTTTTTAAACTCCCCACCCCCCACCCCCCCCCCCCCCCCCCCCCCCCCCCCCACACACACACACACACACACACACACAACACACACACACACACATAAAAAATCATCATAAAAAAAGCTAGCTAAGCTTTTGTGACCGGAGCTAGTGTTCATAACAAAGCTAACTAAACAAAAAAGTTGGCTTCTATGTAGTTTTAAGTTCATGTAACTATCAATGCGAGCACATCAGCCATTTGCCAATTGCCCCATCTACTCGGGTTCCAGTGGGAGCACAGTAGCCATTTGTCCCCATCTACTCGGGTTTGAACTGGGGTTAACGTGTATCATTCATTTCATCTATAAAAATTTTGGGGGTTAAGAGCCAGTTCGTCCAAAATTGTATGCAACGCAGTATGCACAAAGTTCCAAACGTTACGTTGAGCATAGGAAAAAAAAAAAAAAGTTTCATGCAACTTATTCTCGTAGAATGTTGTAAATTGAAACATCCTTTGTCTGTAGCTTTCTGTTGCAAGCTCTTCTCTGCTAAAATCAAGCTCAGCCCTGTAAGTGAATTGGGAGGTGAGTTCACACTCACACAACCTTCATTCCAAATGTTAGAGGAGAGTTCTTCCTCGATAGGATTATAGGAGTGAATTGGGAGGTGAACTGGCTAATGTACTGTAAGTGTGCTCCGCATCTCCGAGCAGTCTGTAAGTTAAGTTCCATCCCACATCCTCTCTCCAAAAACAAGAACGTGGGAACGGTGTGAAAAATGAGGAACAAGAACCCATTTTTAATGAACGACACGTAGTTTTTCCATAGAACTGGAACATGTTAATATTAATCGGAGTGGAAATGAGATTATAAACTCTAACTTCCACAAGCAGGGATAACTTCGACAAGACTTTGATTGAACCTGTTGTTGCAGAACAATGTCAATTGTCCTTTTCCCTAAGTGCCTACCCAGCCCAAATCCGATATATATACCTATATTTATAGTAGCTCCGGCTAGGGTTAGGGCAACCCAACCCCCCGGACCGGCCTGTCCACAAGCCTCAGAAGCTCTCAGCATCTCCAAGCACCTTCAAAAAATCACCATCCATACACCAAACTATTGGCAATTGCATATACAGTACTACTCCCAGTGACAGACCTTCAAACCCAGTTTTCCTTGCTTCAGCTGCATGAAAGCTTTAACAGGACTCACCAACATAAATCCTTCAATTCCTTCTACTATATAGATCCTGCCAAACTCTCAAGTATACAGTTCTTATCATGCCAAGCTCCATAGTGTGTCATAGTTCAGACCATCCATAATAACAAACCCACAGTGCCCACTAGAATTCCCAACAATTCACAGTGCAGTGCAGAAACTCTACATTGTTAAGTTCATTTCATCTGAGCTTTACTTACAGATCAGTGAACATCAACTTGGTGGTGGTAGTAGTAGTAATAATTTGCTGATTGCTCTGGGTTATAGAATTTTATCATTCTTACAGACGAGTATCATCAACCCAGAGATTACATTACATGAGGTTCTTCTACCACTACCAATTACCATTCACTACAGAATAGCTTCCATCAAGAACAAGCTTCTTCGGACGCCTAAATGTTCTTGCCAAATCAGAGAGGATAGCGCCCGACTTGGAGTTTCTTGGTTCTGACACGCAGAACGACTCTTCCTCTGATAATTGAAGGGGAAAAAAATACTATTAGTTTGTCCTCACAGATTTCTCCATTGCACATGATAACATGCTTTTAATGTATAAAATGTAAATTGTGGGCACTGTGAACTTAACAGATAACAAAATTATTCTACTACAACAAGATTTAAGGTTGCTGATATTAACTGATATAAAAGGAAGATGGGGAAAAACAAAATTTAAGTAAATTATGAAGAAATAATCATAGTTTGCAGTATACCCAATCCGATATCGACTGATATTGATATTGACCGACACCGACATCAGGAGCCTCTTTTTCAATCAATTAGACAAACGACAAAGAAAATTGAACGAGAAACACCAATCAAGAAGGGTGTTGAAAGAATTAAACTTATCTATAGCAGGTAAACCAATCAGCAATGGTGACTACTATTTCATTTAATTCCAAAATTACTAAGAAACAACACAGAAAATACTTAAAATTATGCCTAAATATAGAAAATATTTCTTTCTAAATTTTTAATAATTATTTGTTTTCCGATACAAAAAAAATCCGAAACTGCCGATATTGCCGATCCCGATACTCAATAGGAAGGGTCCAATACCGATTCCAATTCCAATTCCGATACTGCAAACCTTGGAAATAATAAGAGGAGATTGTATCACTGACCAATTCATTAGTATCCCAATGCCCAGTTGCAATGTAGTTGTGCCCCATCCATACACAGACAAGACATGCTTCCCTAGCAGATCTAGTGGCATGCAAATTACTTCCCCTCAGCTCATATAGATCTTAACCCTTCAAGCAAGAATTTCTTTTAAGGTGCTATCTGGCCCAGGTGATGAGGTTTGGCGCTCTTGACACAGTTTAGTAATTTAGAAAGCTCTTGGCTTTTCATATTGAACAAGTTCTTAACTTCTTTTAGCAATGCTTGTTCTCTCGACATATCTTCAGCAAGCATTTCCTTCTTCCAGTTCATAAGCTTCACCTCCTCTTCCATTTCAATGACCTCGGTTGGTGTATTTGATATACCGGAGCTTACTGGAAATTTAACCTCAACATCGTTCCTAAATCGTGTAAAAGTTCTTATCAAAATTTGGAATAGAAGTAGTGAATAAAATGGAAATACATTATACTAAAAAACTAAGCAGCTCACTGTAAATCATCTTCATGGAAGAATACAAATCATATGAAAGCATTAAAAAGAAAGACCACGTAGGTCAACTGGAAAGTTATTGAAGAAGACTTTAATAAATTTTTACACAAGGACATAGATTTTTCTTTAGTTTATTTTTTCCTGCAATAGAAATATGAGATACGGAAACAGAAAAGAAAAAAAAAAGACTTCCTAGCTCAGTTATTTTCATCTGCAGCCAGAATTACCACTATAAATGTCAATATCCAGTTGGTTGGGGGAAGAAGAATAAAACCAAAATAATTAGATTTACTATTTCTTGTCTCTTTTCTGCTTATTAAATTTTACTTGGAAATTTTATGGGCTGTTGCTTAGCACTGACATTAAGCTTGGTGCTCAATCCTGGAGGTAAGTTTGAATCATCAAAGCAACATTCCCATACATTGAGGGTGAGTTTGGAGTTTGTACATCTTGAACTCCCTAAACCCTGCATTAACAGGAGCATTAAAACCAAACTAATTAGATTGACCATTTCCCATATCTTTTCTGCTTTACTCAATTTACTTGAAAATATTCTGGACTGTTGCTTAGCACGACATTAGGCTTGGTGCTCATCCTGGAGGACGTTGGTTGAATCATCAAAGCAACCTTCCATATACAAGGGTCAGTTTGTATATCTTGAACTCCCTAAACCTTGCATTAGCAGAAGGATTCTGACAATTAGATGCTCCTTTTAGTTTGCATCACTATTCTCAACCTTGTTATGGGGGATGTCCAAACTATTAACTTTGGCTTCTTGTTGTAATAGTGTGAGACCATCCCAAGAGACAAGGAGTTAGGAGTTAGAACTAAGACCTGACTTATACAAGGCGCCCTTACAATTTATTCTTTGACTCATTCAGAAAGTTCCACCGTGATTAGGATGCATGCTCATATTAGTGACAAGGATGCATGCTCATATTTAGTGATTAGGATGCATGCTCATATTAGTAGGAAGCATATACACTCCTAGAATTGGTGTCATGTGCATGTCATCGTGCCGCACACGTATCAGACACGACACAAACACTTCAAAGTACACCATGACACGTCAAATTGTTGCCATGTCCATGTCGTTGTGTCCGATACGTGTCATATTAGTGTCCATGCAACATAGGATTTGACCAGATCAGCCATGTTTAGCATCCAAACAACTTCTGGACTTCCCTGCCAGTGTCCTACAGAAATTTGGCCTACAAGATCGAACTAGATAACTATCGATTATGATTTGGTAGCTGGTAGTGGAAAAGCTGTCCTATTTGGAGATAATGATAATTGAATATCCTATTCAAACTGCTTGGCTACCTTTGAGAGACTTCATTCTTCCTCTTTTCATTGTTTTCCCCTCTTACTTCAACCTTCATTCCTATTCCCATCCCCTTTTTTAACCCTCCATCTTTCCTAAGTTACCGCTTTTGGTGTTGGAACTCGGAGAAAGATGACAATCTTTAATCAAATAGTGTTTATCACGGGAAGGTTAGACTTCTAGCCTCATTTCTTTCACCCGTTCCAAGTTCCAACAATCCTAATCAAGATAAGCTCTATATTGTAGTGCAGTCTTGATTCTCAATACATTTTGTTCGGTTTTAAATGTCTGAAAACTTGGTGTGTTGTGGATTGTTAGTTTGATGATGTAGATGGTGAGTTTCCAATTTGCTGTGAAAGTAAAGGGTATTCTAGCTGGTAATCAGAGGTCGACATCTATTTAATTGCACAAAGTCAAGGGTGAATTCATATTTAACTTGATTTCTAGAATCCCTATCATTGGATCATAAGGAGACACATTTGAAGAGAAATGTACTGCTTACCTTTCACCAAGAGAAAATAGACCATTAATTCTCATTATTCCTCCATCTAAAGATATGGCACCATCACTTATACAAGGCAAAGCGGACTGCATTTGTGCTCTAGTTTCATATACTTGCAAACGGGAGAATAAGCTATAAAATAAGGTCTCCCTAAGGCCATGACCACCAGTTGTCAGACATGATACATGTGCCCGGTCGATATCGATCATATTTACAGCAAAGCCTAGGAAACCTGGCGGGCACTCCCCATTAGGCAACCTGGGCTTCAATAAAGCAAGTCTCTTTTGAGGATCTTCGGGTATAAATGCTCCAATATATGTTCTGCAAAGGAGAAGGATTTCAAAAATGTTGTTCACGAAGATTTGCAAACAGTGCCAAAATGAAGGGTATACTGGTAGCCTACATATACAATGTTCAGATATTCCAAACTAAATGGGAAGGATAACTTAGTCATGGATATAATATATTCCTCAACTATGGATGTACCTTAAATTCTCTAGACAAAATACAAGAAATCTCCCCTCCAAAAGCCTCCCAATAGATGGCCCAAGCCCGTGCAAACCTGTGCTCCGATCAATCATGCCTTGGGCATCATATTTTTCAAGAGCTTTTACGCCTTCATATGACTTGCATACGATAGCGAGCATAGTTTCTAAACCCAAGAATTCAGAAATGGCCCTGATTAACCGTCACAAAGAAACCACAACATAAAAGCTGGCCCATATCATTCAAATGCTTCACAACAAAGGTGTGAATTCCGGAGAATGGACTAACCTGCTAAGTTTATCGTCATTTACTTTACCAAGTGTGGCTACGACACCAAGCACGTCCTTGGTCAATGGTAGCTTTGACGCTTGCAAACCATGACGAACTTTCATCTGGCATATAATGCCAGCTGCTGAACTTTCCAAAGCTAATATATGCTTGACCGTTTGCTCCTCAGTATTTTTTAGAGAACTATTGTTGTTTACCTCCCCAGCAACACCCTGATTGTGATACGTTCCAAGCTTAACTGAAATAGTAAAACAAACAAACATGAAACTTGCTATTTAAACTGGTTTCTTATGTATGTGGCATCCAGTTGCTAACCGATATCAAAAGTTCCAGAGTCCAGCCATAAGAGTTGGAGAACTACATAACCCAAAAGAAAACACAAAGGGCTCGAACTTGATTATGTTGACTACTTGCCCGATAAAGCTGATACTATATGCATCTTGAGACTACTAATTACCTAAATTTCTACGAGTGTATTACACACAAACATGCATCTATTGCCAGTCACCTGGAATTTCTAGAGCTATGCAGTTCATGCCTTGATATTAAGATGAATCACATAAGCAGATAGACAAGAGCGATAAGTAGCTAACCTTGCGCATCATGAATGCACCGATCAACACTTTTGATTCGACTCTTAAGGAATTCCAGGTTGTCCTCGTGATTTTTGACTCTCAATGCAACCTTCTTTATGTCCTCCTCCAGTTTCTGCAATGAAATAAAGCACAAGAAGGTAGATGGTCGGGGTATTCCTACACCAGGGAGTACAAAATCCTTACTTGAGCCATCCTCAATAACTCACTCACCTCAGAGTGGTTTAGTATCGTTTCCACCTTAAAGGTTACTCCGTCATGCAATTCATTCTCGGTCATTGTGCAGAGGGATAGCTTCAGTCGAAAAAACGAAAAAGATCAATCCAAGTTCAACAACAACAACAAAGCCATTATCCCAATTATTTTTTCGGGTTGGCTACTTTGAGTTAAGGGCCATGTCAGTTGTAACGTTAACAGAAACCGGTCAATCCAAGTTCGTTTAGGCCTGCCCCACCTAACAGGTGCATCCTATGTTAGCACTGACACGGCGACAAGAACACGGCACCTATTTCTTGTTTGTGTCGGATTGTCCGGGTTCAATATGTGTCCGACAAGACACGGCACCTATTTCTTGTTTGCGGTTTTTTTTTTTTTTTTCCTTCCATTTATATCCTTATCAAAAAACATAACTACAACTACTAATACTCTACCGTATAGTTTGCAGTATCGGCCGAAACCGATCCGATACGGCCGATACCAATACGGTTTGGCATGTCCCGATTCGATACCAACCGATATTCGATACTGACCGATACCGACACTGGGGGTCTCTTTTCTGGTCAATTCGGCAAAAAAAATTGAACGAAGAAAGACCAATCAGCAAGGGCATAAAAATATAGTAAGATTGTAAAATCATTTTAAAGATGAAAACTTATCTTTCGCATGTAAACCAATTGGCAAGAGTGACTACTATTTCATTGAATTCAAAACTGCTAAAAAACAACACTAGAATACTGCTAAAAAACTGCTAAAAAACAACACTAGAATACTTAAAATTATGTCTAAATATATAAAATATACTTTCTAAAATGTTAATAATTTGTTGATAATTTTTTGATTTCCGAAAACAAAAAAATCTGATACTCTGATCCGAAACCGCCGCCGATACCAGTACTCATAGGAATGGTTTGATACCGATACCGATCCCGATACTACGAACCTTGCTCTACCGTATTTCTTCTTTCTTATCTTTGTTTCTCTTGAGGTCTCATCTGACTGCTACTTTCAAACTTTAAGTTTTTTAAATTTTGTAGTCAATTTGATGTGGTAATGAACGATTGCCAGAAAATTTTATTTTCCACTTTATGTGGTAGTGAATGCTTTGCTATCAACATTTATGATCTACTACTTGACAATCATTTTTATCAGTGTTTCAAATGGCGACACCTAGGGGGAGCCTAGGCGGTAGGCGGTCTCTCTCCGCACCGCTTTTCGGTAGACGGTGGAGTAGGCGGCCAATGGAGGTTGGCAGCATAGGTGGAGGTAAGGCGGTGCAGGCGGACACCTAGGCGGAGCAATACCTAACAAGATATTTTGGCCAAATTTTTTTTGTAAAGCATTATGGGCCTATGGTTCACTTTTACAAAACTAAAACTTTATAAATCTTTGTTCTACAACTTAGTTATGCATGAAACACCCTTAAAATATGCATATTATGCAAAAAAAATGTGATAAAATAGTAAAAAATGTTCAAAATGTATCGACCACCTAGGCGGTAGGCGGACTCTCTCCGCCGCAGACCCGCCTACCGCCGTTTAGAACCTTGCTTTTTATGCTTGTAAGTTATATGAGTGTATAAGTTATTGTTTGGGAGAATAATGATGTAATCTTTCTTCGGGAGGAATTTTGTTTATATATGAACATATAAGTAATTTTATTGTTTTAAAAAACTTGGATCCTTCGTAACCAGTACTTAGCCGCTACCCAAACAGTTGCCAGGTAGACCCTAAGACTATGCTACGGCCCTGTGTTGTTTTCAGTACAGATTGGTCATAAAAACCAATTCGGCTGTTGTTTTTTATATGTTTACTGTTAACCCTAATTTTGGTGGAGAGGAGGGCGTCACAATTTTTTTTAAAATTTACTCCTCAAATATCCTTTTAAAATTCTTAGGAGACATCACAAAAAATTCTCCCTTATGTCAGAGGAAGCAAATTCTGGCAATCCTTTGATATATAATTTTTCTTTCTTTTTTAGGACTGTTAGGATCCTGACAGTCCTATATGACTATATCTAATTAATTTTGAGGTTAAAACATCCCTTAAAAACTATTAACCAAAAATTTAAGTAATGTTTAAAAACACATGAGAATCATATAGAAACTAAAATTTTAAAAAATGGAAGAGGAATTTTAAAAAAAAATAAGGAAGAAGAAGAGAAATAGAAATATTACCTTGATTGGAAAGTACTTTTGGGATGCTTTTTTAGGGTTGGAAGAGGAAGATGAAGTGAATTGGGAGTAGCAAAAAGAGGAAGAGTGAAATGTTAGGAAAGAGAGAAGAGAATGTGTTGCCCTAGTAAATTTTGTGGGTAGCCTTTCACAAAAAATTATAAAATCAATAGTAGTCCTGTACTATACTGCCACCTAATAATTGTGGAGGTTGTGCCTTTATAAATAACCATAAATTATAGTCTGAGTTTTCTAGTCTGATGGTATTAGAGTGGACATTCGGAGCAGCCGGCAAAGTTCGAACCCCCCACTCAATTGTTTGTGTGCGAGAGGGATTTCAAAAAAACCGAAAAGAAACTTGGTAGAAAAAAAGAAAATAATGGAAATGAAAATATGAAAGAAAGGGAAAGAAAAAAAAGGGGGAGGAGGAGAACCTGAATGATTGTTGTTGAAATGTCCGGGCGGATTCTTGGTTAGCAGTGGGTTGGGGTGGCTGCGGCCTGAAGCCTTCGAAAATAAGAAACACCTCACACATGAGGGGCTCGAATCAGAATCATTTAAGTAAAGCTTCTTTTTCTTTTTCTTTTTTTTATTTTTTAGATATAAGCTAATTCTAAGGGCATATTATTTTTTGCTAGAGGCTAGTCCAAATATTTTTCAAAAAATTACAAGTTTGCCATTTATTTTTTTTGCTTCGGGCTAGCCAAAAAATTTCAAGCAACTAAGTTGGCATTCCTAGAACTGCAACTAAGTTGGCAGTCCTAACATAAAATAGGACTGTCAACTTAGTTGCAGTCATATTTTATACTGGATTCGTGTCGGCTTCTGCTCACGGGAACCCTTCCTCCTCGCCCCTCGCCCCGTCGTCGTCGAAGGAGGAGGCAGCGGAGGCCCCTCCTCCTCCTCCTCCGCCTACCCCCTCTTCGCAGCAGCCTCCTTTGCCAATCCCTCCCGCTTCGACGACAACGAATGGGAAGCTGCCCTCCGCACCTCCAGATCCCTCCATCTTTCCGGTCCTCCGGACGTATACTCGAACAAGACCAGCTTCCGCATAGGCGGCATCGTTGAGGAGGAGTTCGATCTCGTCAGTCGTAGCCTCAAGCTCTCTGGCCCCGAGGACTTCGCCGTCCCCTCCTCCCTCTGGGAGGCCATCACCCGCCGCCGCCTCTCCCCTCCCCAACATCCTCTCCCTTCTCCTCTCCCCTCCCCAACATCCTCTCCCTCCTCCTCCTCCGATGCCAACGACGCTGGCGGCGGAGCCTTCCTCGTCCATCTCTCTGTCCTCCCTGTCGTCTCCTCTGCCTCCTTCCCGCACCCCCCCCCCCCCCCGCCCCCGCCTCCTCACCCCCCCCCCCCCCCCCGCCCCCGCCTCCTCGTCCTCCTCCCCCCCCCCCCTCCCCCCCCCCCTCCTCGTCCTCCTCCGCCACCTCCTACTCCTCCGGGAACCCTAATGGAATTTTTTTTTGGGCGGGGGGGGGGGGGGGGGGGGGGGAGCTAGTCCCAAGTAAATTTTGGGCTGTCCCCAGTAAAAGTTTCACTACTATGAGTTATCCCCTAGTAAAGGATAGCCCATATCAATTTTTTGTGTGCCCTTAGAATTAGTCTAGATATATGTCTTTGGAATCTTTATTATTTAGGCAAATTATAGAAACACTTCAATTTTTTTTCCGTTTCTTTATTATTTGGGCTAGCAACTATAAAAATTACTCGGCTAGACCAAATATTAGTATACAAGTCAAAGAAAACAATTTCTGCTTCTCTTCTTCTTTCCTTCTCCCTTTCAAAATCCTAAACATTTTCTCTTTCAGATCTCTCTCAATCCATGTTCATGCCTAAATCTTATCTTCTAGTAACTAAAATTAGATTTAGTATTTATTCTAGATGAATTTTCAAAGTTTTGAAGCCGTTATGGTTACGAACTTCAAAAATTCGTCCAATCGCGACGGAGACGATGATGGACGGTCAAAAATGATTGTCAAAACTTTTGACAGTCCTACCTAAAATATTGAGCAACATATATTTTTAGGATTGTCAAAATTTTGACAGTCCTTCAAATTGATAGGACTGTTAGAAAATTTGACAGTCTTACATAAAACTTTGAGCAACATATATTTTTAGGACTATCAAATTTTTGACAGTCCTTCCAATTGGTAGGACTGTTAAATTTCTTTTATAGTCATAAAAAGGAATTTGTTGTAACAACAATTTCCTTTTAGGACTGTCAAATTTTTTTGATAGCCCTAACTGTTGTCAGGACAATCAAATTTTTTGACAGTCCTACAAGAAACTTGTTTTAAATAATCTCGGAAGTAGAAGTAACGTAATTAGAAGGATTTTATATTTTTTTTATATAACTATTAAGTTACCTTTATAAGTATTTTTAAATATATAAATAAATTATCTACTCGGTTTAAAAATAAATAAATTATCTACTCAATTTAAAAAAACTCAAAATTTTAAATCTATTTCAGAGATAAGTCCTCATTAATCTTTGCTCTGATACCAAATCAAATATAGAGCTTGGAGAAGTATTTGAGAGAAAAATTATTGGATGCTTATGCATCTCACAGTGGAGGATATATAAAAGGGTTTGTATTATCATATATAATTGTATTCTTATATGGTAATAACTAAATAAAATATATTTTTACCATATACAAGTACTACCATATAGGGGTGAGCAAATACGGACTGGTACCGAAAAACCAATCGAATACCGATTAAAAATATTCCGAAAAATTGAAATAAAATTATGTACCGATGCCTAATTGTTGAACCGACTAAAATATGGTATAATGGTAGTGGTAATGGTTTAAATATAATACCATACCAAAAGTACCGAACCAAACGAGTCGCCTCATCACAGAACTGAACCATACGTTCCTCGTCCTCATCCACAAAAAAGAAGGGGCTATTGAACTAGGGGATTTCAGACCTATAGCCTGCTGTAACTTTATTTACAAAATTATAACCCATACTATGTGTAATAGGATGTAGGATATAATGAAAGAACTCATCTCGATGAACCAAGCTGCCTTCATCAAAGGTCGAGCTATAGCGGAAAACTACCTCCTAGCGCACGAACTAGTTCGGGATTTCAATAAAGAAGGAGGACGAAAGGGGTGCATAAAACTGGACTTGAGGAAGGCTTATGATACGGTGAATAGAAGATTCGTCTGCAAGATCCTAATTGTGATGAGATTTGATCAATGGTGGGTTGATCGGATAGAAGAATGTATAACCACTCCGTCCTTCTCCGTCATCCTCAACGGCCAACCACACGGGTATTTCAACAACAGTCGGGGTCTGCGACATGGTGACCCTCTGTCCCCGTATTTATTTACTATTGTCATGGAGTTTTTTTTTACTTGTTTGATGGATGTAGAAGTGTACAGGAAGAACATTACGCCACTCTTCCGGCGCATTAGCCCGGTCGTATCTCACCTCATCTATGCAGATGATCTGCTGGTGTTCATGGAGCCTACCGATAAAGGAGTATCTGCATTGTTGCAACTGTTGGAGGTATTCAGAAGAGGTTCGGGGTTGGCACTGAACAAGGACAAGTCCCAGATATTCTTCAACAGAAGCTGCACGCAGCAAGCCTATTGGGCGGAGAGGCTAGAGATAAAGCAAGGCCGTCTACCGGTTCGCTACCTTGGCATCCTTTTGTCAATTAATTACGTCTCTAATATGGATTGCAAGGGATTGGTTAGCTATGTGCAAAGCAGGTTAGAGGGATGGCGGTCTCAACTTCTCTCGTTCGGAGGACACATCGAATTGGTGCGCTTAGTAATATGGGCGATCACAGGATACTGGCTCCAAGCAGTTATTATCCCGACGGGAACACTAAGGCCTCGTTTGGTTCACAGATTTAAGGAACCAAGAAAGAAAAGTTGTTCCTTTCCATTGTTTGGTAGCCACAAACTTGGGAATCAATTTCCTGACAACGGAAAAAATTGGTGGGAATATGGTTCCACTCAAGACCCATGGGATTAATTTTTCCTCCACATTTCCCAACATTTATTACAAAAGTTATGACAAAAATAACCATGTGTCATTGCTTATTTTAGGTTTTTTCTAAGGGCACCACCCTTTTTGCTAGGGGCTAGCCCAAAAAAGTTCCAAAATATTACAAGTTTGCCATCAATTTTTTTTACTTGGGACTAGCCCAAGCAAAGGTATAAATACCAACTTTTATTTTCTTTTTCTCTCTCCTACTTCTCTTTTCTTTTCTCCCTCAACTCTTTTCTTCTCTCCCTCAACTCTAGGTCAAAGAATTTAACCACAACTCTTTTCTTTTCTCCCTATATTTTTTCTAAATTGTTCTCTCCCTCAACTCTAGGTCATTGACTTCTCCCATTTATTGGTAAGTCATCGAATTAATATATGTTTAATGTTTTAAACATGAATTTCACATATAAAAGTTGAATTATGTGTTTAATGTAGAAAAATATTGAACATGGAAC
The DNA here is from genome assembly GCA_029216955.1 of Iris pallida. NCBI lineage: Eukaryota > Viridiplantae > Streptophyta > Magnoliopsida > Asparagales > Iridaceae > Iris > Iris pallida. Next base: position 5,770,088 of record JANAVB010041017.1, read on the forward strand.
AATCGAGATCATCAAATATTCCCGCCACGTCCGAAGAACACGTTCCCGCCACGTCCGAAGAACACTTTGATGCATCGAAAGCCCTCTTGGTAACTAAATTTTAACTTTTCATCGGGTTAAAATTCGTGTTGTGACACAGAGGACTGCCAACACTCTGGCAGTCCCGATCATAGATTAGGACTGCCAGAGAGGTGGCAGTCCTTCACATATGAAGAACTGTCAGGACCCTGACAGTCCTACATATGTGTAGGACTGCCAGGGTCCTGGCAGTCCTTCTTATGTGAAGGACTGCCACCTCTCTGGCAGTCCTAATCTGTTATACCTGAATGCAGAGTTTTAGTCAATATATTTAGTAAAGGTGTTTGCTATTTATGGACACCAATTGCTGTACATAAGACAGTCTTGCTATTAACACAATTTGCTATTTATGGACACCAATCTTATGCACGGTCCTAATCTATGAAACCTATTTGCATTATGATGTTGCCGAATTGTACTAACTTTTAAGTTCTATTGTAGGACTTGAGATCTTTCGATTTTGTGGTACCGGCTCCAATTGCAGTCAATGTAGCCCATTTATTCTGGACCGATCTTTGTTTTGAATCAAGCGAGGGTGCGGTACATTGGTGTCGAGAAGTTGGACGGTAAAACCACATAGTTCTAGTGATATCCAGATCGGCCCAAAATCGACCGGGACGACAAACTGTGGTGGTTGACTGTGAAAGAGGTGGTGTGTTCAGAACGCACAAGAAAAACACAGTTATCCAAAGTAGTAGAAGTGAAGAATGGAATCCACAACCATGAGATTGTCGAGACACTATTGGGTCATCCGTATGTCGGACGATTGAACAATACGGAGAAGAAGATAGTCGAAGACTTGTCCACCTCCGGAGTTGCACCGACACAAATATATTCCATCATACGATATGAAGATGGGAAGAACAAGTCTACAATGAAGTCAATATACAATGCCTTATCTTCTTCAAATGCTGTCCGGACGAAATCAAGAATGGCGATGCAAGAAGTGCTCAAGTTGCTTGCCGATAATCATTATGTTGAGTTCCATAGAAGACATTCCTAGAGTAATGAAGTAATTTCAATCTTTTGGGCTCATCCCGATTGCACAAGTTTGGCCAGGTCTTTTGCCGACGTGTTAGTCCTTGATTGCACGTACAAGACCAATAAGTTCAAGATGCCTCTCTTTCATGCTGTCGGGTTCACCTCTACTTGGAAAACATTTTCAGTAGCATTTTGCTTCATGAAGAGTGAAAAACTTGAAGACTACACATGGGCGTTAGAGAAACTGAAAATACTTTACACTGGTGTTTGCAAAAACAAAAGTGTTCTTTTTATTTCACAAACTTTGTAAGAAGATTACAATTGAATTATGGGAAAGTACAACTATAGAAATCCGATCTGAAGAGATCGCTTTATCCCTTGGACGATGTGAACTTTGAAGACGGTAGCCTCTGAAGAAAGCAGCAGCACTTGGACAAGAACTCCTGATCTCTCTGATGATCGTGAATGATCTGATCTTTACAATGAAGGACTTGAAACTCTATTTATAGAGTTCTGGAAAATAACTAATTAGTAGTTATTTCTGGATTGCGCAAGTTGGATTGCGCAGGCATTGGACTGCGCAGACAGCGAACTACGCTGGCAGTTACTCGATCGTGGCTCAACTGTATTAGACGCATGGCATTGTTTGATTGAAATACGCATGGTCGTGTACAGACGGTTGCCACATGGTGAGCAATTGATGGCATGTAGGCCACGTATAAAATGTCAGTTATCTTGATGGATTGCGCCACTAGAACTGCGCTAGCTTCAGACTGCGCTGGGATCGAACTGTGCTACAAAAGATCTGGCAGACTGCGCTTCGGTTGGGCTGGCAGATTACGCTGGCTGTACAGCTGTCCTCGAGCGCTGTGCTGCACAAGAAACGAAAGGACTCCTCGTTTATCGGGCTGTCAGCTGTCAGAAGATCGGATTTTTGTCAGGTAATGATGACGTTGCTACGTCAGCTAGCGCGCTTGGATGTTAGCGCGGTTCGGCCTCGCGCAGTTAATTTGTTGCACAGTCTGTCTCCTGCGCAATTTATTTGAAGGGTGCGCAATTTGATTTTCATTGCTTTTTTGATGGGTGCAACTTGATTTTTAGGACTAAAAGACCCCCTTCAAAGTTTTCAAATTTTGAAAATATTCAAAGTTTCGAAATACTTTGAATTTCAAATTTAAAATCAAGTTGCGCAAGTAGCGCTGCGCATTTGGAGGAATCAGCTCTGACTTTTATGGCGCAATCTGAGGTGACTGTTACACTTCTGAAAACTATAAATAGTTTCCATTCTCATTCTGTCAAGCTTTACTTGCTTTTGATTTTCTGAAGAGATAAAAGATTCCCTCCTACTCCAACTTCCTTCTTCTTCTTTCCGCCGTCGATTGCAATGGCACCCAAGCGTACAACTACTGAGAAGGGCAAGGCCCCCGCCGAGACCTCGACTCGGGTTGCGCCCCGAATCTTTCATCATGAAATTGGCCACCCAGCACTGCAAGGTAGATGACAAACTCGATCGAAACCCCTTTTTAGGGTTCTTGACATTTTCGAACCTTCATACCTCTCTCTTTTTAGAGATTGATGGTATTGCATCGCCCTGTTTAGGGTTTTGGTTGCACACACAATAGTTTTCATTTTTATGAAAACTATACTCTTACGCAATCGGTTGGAAAGCGCTGGCAGATGTTCGGCGCAATCCATCGATTTGCGTAAGTAGGTTGAGCCAGCGCAAACTGATGCCTTGCGCAAGTGGGTTAGCGCAACCTGATATCTTGCGCAAGTGGATGTGTTGGCGCAATTGGATACTTTGTGCATGTGGGATGCATTGGCGCAATCTGATGCTTTACACATAGCGCAATTTGATGAACTCTTTTTTTTTAAAGAAACTTTGTGATTTTGCATGTACTGATTTTTATCTCTTTATTTGATGCAGTTAACCTCAGGGAAGATCCCAATTATGAGGTCTTTGCAGGGACTTTGTCTGAACCTGAGTTCAAGGAGGATCTTTCCCATGTGACATATCCTCAATATGCCTTGCCGTCATCTCGGCAAGCCATCCTGATGGCACAAGATAATGAAACTCTGCTAAATCTAATGAACGGGCAGCCACTCCAAACTGTTGACGCCGTCATCCATAAGAAGCCTCTGTTTCTGTTCGGTGAGGCTCTTGACAAGAGCTCTCAGCCCAGGCCTCGTATGGAACAGAGACTTTTTTAAAGGGGTGAGAAGATAATACTTCCACCGGAGATTTCCAGATGCCTTCCCCTGTCTCGCTATGCTTTTGCGAGCTACCCCAGAAGGATGGAATGAGATATAACTCCACTTCAGCAAGCCCAAACGGGAAACATCTGTGTGAAGAAGGGGCCGAACAGCAAAGACATGTTCTATAGTTCCTCTGAGCGTCACAGCTCCCTACTCAGAGGACTGAAACCTGGTTGCATCCCACCAGAAAACTCTTTTCTGCTGCTACCGGTCAGAACTCCGATATTCGCAAATGAGTTTGCGAAGGTTGAGGGAAGATATCCAGACCAAGATATTTGATTGACAGGTCTTGTGAATCCAGATAACAAGAGGTGGAGTTGTATAGCCAATTGGATATTGGCTCAATTTGAAGACCGGCTCAAGGAGATTGAGCTGTACCAAGCGGTGTACGCCACCGTTTATGGTTTCCTGCCTAATCCGCATCTATTCCTTGCATTAGCGGAGAGATACAGTTACAGAACAGGGACTTTTATGATACCATACGGAGAGATCGGATTGGCTTTACACGAGATGAAGTACATCTCCAGCTTGCCAATGGGGGATATCCCCTATGAAGAATTTGTCCCGACCAATGATGAGTTGGACAAATTACGCCAAGAGAATGCCGACATGGTGGCTGTCTTTGAAGAGCTGCTTTGCCACTACAAGATCTGTTCCTTGTACTACAAGAGTGGTACATCTGGCACCTGTTACTCGACGAAATGGTTGCCATATCTCTTCCTCAACCATATCATGGAAAAGAAGACCAAGGAGCATGACAACGGCAAACCCACCTTCTTCAGACCACTTAGCGATAGCGAAGTGATAAGGTTGATGAAGGAGAACAAGGATATGGATATCAAGATCGAGGATGATCTTCAATATCCCCCTCTTAAGAAAGATGACATTATTGAGAGTTATATGAGGATGGGCTATAGGCCCATGTCGAAGGAGGCCCAGTTGGCGGGTTTTCTCACTTATTGGCTTCGACGATACGTCGTCCCTGGAGCCAGCATCGTCGATCGCTTTCATCGAGGCGTACTGTTTGCTGCTGTCCGCTTAGTCTTTGGCTACCGGATGGATCTATTGTCAGCGATGACTTGCAGAGTGAATGCTGGCCTCCACCTTTTTGTCGATCAAATGCTTCGAGGAAAGGGCGAGAAAGAAAGCTTTCTTCGGCTGGAGCTACCCTACACATATCTATTCGGATGGCTGCTTCTGTACTATCCTTCACTGATGAACCCCGATATAGGGGCGGTGAGCGACAGCTTCTTGAGGAGATTCTCCAAAAGCAAGTGGATATATACCACTTTAAGAGATTGCAGGCGTGCTCTGAATCTCGGAAAGGGATGGAACTTCTATTGTGTTCCCCCTCCAGCTGGCTACGAGCATATGTCCACCAACCTTGTAGACTCTGGGAGAGCACAACCTCTTGGCCACACAATTTTCAACTGGTTGAAGACGATCCGGCCATCTCACTTGGTGTACCGGTTTGAAGACGAATGCTATATGGAGCCTTATCTCCCGAGCCGTTTTGCACGCCAATTCGGCTATGACCAATTCCATGTAGGCAACACCATAACGTGCCTACAGGGAAAAGGTTATCTGATCGATGGAGCTCGGGCTTGGGCTTACTATAATGCTCGGGACACGAGGACGATGTTCTCGATGCCGCTAAAGAGCGATCATAGTCCTCGCATGTTGTATACATATTCACTCTTCTACACATCGGCGGACACTTTTGTTGAGAATTTCAGCCTAGTAGACAGTTTTGCGACTGCGACGCGATTAAAGAAGGAAGCATCTGTTGTGTTGGCTCCTGCTAATTATGAAGAGGATGAGCCAGTTGATGCACCGCTGGAAGCTTCGAGGGAAGCCAACTTCCCTGAAGAAGTCAACGAGCCGCTGCGCGTCTCCTTAAAGGTTGTCAGATCTCCAATCAAGGAGAGGAAGAAGAGGAAGGCGGAAGAACCTTCTTCTCCGGTTTCTAAGAGGAAGCTTGTCTTAGAATCCTCAGAAAGGGTCACTACCCGGTCGCAATCTCGACAACAGGCTGAGTCGACTCAGAGAGAAGAGGCGACGACTCCGACCTCTCTTCAAAGGCAAGTAGATGTCGTAGATGTAGAGAGTCCGGAGAGACCTTTACGCAGAAAGAAGATAGTTTTCAGGAGAAAAGTAGCCACTCCTCCAAGGCCTATCCTGTCATCGGTCGTGACCAGTGCTGTCGCCGGAGTCATGATGTCGTCCCCTACACCTGACCTTGAACCCAGGCAGGAAGCTTTCAGTCCAGAGAAGAGGGACGAGGCTATAGAGACCAGGGAGGAAATGCAGAGACAGCAGATGAGGCTGCGAAGCCAAATGAGCCAGAAACATCTTTCGAAGCACCGCAATCTCCAACACTTGCAACAGAAACCGCCCACCTTCCAGCTTCTCCTCGATCACTACGTGCTGAAGAAGATCGATTAATGATCGATGCTCTGAATGACTGTGACTTTGGCTTGCACGATGATGTAGATCCAGTTGCTGCAACTGATAGTGAAGAAGCACGAGAAGAGAGTGCAAGTGATGAAGATACATCAGCAGAGGCTGTTGATGACACTCTGAATCCAGAAGAGGATGCTGATGTACATGCATCCCCAGAGAAGAATGTGGTTAAAGAAGTAGCACCGGAGGGAGCTACTATCACCCATCAAGGAGGTATTGGTATTGACTGATATTAATACCCTTCTTTTATAGATTAAATGGCTGACATCTTAATTTTTATCTATGCAGAAATTCAACTTTCTCCGATTCCTCCAATATGCACTGATATAGTGCAAATAAAGGCGATAGCCAGCAGTAGCCATCATTTATCAGGCGGCTCTGAAGCGGGTAGTAGCCAGGCGGTAATGTCTGAAGCTACTTCTGCGAGGCTACAACCCATGTCAGCAGATGACAAACTTGTCACTGGACCCAGCAATGGTAAGATTGCCCTTACTTGTTATCCTTTTCGATAGTTGCTAATGACAGTAAACTGATGGGGTTTATTTGATTTCACAGAGGAACATCTAGGAGGAGCAACCAGCTCTACCATGGCTCCCTTGTCCAAAGAGACTACAGCTCACGTTTAAGAAGCTGAACATCCACCTGTACAGGCACCTGCTGCTTCGACGTCCACGGGAGTAGCTGCTACACCCGGTGCAATAGCTACTAACAGATTTATAATTGGCTCCTTCACCAACCTTTTCTTCAATTCATTGGGACCCTTAGTAGAAAGGGTAATGGAGAAAGAAGATGTTGGTTTCATCACTGTTAGAGGCCCAACCTCTTATCTGATCAGTGCCATCCGAAATCAAGATGATGAAGCTCAAGCTGTTTATCTTGAACACATACAGAATGAGCTGGAGGAATCAGTTAAGATCTACAAGGATCTTAATCGGGGAGAGGTGGAACCCTTGGTACATGCTGAGTTTGAGAAGATGTCTCGAGAGGCTGCAGTTACGAAAGCTGATTTCCAGGTTTTCTTGGACACTTTTGCTGCCAAGTCTTCAGAGTATAACTCCCAGATGGAAATAATAGAATCTGCTGCTGGGGAGAAGGAAAAGAAAGTTGCTGAGCTGAAAGTAGAGTTCGATCGACTTCAAGAAGAGTTGAGAATTGTTCAACTTGCTCTGGAAGAAGAGACAACTCAACATCAAGCTGCAGTCTAGCAACTGGACATTCTGACCCACGAAAGAAATGAGTATGTCAGGACTCATCAAGCTGAAATCTCCCGCCGACTAGTAACCTTGCCATCTTTTGATGATAAATCTGGAATGGAAGAAGCTAGAAGTCGGGTGATGGATTCTCGTGAGGAGCGACTTCAAACTTTAAAGCAGCAGATGACTAGTTTGATGACCCCACCAGCTGAATATGAAGACTTTTGTATCTTCTGTTTTGTGACATGTCTTTTTGTAATGTCTTTTAATTTTGACCAATAAAAAGACATTTTCTTTGTGGCTCTACTATTTATTGCATATCTCATTCGGATATAAATAATAGCGATAGAAAATATATTCAGAGGTCCGGGACATGATATATTTCTTGATTTAGAAAATAATTATATTCATTATATCTGCTCAGAGGTAATGTGGACATGGCAGAATATAATTTGTTGAATATCATTATTTCAGTAGACAACTTAATCAAAGGTAACAAATACATGACAAGTTGCTGATGTGAATGAAATGGATGGAATGAACGGGTGAATCGTCAAAAATGTGTGAACGAAATGACTCGTCGGAATGAACGGATGGACCGTCAAATGAATAGAATGAACGGATGAACCGTCGGATAGATGGAATGAACGGATGAACCGTCGGATAGATGTAGTGAACGGGCAAACCGTCGAATAGATGTAGTGAACGGGCGAACCGTCGGATGAATGTAGTGAACGGGCGAACCGTCGGATGAATGGATGAACAGGTGAACCGTCGGATGAATGGATGAACGGGTGAACCGTCGGATGAATGGATGAACGGGTGAACCGTCGGATGAATGGATGAACGGGTGAACCGTCAGATGAATGTAATGAACGGGCGAACCGTCAGATGAATGTGTCCCTTCGTGTCACGTCCCAGAACCAGAATACTGAAAAGCGGGGGCAGACATAGCCAGCGACGTATATGAAATGGAATCCATCTCGCTATACAGTCACGGCTGTCTAGACACATGAGGGTTCACTACAAGCCAACAGTCTCCTATGGTCATGAACAAGCCTAGTGTCTCAATCACAAACAAGTAGGTAAAAGTCACAAGATGTATGATCGTTAAATATACAATAATAAGGCATCCCAAATATTACATATTCAGCTGATCATGAAGCTAGTCGTTACAAAATGTTGGGACTAGCAAGAGTTTAGTCATACATGATCAACCCTAGGATCTGTCAATCATGTTACAGCCCGTAGGCAGACGGTAAGTAAGGTGCAATCGAGCTAAACAGGTGCTCGTCGGCTAAACGTCTCAAAAGAATAATTTTTACAATAAAGTGGGAGATCAAAAATAAATCCACTCGTTGCCCTGGTTACGCCTAGTGGTCACCATCGGGCTGGAAAGTCGGTAGATCCTCTGGAGCTGCTCCAAAATTTGGCCATACAAAACCAGCTGGGTCAGACCCCAGAAAGAGCAAGTGCCACAAAGGAAGCTTCACTTAGGAACTAAAACCAGCAATTAGCACAGAAGATAATAACAATATAGTAAACTAGAGAAATATAACATCACGAGGATATACGGTAAGATAACCATGGAACCATTTAGATAACCAGGTTACAACCCTTAAACCAAACAAGGACCGGGATTGTAACCCTTCATCTGAACCAAACTTGGTTTCTCCCATTTATCAGCAAGATAATATAAGAAAATCAAAACATGTAACAATCTTATACAGGATCATGGCAAGACTAGACTGATTATTCCCCATTCAACAATCACGGCCAAGCAATAAGTACGGCTTGATACTTTAACTAGCTAGGGTTATCACAGGCCTAGTTACTAGCAAGATGCAGTAAGATTATTCCATAGCCATAAGCCCTGCAGACCATCCAGGTTACCCAGGTCGAAGATTAGGGGTTGAATTCAAGTGGGTACATCGTCCAGGAAACGCATGTACCCTTAAGTAGCCTGAAGGGTGCAACACATGACAATGTGCTGGAAATGTGCCCTACTCGATGGCAGGCTACAGATCCCAAGCGCGCCTAGGTAATGGGATTGCCTGTAGCCGGGAGATCTCTTTATGACTAATGTATTAATTTAGTTATTAGCCTTAGTCCATTTCAATAGGTACTCCTGACCGTGGTACTCAGGAGCCCCATCCTAGACATGAGGCAAAACAGGACTGGATTATTTGTACAAGCACAATCGCCCACGGTGTCTAGGTTACTTATACAGGTCATGTCATGTCAGGTAGCCGTCGCAACAGCTTATCAAGATATGCCAGGTTTATCATGTCAAGTTTACTTGTCAGGAGTGCGCCACGACGGGCCACCATCAGGTCATGTTACGTATCAAGAGTGCACCACTGCGGGTCACTGCCGTATTCATGGTATATGTGCAGAACATCATAGTGTAAGCATTCAACCAGGAGACCCAAGTTATGCTGAGGTTACAAGACATGAGTTATCATAAAAAAATCAAATAATAATAATTCAATCATAGAATACAAGTCTATGGAAAAGCCATGCGGCTCAGGCATATGCGGCCAAGGAAGGAATCCATGCGGGAGCAGCTCATGCGGCTGAGGACGGGAGCAGCCCATGCGGTTTAGGACTAGAAGGAGGCGCATGCGGCTCAGTTGGAAGCCCATGTGGCTAGGTTTGGTCAAGGGCGCATGTGGTCAGGAGGAAGCCCATGTGGCTCGCGGGGGAGGAGTTCTCATGCGGCTGGAACGGACCCGGGCTCATGCGGCTCGCAGAGCAAAGATCCACGCGGCTCGGTTTACAATGGTCTCATGCGGCTCAACTGAATGGAGCCCCATGCGGCTGGGTCAATGTGGTTACTTATGCGGCTGGGAGTGACGGGTGTATATGCGGTTCAGGAAGAAGGGCCCTCATGCGGCTGGCGGGAATGGGTGCATATGCGGCTGACGGAGGAGAAGTCCATGCGGCTAGGAATACAAGGGTCTCATGCGGCTGAGAGCGACTTGCCGCATGAATGTTCATGCGGTCAAGTACTGCCATGCGGCCATAGAACTGTTCTTCTTCTCCGAATTTCCGAGAAGAAGAACACCATGAACCCATGCTTCCAAGCTCCATAAAACCTTCATCCATAGTCCAAATTCGAACTTCCATAGGTCAAAATGGGGCAGAACAAAATTCTCTACAACATGGAACCATCAAAACTTAGAAATAACAAGATTAAGTAGATCAAAACCCAAGAAATCCAAAAATAAGATAAACTTAGATCTACAAGAATCTGGCCATGGAAAGTAAAAATGCCAAGTACTAAAGTATGTTAGAATGTTGTAAAGGAGAGAATGGAACAATAAAATTAGAGTTCCTCCATGAAGCAAGTTGTACTTGCCTAGACCTCTCTCTCTCTCTGGTAGGTGAAGAAGTTATGGTGGAGAAGAAGAAGAGTAATGAGGAGAGAGAAAGGAGAATGGGTTAATAAATACTAATGGTGGTGGTAGGTAGGTAGGGGTTCACCTTTGGTTCATGAAGAACCAAAGCAAAACCAAGCCAAGCCAAACCAACCCAAGAATAAACCAAGCCATGAAGAAAAGCTAAGCAAGGAATCATGTAATACAAGATAAAATACGTACACGTATTCCAAAATACGTAATACGAACCACAGGCATTACAACTCTACCCACCTTAAAAGAATTTCGTCCTCGAAATTTAATTAAGAGGCTAGAGAGACGAGGACAAACTATATTAATCACAAGCAAGCTTTATTAGGCAATCAATCAAGCAATCAATCATGCAAGCAAGGAATCGAAGCCACGAGGCATAAGGAAGATATTATACCTCACGAATCAAATAGGTCGGGATATCGCGATCGGATATCATCATCACGCTCCCACGTTGACTCACCCAAAGAGTGATGACCCCAAGCAACTCGGACTAACTTGATAGTCTTGTTCTTGAGTATCTTCTCTCTCCGGTCCAATATAGACACGGGCCTCTCCTCATACGAAAGGTTGGTATCAACAACCAATTTCGAATAATCCAGGATGTGGCTCGGGTCCGGGATATACCGTCGCAATTGGGATACATGGAATACGTCATACACCTCGCTTAGCGACGGCGGGTGAGCGAGACGATAGGATACATCTCCTACTTGCTCCAGAATATCGAACGACCCTATATACCTAGGACTAAGCTTTCCTCGTGCGCCGAAACGAATGATGCTACGGTTAGGCAAAATCCTCAGGAATACATGGTCGCCGACAGAAAACTCGAGAGGGCGCCGATGAGAATCGGTCCAATGGTGCTGGCGATCTTGGGCAACTCGAAGATGATCCCGGACTCTTCTGACCACTTCAACTATCTGGGCAATCATTTCTGGACCGAGCATCTGCCTCTCTCCGATATCGTCCCATGCTAGCGGGGATCGACACTTCCTACCATACAGTGCCTCGAACGGTGCCATCTGGATACTAGCTTGGAAACTATTATTGTACGAGAACTCCACCAGGTGCAGGTGATCTTCCCACGAACCACCGAAGTCAAGTGTACAAGATCTCAACATGTCTTCAAGAGTCTGGATTGTACGCTTCGACTGACCATCTGTCTGCGGATGATATGTTGAACTGAACTGGAGACGAGTTCCCAAACTCTCCTGTAGGCTATGCCAAAAGTACGACATGAATCTTGAATCTCGATCCGAGGTGATACTAACTGGCACTCCGTGCAACCTGACAATCTGTCTGAGGTACATCTCTGCTAACTGAGCTGTCGACTGACCAACTCTGAACGGGAGGAAGTAGGCTACCTTCGTGAGCCTGTCAACTATAACCCAAATAGCATCTCAACCAGCTGGGGACCTAGGTAATCCAGTCACAAAATCTATGGTCACATGTTCCCACTTCCATTCTGGAATCGACAAGGACTGAAGAAGTCCAGCGGGCCTCTGATGTTCAGCCTTAACTTGTTGGCAGACTAAACAACGAGAGACAAACTGGGCTATCTCCCTCTTCATGCCATTCTACCAAAAGTGCTGTCGGATATCACGGTACATCTTCGTACCGCCCGGATGAATGGAATACTGAGAACTGTGAGCCTCTGTCATGATTTCCTGCCTGATATTACCACTGGGTACACAAAGACGCTTACCATGCCTAAGTGTATCGTCTTCATGAATACACAACTCTGGTCGCTGCCCTGCCTCACACTCTGCTCTAAGTTGCTGAAGCTTGGAATCTGCTGACTGCGCCATCCGGATCCTCTCGACTATGGTGGTCTGAACTTGCATACTGGCCATCAATGCCATGCTGGAAGGGAGAACAACTTCAATACCAATCTTCTGAAGATCTGCTAACAGCTCTGGTTGCGCTGTTAGAAAATAAACTCCGTCTCTCCTGCTCAATGCATCTGCAACGACGTTGGCCTTCCCTGGGTGATACTGCAAGTTGACATCATAATCCACAAGAAGCTCCAGCTACCTCCTCTGACGCATGTTAAGATCCTTCTGGGTGAAAACATACTTCAGGCCCTTGTGGTCGGTGAAAATCTCCACCCTATCTCCGTACAAGTAGTACCTCCATAACTTAAGTGCAAACACTACTGCTGCCAGCTCCAAGTCATGGGTTGGGTAGTTTCTTTCATGATCACGAAGTTGTCGTGACACATAAGCTATTACCTTTCCATGCTGCATCAGAACACATCCCAAGTCTCTGCCTGAAGCATTACAATATACTGAGAATCCTCCAGTTCCATCTGGAAGTGTGAGAATGTGAGCCGTCATCAAGCCTTGCTTCAACTTCTCAAATGAATCCTGGCACTCTGCTGTCCAAGCAAACTGCACCTCCTTACGGGTCAACTGGGTCAATGGCGCCGAGATCCGAGCAAAGTCTGAAACAAATCGCCGGTAGTAGCCAGCCAATCCGAGAAAACTGCGAACCTCTGCAACTGTACTGGGCACCGGCCACGACTCAATAGCCACAATCTTCTGGGGATCCACTTCTACTCCTCCTCGAGTGATGATGTGACCCAAGTACGAAATACGATCGAGCCAGAACTTGCCTTTACTGAACTTGGCATACAACTGGTGCTCCCTGAGAATCTGAAGAACCATACGGAGATGCTGCTCATGCTCCGCCTCACTCTTGCTATAGACCAGGATATCATCCAGAAACACAATCACAAACTGATCTAAATAAGGCATGAAAATACGATTCATAAGATCCATGAATACAGCCGGTGCATTGGTCACTCCAAATGGCATCACTAGGAACTCCCAATGCCCATACCTAGACCTAAAAGCTGTCTTCGGGATGTCCTGCTCTCTGACTCTGATCTGATGATATCCTGAGCGCAAGTCGATCTTCGAGAATACTGCTGCCCCTTTGAGCTGATGAAACAAGTCATCTATCCTCGGGAGAGGGTATATGTTCTTGATTGTCACTGAGTTCAAGGTACGATAATCAACACATAACCTGGACGTACCATCCTTCTTTTTCATAAGAAGCATCGGAGATCCCCAAGGCGATCCACTAGCACGAATGAATCCCTTGGTTCGAAGTTCTTCAATCATCTTGTACAAGATTTTCAATTCTGACGGCGCCATCCTGTAAACTCTCTCTGATACTGGGGCTGTCCCAGGAATCAAGTCTATGGTGAACTCGATCTTCCGTTCTGACGGCATACCTGGAAGCTCTTCTGGGAAAACATCTGGAAACTCTTCGACTATCCGAGGCAACTGCACTGCTGCTACTGCCATCCGTAATACTGGAGGAGAAGGCTCAACTTCGCCCCAGGAAAAGGAAAACTCTGGCTCGCCTGGAATGCTAAAAACAACCCTACCAATATGGCAGTCTATTCTAGCATACTGGTTCCTCAACCAATCCATCCCTAAGACCACATCATAATCGGCCATCGGGAATTCTATCAATCTAGCGGGAAACTCCTTACCGCTAACTACGATCCGACACGAGAAAAACACTCTATCGACTCCCACAAGTCCGTTACCAGTAAGTATATTGAGCCTTACTGACAATGACTCAGGCTCCAATCCTATCCGTGTCGCGAATCGTGCAGACATAAAATAATGCGATGCACCAGAATCAAATAAAGCTGAAGCTGGAAAGGAGTTGACGAGAATAGTACCTACTACTACCTCTCCTGGTGCCAATCCTTCCTCTGCGATCATCACCATAGCCTGACCATGCCCTCGGGGTGCTGCCTATTCTGACTCAAGGCTTGGGCTTGAGCATGCTGCTGGAGGTGTTGTTGCTGGAACGCCTGGGACTGAGGCGGCAAGGGCCTCGACAATGGATACTGCTGCTGGACCGGTGCTGGTCCTCTCACCGAAGAGCTAGAAAGGTTGGACGATGATGAACCACCCTTATTCGGGCAGGATCCAATCCTATGGTCTGCTGCTCCACAAGCCAGACACAATCTCTGTGTCCTGCGACACCCTGCCACTACATGGCCTGGCTTCCCACAATGAGAACATCCCACTGCGGAAGACTGCTTCTGCTGCTGCTGCTGCTGCTGCTGAGGGTACGTCGGGGTTGAATGCTGAACCGACGTCACTGAGGCCGCTCGCCTCGGAGCTCCAATGGTTAAAGCCCTGGCTGCCGGGGCTGAGGCTGAAGACTGATTCATCTGGCCGTGAGATTGCTTCCGACCTCCGGTCCTATCCACAATCCTCTGGGAGGTATACTCATGCCTCCTAGCTGCTCTCAAGACTGCATCAAAAGTCTGATGCTCAAACTGCTCAATTGCCAATAAAATCTCCAGGTGAAGCCCTTGCTAAAATTGTTGGGCTCTATCATACTCGGTTGCCACCTAGGTAGGAGCAAACCGACTGAGCCTTGAAAACTCGGCCGCATATCCGTCGACCGTCCTGCCCATCTGCTTCAGATTGGTGAACCTCGTCTGTAGATCGTACCGAGCTACAGCATCAAAATACTTGGTCTGGAATCTCTCTCTGAATACCGCCCAAGCAATGGGTGCTGCTAATCCAACGGCCTGAGCCGCCCACCAGCTGCGGGCAAGATCTAATAACTGCAAGCGCACCACGGCTACCTTCTCATTCTCTGGGGTCCTGGCTGCTTCTAGAATCACCTCTGTGTCCTGAAGCCAAGCATCAGCGGTGATAGCATCTTCACTGCCGTCAAAGAATGGATGGTTCAAGCGCTCAAAGCTGTTGGCCGCGATGTTACCCTGATGACCTCCTCTGGTCAGAGCATCCGCCACTGCCTGGTGCAAGGCATCCCCTCGACGATCTTGGAAAGCTATCAAGGTCCTGACGAGACCTACCAAAGTGCCATCATCAGGTTCTACAGGCGGAACTGGCTGGACTGGTGGCTCTCCGCCAGAAGGCACGACTCTGGAGGCCACTCCGGAATGCTGGGCTTGATCCCCTTGTTGTTGCTGGTCCACGGGAAGTGCTCCGCCTTGATGACCGGCAGGTCCAGAAATGATGTCGCTGAAGAAGACGACATAGGGAACAATAAGAAAGGATCAGGACAGATCAACGATACAAGCATATGATCCGGACAAAAATTCAGGAATTCAGAAAATACGAGCAAAAATCAAGGGCGAATACTGATTGAGACATCTATTCGGTAAACCCTCACATATCTTGATTTACAAGACCTGTATGGGCCACCACTTAAACCATGTCACGCCCCAGAACCAGAATACTGGAGAGCGGGGGCAGACATAGCCAGCTACGTATATGAAATGGAATCCATCTCGCTATACAGTCACGGCTGTCTAGACACATGAGGGTTCACTACAAGCCAACAGTCTCCTATGGTCATGAACATGCTTAGTGTCTCAATCACAAACAATAGGTAAAAGTCACAAGATGTATGATCGTTAAATATACAATAATAAGGCATCCCAAATATTACATATTCAGCAGATCATGAAGCTAGTCGTTACAAAATGTTGGGACTAGCTAGAGTTTAGTCATACATGATCAACCCTAGGATCTGTCAATCATGTTACAGCCCGTAGGCAGACGGTAAGTAAGGTGCAATCGAGCTAAACAGGTGCTCGTCGGCTAAACGCCTCAAAAGAATAATTTTTACAATAAAGTGGGAGATCAAAAATAAATCCACTCGTTGCCCTAGTTACGCCTAGTGGTCACCATCGGGCTGGAAAGTCGGTAGATCCTCTGGAGCTGCTCCGAAATCTAGCCATACAAAACCAGCTGGGTCAGACCCCAGAAAGAGCAAGTGCCACAAAGGAAGCTTCACTTAAGAACTAAAACCAGCAATTAGCACAGAAGATAATAATAATATAGTAAACTGGAGAAATATAACATCACGAGGATATACGGTAAGATAACCATGGAACCATTCAGATAACCAGGTTACAACCCTTAAACCAAATAAGGACCGGGATTGTAACCCTTCATCTGAACCGAACTTGGTTTCTCCCATTTATCAGCAAGATAATATAAGAAAATCAGAACATATAACAATCTTATACAGGATCAAGGCAAGACTAGACTGATTATTCCCCATTCAACAATCACGGCCAAGCAATAAGTACGGCTTGATACTTTAACTAGCTAGGGTTATCACAGGCCTAGTTACTAGCAAGATGCAGTGAGATTATTCTACAGCCACAAGCCCTGTAGACCATCCAGGTTATCCAGGTCGAAGATTAGGGGTTGAATTCAGGTGGGTACATCGTCCAGGAAACGCATATACCCTTAAGTAGCTTGAAGGGTGCAACACATGACAGTGTGCTGGAAATGTGCCCTACTCGACGGCAGGCTACAGATCTCAAGTGCGCCCAGGTAACGAGATTGCCTGTAGCTGGGAGATCTCTTTATGACTAATGTATTAATCTAGTTATTAGCCTTAGTCCATTTCAATAGGTACTCCTGACCGTGGTACTCAGGAGTCCCATCCTAGACATGATGCAAGACAAGACTGGATTATTTGTACAAGCACAATCGCCCACGGTGTCTAGGTTACTTATACAGGTCATGTCATGTCAGGTAGCCGTCGCAACAGCTTATCAAGATATGCCAGGTTTATCATGTCAAGTTTACTTGTCAGGAGAGCGCCACGATGGGCCACCATCAGGTCATGTTACGTATCAAGAGTGCACCACTGCGGGTCACTGTCGTGTTCATGGTACATGTGCAGAACATCATAGTGTAAGCATTCAACCAGGAGACCCAAGTTATGCTGAGGTTACAAGACATGAGTTATCATAAAAAAATCAAATAATAATAATTCAATCATAGAATACAAGTCTATGGAAAAGCCATGCGGCTCAGGCATATGCGGCCAAGGAAGAAATCCATGCGGGAGCAGCTCATGCGGTTGAGGACGGGAGCAGCCCATGCGGTTTAGGACTAGAAGGAGGCGCATGCGGCTTAGTTGGAAGCCCATGTGTCTAGGTTCGGTCAAGGGCACATGTGGTCAGGAGGAAGCCCATGTGGCTCGCGGGGGAGGAGTTCTCATGCGGCTGGAACGGACCCGGACTCATGCGGCTCGCAGAGCAAAGATCCATGTGGCTCGGTTTACAATGGTCTCATGCGGCTCAACTGAGTGGAGCCCCATGCGGCTGGGTCAATGTGGTTACTTATGCGGCTGAGAGTGACGGGTGTATATGCGGTTCAGGAAGAAGGGCCCTCATGCGGCTGGCGGGAATGGGTGCATATGCGGCTGACGGGGGAGAAGTCCATGCGGCTAGGAATACAAGGGTCTCATGCGGCTGAGAGCGACTTGCCGCATGAATGTTCATGCGGTCAAGTACTGCCATGCGGCCAGAGAACTGTTCTTCTTCTTCGAATTTCCGAGAAGAAGAACTGTAATGCCCGTAGTTCGTATTACTTATTGGAAATACGTGTACGTATTTCGGACTCGTATTTTGGTTTGTCATAATTAGTTAGCCTTGGATTTTTATTTTGCATGTTGCATTAACATGGTTCATCATGGGATTGCATTGGCTTGGTTTGGTTTGGTTTAGTGGGTTGGTTTGGTTTTATGTGGAGAACCACTCCCACCTACCACCACTCCCACAATAAATATCTATCCCACTCTCTCTCTTCCATTATTACTCATTACTCATTCTTTTTCTCCATCTTTACTTCTCCACCTACCAGGAGAGAGTGGAGAGCTTAGGCAAGTGCATTTTGCTTCATGGAGGAACCCCATTTTTATTGTTCCATTATTTTTCTCATGAGTTTCTAACCCACTTTAGTACTTGTCATTTTTCATTCCTATGGTTAAATTTTTTGTAGATCTAGTTTTGTGGTATTTTGGTTCCCAGGATTTTTGATCCATCAAACTTGCATATTTTGCTAAGTTGATGATCCCATGATTTCAGAGAAGTTCGTTAGGTCCAATTTGACCTATGGGATTTTGCGGAACCGCATGGACATTTTTAGCACAGCCGCATGCTCATGCTAGAAATCAAAGGCCTATAATAATATTTTTCCAAGCTCAGCCGCATAGGCCAACTCAATTGCTGGCCATTAAATTAATGTTTTTTTTCCAAACACGTACACTTAGCATCAGCCGCATGAGAAAGCATTTAATGCAATGCTTGTTTCCATAATGCATTCTTAAAGCATTAGATAATGCTTGGCTTCAGAAATGGCATTGAATGCACTGTGTTAGCATATTAAATAAATGCTTGTGTCAGAAGGCATTGAATGCAATTCCTAGCATTTTTTCCAACTAGCCGCATGGAACAAGCATTATTTGAATGCAATTTTCTAATGCCTTTTGTTAAAAAGCCGCATGAGAATGCATTGTTAATATATTATTAAAAGAGCCGCATAAGAATGAATTTTGAATGCATTTAATGCATTTAGGCCCTTGCTACTTTATGTTTTATGCTAGCATTAAAGCATTCAGACAAGAGCCGCATAAGAATGAATTTTGAAAGCATTTAATGCATTTAGGCCCTTATTACTTTATGTTTTATGCTTTAATTGTTTGGTTAAAGCATTTCCTTATCCTTTAAATGATTGGTTAAAGCAATTGTCTTAACGCTTTAATGCTTGGATTAAGCATTCTGGAGATGCCAGCTGCATGGCCACTATTTCTTTATTATTTGTTTGTACTTTCATGCAAGCAATGTGAGGGTGAGCCGCATAGGCTCCCTTCTCCCACTATCTAATGTTTGGGTCACGTGGACCATTAATTAGGTAGCTCACGTGAACCTTTTCTTATTGCATTAATTGTGGGGGGTCCCACATAGCTTCTTTTAGTTGACTTACTTGCTGAAGTAGGAGTTTTCATTTAAATGAGGGTCCCACTGTCTTTTGTCTTATTTGATAGTGACCTACTTATTGTTTCCTGGCCGCATGGGGTCTCTCCCACTCTTGGCCGCATGCACCATTGTATGCTAGCCGCATATGGCTTGCTGGCCTTAAATGTTTGACTAATTGCATTTAAATAATTTCGGAGCTGCATGGGTGGCCTTCCACTCTCTTTGACCGCATGTTTGTTCTCCCACTTTTGGGCCGCATGGGTCCCACTTTGATTGTTTAATATTTTATTTGTCTGAATTGTGGTCAGAATTTCTTCCCACTCCTAACATAAAAATTGTAGAATTTCTCCTTGGCTTCAAGAATATATATATTATTATATTATTATTTAAATTGCTCAAGTTTCTTTCCTCCTTGATAAATGGCATGACTTGATAGTGATCCGCCGTGGTGCACTTCCGACATGATAACTTGACCTGACAAATTTGACATGATAACTTGACATGATAAATCTTGATAGTGGCCCACCGTGGCGCACTCTTGACATGATGAACCTGACATGATACTTCTCGAATTGCTGTTGCGACGGCTAGCACAACTTGACAAGATTGAATAACTTGAACACCGTGGACGATTGTGCTTGTACAAATGAACCCGTCTTGTCTTGCATCATGTTTAGGACGGGGACCCCTGAGTACCACGGTCAGGGATACCCACTGAAATTGACTAAGGCTAATCACTAGAATAATCCAGTAGTCATGAAGAGATTTTCCAGCTACAGGCAATCCCGTTATCTGGGCGCCCCACTTGGGATCTATAGCCTGCCGTCGAGTATGGCACATTTCCAGCACACTGTCATGTGTTGCACCCTCTAAGTCACCTAAGGGTACATACGTTTCCTGGACGATGTACCCACTTGAATTCAACTCTAATTGCGTCCGGATAGCCTGGATGGTCTGCAGGACTTGTGGCTGTGGAACAATCTCACTGCATCTTGCTAGTAACTAGGCCTGTGATAACCCTAGTTAGTTAAAGTATCAAGCCGTACTTATTGCTTGGCCGTGAATATTGGATGGAGTTCGATCAGTCTAGTCTCATCTTGATCCTGTACAAGATTATTACATGTCCTGATTTCTTAGTTTATCTTGCCGATAAATGGTGGAAGAAGCCAAGTTCCGTTCAGACGAAGGGTTACAACCCCGGTCCTTGTTTGGTTTACGGGTTGTAACCTGGCCATCTGAATAGTCCCATGGTTATCCCATCGTATATCACCCTATATGCTTTTTCTTAACTCCTGTCTTATTTATTACCTTATGGTTATTTGTGCTGATTGCTGGTTTTAGTTCCTAAGTGAAGCCTCCTTTGTGGCACTTGCTCTTTCTGGGGTCTGACCCAGCTGGTTTCGTATGGCCAGATACCAGAGCAGCTCCAGAGGATCTATCGAATCTCCAGCCACATGGTGACCACTAGACAGAATCCTAGCAACGAGTGGGTTTATTTTGGCTCTCCCACTTTATTGTAAAATTATTCTTTTGAGGCGTTTAGCCGTCGAGCAAGTGTTAGCTCGTGTACATTTTACTTACTGTCTGCCTACGGGCTGTAACATGATTGGCAACCTAGGGTTGATCATGTATGACTAAAACTCTTGCTAGTCCTCACATTTTGAAACGAATAGCTTCATGATCAGCTGAATATGTAATGTTTGGGACGCCTTATTATTGTATATTTGGTGATCTTACATCTTGTAACATTTACTTACTTGCTTGTGATTGAGACACTAGGCTTGTTATTGACCATAGGAGACTGTTGGCTTGTAGATAAACCCTCATATATCTAGACAGCCGTGACCGTATAGTGGAGTGGATTCCATTTCATTATACGTAGCTGGCTATGTCTGCCCCCGCTCTCCAGTATTCTGGTTCTGGGGCATGATAAGAACACCATGAACCCATGCTTCCAAGCTCCATAAAACCTTCATCCAGAGTCCAAATCCGAACTTCTATAGGTCAAAATGGGGCAGAACAAAATTCTCTACAACATGGAACCATCAAAACTTAGAAATAACAAGATTAAGTAGATCAAAACCCAAGAAATCCGAAAATAAAATAAACTTAGATCTACAAGAATCTGGCCATGGAAAGTAAAAATGCCAAGTACTAAAGTATGTTAGAATACTGTAAAGGAGAGAATGGAACAATAAAATTAGAGTTCCTCCATGAAGCAAGTTATACTTGCCTAGACCTCTCTCTCTCTGGTAGGTGAAGAAGTTATGGTGGAGAAGAAGAAGAGTAATGAGGAGAGAAAAAGGAGAATGGGTTAATAAATACTAATGGTGGTGGTAGGTAGGTAGGGGTTCACCTTTGGTTCATGATGAACCAAAGCAAAACCA
Source organism: Iris pallida (assembly GCA_029216955.1). Lineage (NCBI taxonomy): Eukaryota > Viridiplantae > Streptophyta > Magnoliopsida > Asparagales > Iridaceae > Iris > Iris pallida. The sequence goes on from JANAVB010041017.1 coordinate 5,791,641, forward strand.
AGCCAAGCCGAACCAACCCAAGAATAAACCAAGCCATGAAGAAAAGCTAAGCAAGGAATCATACAATACAAGATAAAATACGTACCCGTATTCCAAAAATACGTAATACGAACCACAGGCATTACACTTCGTTGTTTCACGAATCTCTGTCTATAAATAGAACAGAAGATTAGATGGAATGATCACTTTCACTTTTCAACACAAAGATGTCGTCTGGAAATGCATCCAAGAAGGCTGAGATCGCCCCGAAGGTTGAAGCGGGCACTGAGGAACGTCCAATCAAGCCGGCCCAGCCAAAACAGACAGAGGCGGGCGAAGGTTCGTCTGCACCCAAGCCGCCAAGGGACATCTTGGACTTCCTACTTGAACCAGGGACGACGGAGGAAGAAGAGGCCATGAGGATGGCTGCTTGCAAGTTTCTGGTGGGTTCGAACAAGGATGTTCTCGGCTCTTTGGCCGATTATGTTCTTGAAAAGGACGGCAATGGTCCTCGTCCTGTCTATAAGAAGGACGATAGCGATCCTCGTCCATGATATTATGTAACATCGTTTATGATGAAATAAAATCAACCTTTATTTATGAACTGTCTGATCATATTTACATAAAATTCCTGTTACATTCATACATAGTATTTCTTAAGGAATTTGCCATTGGTGGGCATCATTGCAACTCGACCGTCTAGCTCAAAAAGTTGATAGGCTTCATTTGAGAAGACTTTGCTTACGATATATGGACCTTCCCACTTTGCATCGAACTTGCCCTTGCTCATATGAGTCATAGTTATAGGACGTCTGACGGTTAGAACTAGTTCTCCTTTCTGAAAGACTCTGACTTTAACTTTACGGTTGAAAGTCTTCGAGATGCGGGCTTGGTATAATTCAATATGCTGTTGAGCCAATAACCTTTTCTCGTCGAGTGCTTCTAATTCCTGAAGTCGAAGGAGATCGTTGTTCTCTGTAGTGAGCTCGTTGGCGATGGCAATCCGCAGGGATGGGATCTGAAGTTCCAAAGGTAGAACTGCTTCACAATCGTACACCAGAGAGAAAGGTGTACAGCCTGTGGGGTTGCGGACCGTAGTACGGTAGGCCCATAGACATTCTCTAAGCTTTTCACTCCAGTTCCGTTTGTTAGTAGATACAAACTTCTTAAGGAGCTTGATGATAGTCTTGTTGAATGCTTCAGCTAAACCATTAGCAGCAGGATTGTAAGCTGTCGAAACGACATTGTCAATCCGATGATCGTCACAAAACCTGGTAAACTTTTGACTGAGGCTTGGTATAATTCAATATGCTGTTGAGCCAATAACCTTTTCTCGTCGAGTGCTTCTAATTCCTGAAGTCGAAGGAGATCGTTGTTCTCTGTAGTGAGCTCGTTGGCGATGGCAATCCGCAGGGATGGGATCTGAAGTTCCAAAGGTAGAACTGCTTCACAATCGTACACCAGAGAGAAAGGTGTACAGCCTGTGGGGTTGCGGACCGTAGTACGGTAGGCCCATAGACATTCTCTAAGCTTTTCACTCCAGTTCCGTTTGTTAGTAGATACAAACTTCTTAAGGAGCTTGATGATAGTCTTGTTGAATGCTTCAGCTAAACCATTAGCAGCAGGATTGTAAGCTGTCAAAACGACATTGTCAATCCGATGATCGTCACAAAACCTGGTAAACTTTTGACTGACGAACTGGGGTCCATTGTCATGAATGATTCGTCGAGGTACACCAAATCTATAGATGACATGGTGTTTGACGAAGTTGATGACATTACTGGTCTTGACTTCAGCCAGAGGTATAGCTTCAGCCCATTTGGAGAAGTAGTCGGTTATTGCTAGTATGAACCAATGTCCTCTAGAAGAAGGAGGATTAATGGGACCTATAATATCCATGCCCCAAGCTTCAAAAGGCCAGGAAGCCGCAGTCGGATGAAGGAATTCCGACGATTGATGGATGAAATCTGCATGGATTTGACAAGCTCGACATTTCCTTGCATATTCAATGGCATCAGATACCATAGAGGGCCAGTAGTAACCCATGCGTCGGATACGATCTTGTAGTTTAGGACCAGGTTGATGCGCTCCGTAAACACCGTCGTGAGCTTCACGCAATACTTGCTTCGCTTCATCACCAGCAAGACAGCGCAAGAGTAGACCGTCATAAGTCCGTCGATAGAGAGTCTTGGTGGTCTGATTATAGTAGAACCGGAGAGACCGTCGACGAATACTCGTAGCCTCCTTGGGATCTTCAGGAAGTATATCATGGACCACGAAGTCGATGAAGGGAGTTCTCCAATCTTTACTGATAACATTGGCTTCAGTAAGATTACTGAACTCAATATTACGATTGTTTTCGATGCAGAACAATTCTCGATTGGAGACAACCACCACTTGTTGTCTTTTGATAGGGATGGCTAAGACTGCTGCAAGATTGGCCAAAGCATCTGCCTCAGTATTGCAAGCTCGATGGACATATTCGATGAAGAAGGCTTTGAATGATGTAGCCATGATGATTGCCGCTTCATGATAAGGCACTAGATCTTGATGTCGAACTTCATAGGTTCCTCTAACCTGGTTAACAACCAGCTTGGAGTCGCCATAGACTTCAAGATATTCGACGTCCAGTTGCTTAGCTAATTGAAGGCCAATGAGTAGAGCATTGTATTCTGCTACGTTGTTGGAGCAAGGTTCATTTAGGGAGTAGGCTCTTTGGATAGTTGACCCATCTGGAGAAACAAGAACAACTCCAACTCCTGCGACAATGGTACCATTTGGTCCGATCCTGGATGCACCGTCGAAGAACAGACGCCAAGTAGGAAATTCTTCAGAGATCATATTTGATTCCAGTGTCTCGTCTGGAATTTCATCATAAAGCTTAGATGTCTCTGGTATAGGATGAGCTGCTAAGAAATCTGCCAGCGCTTGACCTTTAATAGATTTTTGAGGAACATATACCATGTCATATTGGGCTAGAAGAATGGCCCACGTAGCTAACCGAGAATTGAGTGTGCTAGGCTTCTTCATCAGTACCCGAAGAGGATTAACTCGAGAAATGACGTGAATAGTTTGGCCGATGATGTAATGCCTCATCTTTTGAACAGCAAACATAAGAGCTAAGCATTCTTTTTCGACCGGACTATAACGGTGTTCGGCACCAATCATAGTACGACTGAGATAATAGATGGCCTGTTCATGACCTTCTTTGTTCTTTTGGGCAAGTAGAGCACCCAATGAATGATCCATAGCACGGACATACATTAAGAATGGTATGCCCGAGATTGGTGGCACCAAGACTGGTGGGTTCATAAGATATCGCTTTATGTCATCGAATGCTTATTGACATTCTTCGGTCCAAATGAAAGATACACCCTTCTTCATTAGCTGAGTAAATGGTCTGCAGCGTCCAGACAGATTCGAAATGAACCTCCTGATGTACGCAAGTCGACCTTGGAATCCTCGTAGCTCTTTTAGGTTGCGTGGAGGATGCATCTCTTGAATGTCTTTGATCTTCTCGGGATCTACGTGTATACCCTTAGAGGTAATGACGAAGTCGAGAAATTTGCCACTAGAGACACCCAAGAATGACTTCGTGGGATTCATTTTGAGTTGATATTGGCGCATGAGATTGAAGATAGTTCTTAAATCCTGGATGTGATCTTCCTTTAGACGATTCTTGACAGCAATATCGTCGACATAACATTCAACAGTCTTGCGAAGATGATCTCGAAAGATGGTACTCATAGCTCGTTGGTAAGTTGCACCCGCGTTCTTGAGACCAAATGGCATCACGGTATAGCAATAGACTCCGCGAGGAGTGCGGAAAGAAGTATGTTTTTCATCTTCAGGATTCATCCGAATCTGATTGTATCCGGAGAATCCATCCATGAAGGATATCCTTTCAAACCCACAAGTGTTGTCGATCATGACATCTGTGATAGGGAGAGAAAACTCATCTTTTGGACAAGCTTCGTTAAGATCTCGGAAGTCGATGCAGACTCGAACTTTGTCAGTTTTCTTCAAGATTGGAACAACGTTGGCTACCTAATCTGGATGTTGTTCTTCTCGGATAAAGCCACAAGCGATTAGCTTCTTGACTTCATCGTCGATTGCGTCCATCATTTTTGGCTTGAATCGCCTTTGATGTTGTTTGACCGACTTTGCATTAGGCAAGATATTCAATTTGTGAGTAGCAACTTTGGGATCTAAACCTGGCATGTCTTCATAACTCCAAGCAAAGACATCAATATATTCTCGAATAAGAAGAATTAATTCTTGCTTATCTGTCTCTGGAAGGTTCTTGTTAATTAATATTGGATGAGGTGACCTACTTTCTCCTACGTCAATTTGAACTAATTGATCTTCGATAGGAGGTTCTCGTTGTTCGAATCGGAGTTCCTATTGGGTATCCATTCGTTGAGCCCAAGGATCTGTTTCAGGACTTTCTTCGATGTCTTCATCATAACCTTCTGAAAGTTCGGTAGAGACCATGTTAGAAGATACAATCAGCCGATGAACCTGACCAATGCTGGTGTCAAAATCCCATGATCTGGAATCAGAAGAATTAGAGCGCTCCTCACTATCGGATTCGGAGACTACTGTAGATAAGACTGGAGATGAAGCATATCCGAGACCTCTTTTTGTCCTGCTGTAGTACATCTCTGATTTTCCTTTCGGAACAACCGTACGGATAGGAGTTCTTCTACCCTTACCGTAGTTGAGGCCATTCTTGAAGTCATAATCCATCTTTCGGATGATGTCTTTTGATTGTTGACTATAACGACGAAGTTGGAGACGTCCTGTATCGTTACTTTTGCTATCATCCGTATAGCTGAATTTTTGTTCTGGCCCTTTACTAAAAAGTATTGGACTTTCGTCTCTTTTTCGAGAAGGGACAACAAAGTATGAATCATCTGGGTGTTCGAGTAAGACTTCTGTTTGAAGAGACTGTACGACTCCCATTGTAAATGACTGAAAGCTATCTAACATATCTAAATAGCACTTAGCATGATAAATGACATCAGTATACTGGAAAGGAGATGCTTTTTCATTGATTTGTACATCTGTATTTACAACAGGACCTTTAGCCTTAGCAGACTTGGTCAGATTGATTACAAGAGGGGGAGAAGAAGAACATGGAGGAGGATTGCTACGACGAAGGTCAATAACAACTGGCTCAGAGGAGGTGAGCTCCCTTTTATCCTTGTTACGAGATAAATCAATAACAAGTGGCTCAGAAGAGGTGAGCTGCCTTTTATCCTTGTTACGACGTAGGTCGATAACAAGTGGCTCAGAAGATGTGAGCTCCATTTGATTTTGACCACCATCAGTTGGTTGCTTCTGGACTGGCAAGTGAATAGCCAGTGGTTTGGAGGACTGAGGATGAGAAACACGCCCTTTAACAGGTATGATGAGGGTGTCATTGGGCACTGCTTCTTGTTCTTCTTCAGTGTCCAGATCCAGTACTACCTTCATGAACTCATCTTTATACATGCGAGCATCGTTACAATATGCTTCGACACCTTTGAAAGGGTAGAGATCCGCAACCTCTTTTTGAACTTCTCCTTTGTCATCAATATATTTGAAACATTGATAGAGTGTCGAAGGAACAATGTTATGTTCATGCAAGAATGGTCTCCCCAAAAGAGCATTGTAAGAGCAACCATGGTTGTCTATAATGTAGAAGGTCACCTTTGTACGGAGATTGCCAATTTAGAGTTTTAGGCGAATCTTGCCCAAAGGCTCACTTCTTCCTTGGTTGAACCCCAGGATGGTGGTGATTGTACTGGAAAGACTATGTACTGGGATCTTCAGTGCATCTAACATTGTCTTCGGCATGATGCTGAGTGCGGACCCTGGATCTATCAAAATACGATCGACTTTCATCGAGTCAACATATCCTGTATAGTATAGAGGACGGTCATGCCTATTGTCTTCCATCAGCATATATATCATCCTGTGTGAAGGTAATGTTTGGAATTAACTCCAACACACTGTGACGATGGAGGCAAGAGACAGGCTCTGCTTTCGGCTTTTTTAGAAGGGTTAGACAAGTTTCTGCCTGCATTAGAGCTTCACTCAGAGTTTCTCGAGTCTCTTTGGAGAGGCGCAAGAGCTCGAAGATTGACAGCCTGACCGGTGTATTGGCTAGTTGAGCCAAGATATCAAAGTTGTATGGCTTCTCAAGTCTAGAAGGAGATGACTTCTTCAAAGGTTTGTCGAAGCGGACTTGTTGTTTGCTTTTGTCGGCTGCTGTCGGTTTGGAAGGAATGGGTTCTACAACCGGTGAGGTTGCAGAAGGGATGTCCTCAGCAGAGACAGGTTGCACTGGAGCATACTCAGAAGAAGAAGCAGGGTTTTCTTGATTTTCAGAAACTTTCCGTAGGTAGACTTTCCCTGACCTGGTGCCCAGCAGAATTTCCTCTTCAACTATGGGGTCAAAAGATACCATATTGCAGATCTTTGTTCTGCCCTTGGAGCGGTCTTTTTGCTTAGAAGGAGCCTCGAAGTCAGAAACAAGATCCGGGTGGATCCACATAATCTTGCCATTATCAAAAGATAAAGGGACGAGACCTTCACTTCGTGGAGGAGGGAGATTCTCGATCTCGAGAGTGGCCTTGGGATAGGGATGACACCATGCTGTACCATCTGTGGAGGGAAGTTACCAAACTGTACTGAGACCATATTCGCGGTAACAGTCTTCTCATCTTGTTGAAGAGTGACAACACCAGCGTTGACTAGCTCTTGAATTTTGCCTTTGAGCACGTAACATGCTCGAGTGGGATGCCCAATGAACCTGTGATAAACACAATATTTGGGATGATCAGTCTTACCGACCTCGTCAGGCTTCTTCGGGTCTGGGAGTTGGAGCTTATTGCTTTTGATCAAGCAATCAAAGATGCTCACGGTGTCGTTCTCGTCAAAGGAGTACTCTACTTTCGGACGAGGTTCCCTTGGTGGAGGGGCAGAAGGAGTAGAAGTAGACGTAGGTGGAGCTACGTTAACAGCCAGAGATTCTTTGTTCTTCAAGTTGATATTCAAAGTTTCTTTACCCTTACGGTTGTTCTGGCGATTACCGCTACCAGATGTAGGGTGTTTATCCCGGTCGGGGTTAGACATGTGTACCCCCAACTGCTTGAACTTGTCAGCACTAACTTCAGCTGCTTTAGCGTTGACAATGAATGATGGCCAGTCTTGAAATTGAGTTGACCCTGTCCACATGCTGATGATAGGCAAAAGATTTGCCTTGCAGGTATCTATAGTGACAGCGACCGGAGTTCCAGGAGGCATCTTTAATGCTTCTCGGCAGAATCTTTCAATAAAACTCTCAGCAGTTTCATTATTTCTTTGTTTGATTTTGTTGAGGGCCGACATGGTCATGTCGTTGATTCCCTCATAGAATCGCTCCAAGAAGATTTGTTTAAGACCCGAGAAAGAAGTGATACAGCCATCAGGCAAGCTTCTGTACCAATCGTATGCCACACCGGCTAAACAGCCGACGAATACCCTGGTAAGAAGAGCGTCATTTGGTTGAAGTTGAACAGTCATTACCTCAAAGTGGTTAATGAACTGACTCGGAGAAGTGCTGCCGTCAAACAGCAAAATTGTGGGGATTTTGTACTTTGGAGGAAATAGGACTTCCTTCCACTCAACTGGATAGGGTTGTTTGATCCCCAATCTCTGTAAGTTGTCCTTCTCTTTGAAGGCCTCGAACTAAGTGCGCAAGAGTTTGACAGCTTTATTAGCATCCTCCGGCAATGAAGAAGGAGCAGGCTGAATTACAGTGTTAGGGGGAGGAACAGCGTGATAAGTACTACCCCCAGCTCCTGACTGACTGGCTGTGGGTTGAACTTGTACAGGGGGTATTTGAGGAGATACTACCCCCAGCCCTGCATTGACAAGTACCGACGATGCTATAATCTCAGGATTTGTAGCAGATGTGGTCGGTGGTACTGTATGTTGGGCCACGATGATAGAATGCATACTGGCAACCATTTCAGCCATGGTCTTCAGCTTATCTTCCAGTGCAGCTATTCGTTGTTCTTGATTAGCCGAACTAGAAGTGTCTGGATCTTCAGTGACAACATAAGCTGTCACTTCTCTAGGTACAGTAGAGGACACTGTTTATTCAGAACTTTTGCTGTATGCATCATAATCAGAAAAGGAATCATCTCCTGAATGAGAAGTAGGAAGATGACCAGAAGGATCTTGGAGAAGATTCCTTTGACTGATTGTGTCTCGGCTTCGGGATCGGGTATGTCGAAATACTCCTTCGGAAGATTCTTGGAGTAAATCTAAGTACCGTTGGCTGGGCCTGCGAGGCTTGTCGTGTTTGGAGCATTTTCTACCCCCAGTTTCTCGAGAAGCCATGTTGACGGAAGCATACAACACTTCTTCTTCATCTTTTGACATACGTTTGAGAGTTACAAAATTCAGACGATCGAAGACAGATCGTTTTGTTGTCTGGCAACAATACTTGATGACAACCTTGTGATTACAATGATGTTCAAGTGGATGAACTGGAGGTGTCAAAATGTTGTCCTATTTTTGCTTGAGGTGCTCTCGGAGAGCAGAAATAATAACGGGACGAGAAGAAGTTTGAGGGATATGTTCTTTGACCACATTCGGAACATGGTTTCGGTTCTTCAAATATTTTGTCCCGTGAGTATACAGGGAAGTACTCACTTCATTAGCATAGGTATCAGGATTTTTATCCTGGAAGTTTGCCTCTGATGCAGGTTCATCTTCGGCATTGGCTGCTTGCGTTTCGCCGAAGTTGATGTAGACCGAGGTCTATTGAGATAATCCCGTAGATCAGCAAACTCACCCCCAGGGGTTTCTGTCTGAGATACCAGTAATTTTTCTTATTTTGAGCAGGATATTCGGAGAGTTGGGAGATCTTGGAATTCTGCTACCGGAGTAGGCAGAATACCTCTTTGATCAGTACATTTTCCTTTGGCAAGAAGAGAAGAACTCTTGTTTGAGAGAGTTCTTGAACTGATTGGTGATGAGGCACGTTCAGATTGATCTTCTACGGTAAAAACCGGAGAAGAATGAGAAAAGACCAAAGGACCTTTTCCCTTGTTTTGTGAAGAAGGTTTGGCTAAAGAGCGTTTCCCTCTGTTGTCTTCCAAGTCGTGGAACGATGAAGTTTGAGAAAAGACCAACGGGCCTTTCCCTTTGTTCTGAGGAGGAGGAGGAATAGTCAACAGACTGCCCCCAGTGGATTGCGTTAGAGCAACATGGTACTTGGGAAGAGGAGCAGAGTTTTTTTCCTTGCTGTGAAAAGAAGGAAGATTAGCCAAAGGGTCATCCCTATTAGACTGCGCTGGAACAGCTTGCGCAGAGGTTGAAGTGGCAATAGGCGCATTGGCTGATTGCGCATGGGAAGCTTTGACAGATGGCCTTTTGGCCACAGAAACTGTAGTTTGCGCAGCAAGAGTTCTGGCTTCAGTGGATTGCGCAGGAGGGAAGGAGGTCACCAACTGCGCCAGGGGGAGAGGAGTCTTAGACTTTGCCATAACAGCATAGGAAGTGGCTTGCACGACAGCAAGAGGAGCAACACACTGCGCAGGAGCTTTGGCTTGTACTTTGGTAGTGCGGGTGGTGTTTTATGCAGGAGCAGAAGTGGCTAGTGGCTCCTTAGCAGCAGAGACAGCAGGTTGCGGAGATGATTGCGCAGAGGACTGCGCAAAGGACTTTGGAGTCCACACTGAACGAACCTTGCTCTTGGCAGAGGTTGCAGTGCGACGAGTAGCCCCGGAGTTGATCATCGCCTCGTAGGCAGTCTGGTTGACCTTTACAACCAGCGTCTTCTGCGTCTTTCCGATAGACGCAACGTCACATTGAGTTGTCACTTCCTCGTCGGAGGAGAAAGTCGTCCCCAACAGAGTCGCCATTTTGTTTGTAAAAACAAAAGTGTTCTTTTTATTTCACAAACTTTGTATGAAGATTACAATTGAATTCTGGGAAAGTACAACTATATGAATCTGATCTGAATAGATCACTTTATCCCTTGGACGATGTGAACTTTGAAGACGGTAGCCTCTGAAGAAAGCAGCAGCACTTGGGCAAGAACTCCTGATCTCTCTGATGATCGTGAATGATCTGATCTTTACAATGAAGGACTTGAAACTCTATTTATAGAGTTCTGGAAAATAACTAATTAGTAGTTATTTCTGGATTGCGCAAGTTGGATTGCGCAGGCATTGGACTGCGCAGACAGCGAACTGCGCTGGCAGTTACTCGATCGTGGCTCAACTGTTTTAGACGCGTGGCATTGTTTGATTGAAATGCGCATGGTCGTGTACAGACGGTTGCCACATGGTGAGAAATTAATGGCATGTAGGCCACGTATAAAATGTCAGTTATCTTGATGGATTGCGCCACTAGAACCGTGCTAGCTTCAGACTGCGCTGGGATCGAACTGCGCTGCAAAGGATCTGGCAGACTGCGCTTCGGTTGGGCTGGCAGATTGCGCTGGCTGTACAGCTGTCCTCGAGCGTTGTGCTGCACAAGAAACGAAAGGACTTCTCGTTTATCGGGCTGTCAGCTGTCAGAAGATCAGACTTTTGTCAGGTAATGATGACGTTGCTACGTCAGCTAGCGTGCTTGGATGTTAGCGCGGTTCGGCCTCGCGCAGTTGATTTGTTGTGCAGTCTGTCTCCTGCGCAATTCATTTGAAGGGTATGCAATTTGATTTTCATTGCTTTTTTGATGGGTGCAACTTAATTTTTAGGACCTACAACTGGTCATACAGAGCCATCCGTTTTTGTTACCGACAGAGAGTATGCCCTAATTAATGCTATTCGTATTATTTTTTCTCAAGCGGATACATTGATATGCACTTGGCATGTCAATCGTAATATTCAAACCCAATATAAGTTGAAGTTTCGGAAGGAGGATGGTAAAATCGACATGCAAATTTTTGACGAATTCTACAATGATTGGAATTGTGTGTGGCGAGCCTCTACGATTGCCAGTTACGACGCCACATGGTACTTGTTCAAGCAAAAGTAGGAGGCGAGGGAGCCGGCATGCATTTCTTACATCAAGATATATGGCTTGAACCGCACAAAGAACAATTCGTCTTAGCATGGTCGAATGTGGTGAAGCATAACGGCACGACAACTATCAACTGTGTCGAAGGAGCACACTCTTTATTGAAGAGACACCTAAATTCATCTCTCGGCAACTTTGTCTCTGTTTGGCAAGCTATACATTTATCAGTAGACCGGACGGTGAATGAAATTAAGGTATTATTTGAGATGAGTTTGAATATAGTCAAGCATGAGCATAGAAAGGAAGTACTCTTAGATGCTTTAATGCTCGTGGTATTTCACAAGGCGTTGGCCTTAATAGTTGATGAGAATGAAAGGTCAAAGTTTGTCGGGTTTGATTCCGAGGTTTGCGGGTGTGTATATCGACATACACTGGGCCTCCCTTGTGCACATCAGATTAATGAATATCGTCGTGAATCTATTCCTATTCCAGTAGATGCTGTCGATCAACGTTGGAGGCAGTTGTCTATGATGCCCCTGGTGAAGACGGACGATGATTTTTTCTCTTTGCCACAAGTGAAACTTCTCCATACAAGGTGGTGTGCCTCAGTAGGAGTGAAACAGATGTCCATTGAGCTTAAAATCCAAGAAATTGCATGTCCGGTGACTACTAGAATGCATGAGCCGTCCGTTGTTTCCAATCCTAAAGGCAGGCCTCAAACAAGATTGACTAGTTCACAGAAGAGAAGGCTGGAGTCGACTAAGAGAGATCCATCGTCCTTTGAGCATGTTGAACGAAGCTTACAGCAACCTTCGCCTTCACGGAAGGGCAAGCTTGTCGTTCGTCGAAAAATAGAGAAAATGGACCTCCCAAGAGAATATACCGTTGCAAGCCAAACAACGAGTTCGTATATTGACAAATTTCAACCTGAGCTTCGAAGTTACATTTGGTTTATTGTCGATGTCCCCGGTGATGGCCATTGCGGATTTCATGTGCTTGCAAGGCATCTTGGTTATGATAACAAAGACGGATGGAGACGGGTGAGGCAGGAGCTGTACGAGGAGTTAGAGACTCGTCTTCCATTCTACTCCCGCATCCTAAGCGAAAAAACGGTTGCAAGTTTGTTGTTAAGTATCCCTTGCACCGACAGTGTTACCGGGAAAGACCACTACATGTCAGTCCCGTCTGCCGGCAATTTATTTGCTAATAGGTACATGATACCTGTTGTACTTATCTCGTCGGATATTAACAATACATTCTTTCCGATATGCGCTCCTCCGACGGACCACTGAGTGTCTAACCTATGTACTATAGGTCTGATCGGGGATTACTTCATTATACTAAAGATGATCGCTCATTCTCCGATTCCTCCACCTTCAACAGTTTGGTACAAAAGAGCACCGGTCGAAGCCATCGCTTGGACCACACCTTTCGTTGATCAGATCAACCATTGTAAGAATTTGTTGAAGATTGAGGAGCCAAGAGACTTACCTGCTGACCACTACGACGTCGAAATTGACTAAGTATAGATATATTTACAGTTTGACATTTTGTATATGGAGGACCACTTTTGTATACAGTGAAATATGAAGTCCACTAATCTATATGGAGTAAATTTTGTGTTATATGTGTTTACTGTGTGCTACCTGTGTTATATGTGTTTACCTGTGTGCTACCTGTGTCATATGTGTCTACCTGTGTACTATCTGTGTTATATGTGGTTACCTGTGTGTTATTTGTGTTATATGTGTGTACCTGTGTGCAATTATGTGCGACAAAAGTAGGACTGTCACAGAGTTTCATAGGTAGGACTGCCAGCCCCCTGGCAGTCCTAACTGAAACTTGCTGTTGTAACAAGTTTGAGTTAGGACTGTCAGCACCCTGGCAGTCCTACTTCAGTGTAGGACTGCCAGGGGGGTGGCAGTCCTACTTATCAAACTCTGTGAGGAGCTCCTCAACTGAAACTCTGTCACAGAGTTTCATAAGTAGGACTGCCAGCCCCTGGCAGTCCTACACTAAAGTAGGACTGCCAGGGTGCTGGCAGTCCTAACTGAAACTTGCTGCAACAGCAAGTTCCTATTTATTAAACTCTGTGAGGAGCTCCTCAACTGAAACTCTGTCACAGACTTTCATAAGTAGGACTGCCAGCACCCTGGCAGTCCTACACTAAAGTAGGACTGCCAGGATGCTAGCAGTCCTAACTGACACTTGCTGCAACAGCAAGTTTGAGTTAGGACTGCCAGCACCCTGGCAGTCCTACTTATGAAACTCTGTGACAGAGTTTCAGTTGAGGAGCTCCTCACAGAGTTTCATAAGTAGGACTGCCAGGGGGCTGGCAGTCCTACTTATGAAACTCTGTGACAATTTCAGTTGAGGAGCTCCTCACAGAGTTTGATAAGTAGGACTGCCACCCCTCTGGCAGTCCTACACTGAAGTAGGACTGCCAGGGTGCTGGCAGTCCTAACTCAAACTTGCTGTTGCAGCAAGTTTCAGTTAGGACTGCCAGCACCCTGGCAGTCCTACTTCAGTGTAGGACTGCCAGGGGGTAGCAGTCCTGATACTGATACTCTGTACATAAAAAATAACAATTCATCACAAGTACATAAACAACAATAATTTATCACAACTACATAAATATTCTACGTCCAACTTAAGATTCATCATAATAATTCATCACAATAATCCAACTACAATAATTTATCACAATAATTTATCACAATAATTCATCACAACTACAATAATTCATCACAACTACTTAAGTTTCAAACATTCCACATCCAAATTAAGATTCAAACAAGTACATAACTATTCCACATCCAACTTAAGTTTGAAACAAAAAAAATATCCAGATCCAACTATATATCATGTCGGGCCTTTGAACGAGACTCCCTATTGTTCATGAAGGGGAAGTCGACCACGTCGTCGATGCGATCAAGCTCGTTAGCGACCGCGACACTAGTGTCACTTTGGCAACCTCTCTAGAGTGTCTGGGCCAATTCTTTCACCTTTTGAGACTGAAAATAAAAGTATAAATGAATTAAGTCTACAAACATGGAAATTTTAGTCTTATTATAAATACGGAACTCACCATCCTCACCAACCCAGCATACAAGACATTTTTGGAAGAAAGAGCTCCAATTGCTCCGACGACCACGAGACCCGGGTTGGTAGGGTTCGACAACTTAGGATGTCTGACCCCCAGGAAGTACGACATGTAGTCCTCGCTGCAGTCGGCCATCTGGGTGACCGATCGTCTTTCAGTTTCCCGAAGTACATGTCGTTGCCACTCGGAGTAAAAGTTGGTCACCCAGTCGAAATCTGTCGGTTTGTAATTTAAAGGTTGGGTTCCGCGCGGAGGCTTCAACAGTCGTAGTGTGCGCTTCGGCACAGTTTGCACGAAGCCAAACTGACGAAGTACTCTATCGGGCATGTATGGCTCCGTGATATCATAGCATGTGATCATGCCATGAAATAAAGAAACTGGTTGGACCTCACGATTCAGCTCACGTAAATCCCGGTATGGATTTCAAAAAATCTGTAGGAAAACAGTTAACAACAAAATAAAATTAACATGGAAAAGTAAGTCAAAAATTAGTACCTCTTCTAGCACCAAATTATCTAGTACTTCACGAATGGAAGCCAGTGTTTGCCAGTTTTTGGTTTCCAGCTGGGATGGCCTCCATCGACATACTCTAAGAAGGTGTTCAACATACTCTGGATTCAGGTCACCCCGTCTGAGCATCGAAAAGTGCTCGTATATCCATGCCTATTCAATTTATAAATGAATAGTAAAAAATTAAATAATAAATTGAAGTATACAAGATTAAATTGTTAGAAGTTTTCTTACATGTTGCAGAGTCTGACAGCCGGCCATTGTCTTAGTCCCGACGCGGGATGCGATGCCGAGCTCGCGATAAAAATTGACTAGGATACCGCTTCCCCAGGATATATCAATGAAGTCATCCACTTCAGATAAGTTGAGCATGTACCTAGCATGTATCGACGTTCCAGACTTGTCCGGAATGCCGACCGTTCCTAGGACGAACAACATAGACGCATGGGCCACCGCGTCGACCGTATCATCGTCATCGTCATCCACCTCCATATCCATGAACTGGTCCACCAGAAATGATAGAAGAATTCCGTACGACTTCTTGAAGCCTGGTAGAGTTGTAAAACTCGTAGCCTGAAGTCCAAGGTGGATTGAGACAAATTTGACGATCTTCTCGTACCATTTCACGGATTTCTCATTGGTGTAATGTTCTTTGGTCATTACGCGTCCGGTCACAGGCAGCTCCAGTATCTGGTAGACGTCGTCAAGTGTAATGGTCATCTCCCCTACTGGAAGATGAAATGTGTTGGTCTCTGGGTGCCATCTCTCCACAAAGGCGGATATGAGGGCACTATCCATTATTCGATAGGCGTTTTGTGCCAAATTGTGCAAGCCGCTCGGTATGATTTTGCTCTTGACGGCCTCCGATAAGCTTGCAAACTGCCAGGGCACGATTTTCTTTCCGTGACTCACAGCCCTAAGGATACGATATGTCCTCTGTATATCGAACAACAGAAAAATATATCAATTATGAAATACATATATATAGTATACTAAACTGGTAGCTTACAAACGTCATGTACATACCGGGTTCTTCCATATTTCATACGCAATGTGGTTCTCAAAAGAAACCAACATTGAGCAACCGGACGGACGGACAGGCGGCTCAGAAGGACCGGCCTCCTCAAAAGGACCGGCCTCATCAAATGGAGCAGAACCGCATTGACGTGATAGGAGTCGGCCAATTGGCACGTCGTCGTCATCGGAAGAACACGTAGGAGTAGGAGCTCGTTGCTTCGACCGAGCTTGACGTGCCGGTGGCGACGTCCGAGACCGAGCTTGGGGCGCCGGTTCGGAAATTGTTATCGGGCGCTCGAGAGGACGTCCCACACATTCCTTCCGCTTTGACGCGGTGGGCCGTATTCTTTTGTTAGCGGCCGGTGGACTGCATGACAACATACAGTTATTAAATAATAGAAACAGAAATAGGACATGCAGTTACCCCCCGCATATGAGCATCATGCAGTTACCCACCCCCATATGTCATTACAGTAGGACTGTCAGGCATGTGGCAGTCCTAATATAAATCAGGACTGTGGCAGTCCTGATTTACATTAGGACTGCCACATGCCTGGCAGTCCTACTGTTATGAGACCCGAACTGTCAAAACGAGATGCTAGTTTATCGTGTTCTAGGGTTACGATTTCAACATAAAATGTGGGTTTCTTGAGTTCGAAAATTAGGGAAGAGAACCATAGAGATATTCTAAACCTATTTTATCAAAACTTTTTCAAGAATTAAAAATATTATAGGGTTTTGAATAGAATGTACAAAATTCTCGAAGAAATTAGGGAAGAACGTACCTAGATTCCGGTTGCTTTGACTTGCGTGTCATCTCTTCGAATGTACGAAGGTTGTGGAAGAAATCTTGGTGGAGGAATTGGGAGTGGAGTGGTGGAGAAGAAGAAATTAGGATTTTAGGAGAGGGAGAGAGCTCTTTTTTTCTTCTTGAGGAGAGAGAGTGTAGAATGAGAAATGAAAAGAAATGAAGGGTTTGGGGGGTTGGGCTGCCCCCTAGCAAATTCTCCACCTTCTTGGGCTGCCCCCAAGTAAGTGATGCCCCCAAGCAATTTTTGTGGTGCCCTTAGAAAAAACCTTATTTTACCATTAATGCTATTTTTATAATATTATTTTTATTTTAAAAGATAAGGATATTATTGGAACATTGTTATATTTTGCTTTCCTTTTCTAGGTAGTTTCCTTATTTTACCAAACAACGGAAAGAAAATGTGACAGGAATCCTACTTTTCCATTCCTATGGAAATAGAAGGGAATTCATTTCCTTTCCGTGAACCAAACGAGGCCTAAAAGAAATTGAGCGTCTTTGCGCGAGTTTTGTATGGAAAGGAGGGATGCACACAATAGCGTGGGACGATCTCTGTCAGACTAAGGAGGAAGGTGGTATCGGGTTACGGTCGCTTAGGACTTTGAGAGAGGTGGCTAAATTAAAACTTGTATGTCGCTTTTTGACAGGGACATCCATGTGGGCAAACTGGATGAGGGCTCGGTACGTTAATACAGGCAACTTCTGTGTGATGGATAGTAACAATAATTTTTCTGTTACGTTTAAGCAAATCCTATCTCAAAGATTGACGCTGAAATCTTGCGTTACTAGAGTCGTGCGAGACGGATCATCAACCAACCTCTGGAAGGACCCATGGCTCAATAAACAGAGCCTCATTGACCGTCTCGGTTGGCCTACGTATGAGATGATTGGGCAGGACGTTCCATTGAGCAGTATAATAGATGGAGGAAAATGGTGAGTGACGAACCGACACATCCAACAGTTGTTTGGCGAGGAAATTAGCAGAGTACCTATACTTAACGAGGAAGGGGATGATTATTGGGCCTGGGACGGAACGGAGAACGGTAATTTTGCACAAGGGCAGGCATATGAGGTACTTCGGATGGTATTTCCTACAGTGACTTGGGCGAAGGTGGTATGGGTTAAAGGGGCGGCGGGCAAGTGGAAATTGTGCATCTACAAAGCAATAAGGGGCAGATCTTAACTAGGGAGAGACTGCTCCGATTTGGACTTCATATCCCAGATCTCATACGTGTGTTGTGCGGAGGAAGCAATGAAACCATAAACCACCTGTTCTTTGAGTGCTCTTTTTCGGATATGATTTGGCAAAATTACAGATGAGACGCGAGATTACTGAATAGAAGGCATGAAGCTCTGATGACTGTGGTGGACGAAATCAGCGGGATGCGAGACCAAGGGGCAGCAAAACTATAGAAGGGCGCGGCTTTGACTTCTTGTCGTTGTATGGCATATATGGTGGAAACGAAATGGTCGGATTTTCGAAGGAAGATATAACTCCTTCTCTGGTCTCTTCAACAACATTAATAATGATATCAAGATCATAGAGGAGCGGCGAAGAAGGCCTAGGGAGTGCTTGTAAAGAGGTGAACGAAAGGAACAAGGGGTTTTAATAGGATGTATCAGGGGGGCTGTGTAGGAGCATTAGCTAATAGCACTCTCTTGAGTCAGTATGCTGGTTGTATGTTTCTTTCTCAATTCAATAAGAAGAACCCTTTGCCTCAATATATATATATATATATATATATATATATATATATATATATATATATATATATATATATATATATATATATATAATGTTGTTCGTGACTAATTTTATGTTAGCTAATTTTTATCTTTGTTTTAGTTGAGACTCAGTTTCTTATAACTTAAAATAAATTTGGTGGACTTGTAGTTTCGTTAAGAACGCTAAAAATTGAGTTTTTGATATTTTAAGCTTGTGTTTTCATAGATTATGGAAGTAAATTTTGGTATACTTAAACTTATACTAAGAATTAAACTTAGTTATTATGTTTGATCTTTTAAGCTCATTTTTAGATGTTTTTCGACTTGTTACATATTGTTCTAATAAATTTGATTAATTTGGTTGGTAGAGGCTTAACTTTGAAATTTGATGCTTCCAAAAAAAAGTAAAAAGTATTATTTTTTTTTGTAGGTTAAGAAGTTCTATAATATTAAGTGTGTTGGTTATCAAATGTTAATTGGTACAATACCGATATCGGAAAAAAATCGACGGAATACTGATTTAACCGAAACCGAAAAATCCGATTCTAATTAATGGTACGATATTGGTATTGATTTTTTCAAATATCGAGTAAAAAAAATACCGAAAATTCGACCAAATACCTACCGATTATACTGATGTTCACCCCTACTCCATATATGATGGTATTTCTATATGGTAAGTACTAAATACAATATATTTCTACTATATACAAGTACTACCATATATGATGATATTCCTATATGATATTTCTACTATATACAAGTACTACCATATATGATGATATTCTTATATGGTAAATACTAAACACAATAATACCATGACTCACGCTAACATTCTATACAAGGATGTTTTGCTGCATGTAAATAGAAGGGGAAATTTATGAAATGCCCAAAAAACGAAAATTTTTTATGAAAAATCCACCGTGCAATAATATTTCATCGCGTGCCCAGAATTAGAAAAAAATATATATAAAGAGGGTTCCGATTGACCGTTTTGTCATTCCTTCTAATTTATTGAAAACACCCACGAAACTACTCTTAAAAAAATGTTTCGATACTTCATCTTCTTCCATACGCTGCTCACTTTCGAATCTAGGTTTTCTCCTGAAAGATCTTCAAAAACTCGTGGAAAATTTTCAGAAAGACCGAGACAAACGGCAAAAGTGCTAAAACAGAGGTCCAAACATCATTTTTTTGCGATTCTAAAATTTTGAAAGGCCGTCTAACGGAGAAGCAGTTAATCTCGGGCTCCTCGATGATACGCTCATTTTGCGACAAACGGGACCTCGTTTCAACCTCCCAGTCAAAAGTAATGGCCCTCCAAAGTTTCAACTGATCATAAAATACAGGAAAATGACCATTCTCCGTGTTAGAACACGAAGAATGTTAATTTCGCATGAGGGTGGCCATTCTCCGTGTTAGTAACACGGAGAATGGCATTCTCCGTCTTAATTTACACGGAGAATGGCCATTCTCTGTGTTACTAACACGGAGAATGGCATTCTCCGTCTTAATTTACACGGAGAATGGTCATTCTCCGTGCTAAATTACACGGAGAATGACCATTCTCCGTCTTAATTTACACGGAGAATACTATTCTCCGTGTAATTTAGCACGGAGAATGGTCATTCTAGTGTTAAAACGCAGGAGAATGACCATTCTCCGTGCCAGAAACACGGAGAATGGCATTCTCCGTGTTAAATAAAACGGAGAATGGCCATTCTCCGTGTAATTTAGCACGGAGAATGGTCATTTCAGTGTTAAAACGCAGGAGAATGGCCATTCTCCGTGTCAAATAAAACGGAGAATGACACTCCATGTTATATAAAACGGAGAATGACATTCTCCGTGTTAATTTATACGGAGAATGACATTCTCCATTTTAATTTACACGGAGAATGGTCATTCCCAGTGTTAAAACATAGGAGAATTGTCATTCTCTGTTCTATTACACGGAGAATGACCATTCTCTGTGCTAAATTACACGGAGAATGGCCATTCTCCGTGTTAAATGACACGGAGAATGGTCATTCGAAGTTAAAACACAGGAGAATGACATTAAACACGGAGAATGGCATTCTCCTTGTTAAAATGCAGGAGAATGACTATTCTTCGTGTTATATCGACGGAGAACAGTTGACAGAAACCTAATTTTTAATTTTTTTTGTTTTGTGAAAAAAAATTTGACATGAATAAAGATTCAATAGTTTTCGTCCTTCTTTCAAAACGATGCTAACTCTTATGGAAAAGAAGAAGAAGATATTCTCTCCATAATTGACCTAATTGTCGGAAAAGAAGAAGAAGAAGAAGAAGAAGAAGATGAGCGATGATCGGAGTTCGACTGAAAAAAAGTACGAGAGAAATGGAATTCAGATCTCTCGTGAAGAAGAAGAAAATCGCAATCCAAATCTGGATTTGTGCGGAGGGGTAGTTATGGTATTAATTTTGTAAATTGGGTTTCTCAGCAATTCCCAGTAAATAGAATTATGCAACATATGTTGATGTAAGTGGATTGCAAATCTAGCGTGTGTTTACAAATCTAATGTTTTGTCAACTGTAATTACAATAAATGCATACAACTTTTTGTCACTTCAAAGTAAGAATATAGACGACCTATCGGTAACCATGTTTATCGTATTATTTAATTTATATTTTCAACAGATTATTCGTGAACAATTATGAAAGTTGGACAACTATGAAAGAATCCTTTTTCTAGAACAATTAAATTCTAAATCCCAGAATAACTATCGCATACTACGATGATTCAATCAGTGGAAATGACAGTATGTGACGAATCCATTTACGGCCAACCGAGAAAAAGTTTGGCTTCAGGTTTTGTTACATCAGAATTTATTATAAAACTGTTAAACAATCTGACCACTTATGTTGTGATTTGAAGTTATTGAACATCATCTGAACCAGCAACTAACTGTAACAAACTTGACACAATTATTGCATGAGCTATGTCCCGCGGCAAATGATATCTTCAGAATAGGGTAAACCGAAGTGAACACACACCGAACAATCGTTAGCCATGACCGATAGTCCCTCACAGAAAATAAGTCATCGAGCACTATCTAGTCGGACCTCATCATTGAATACAAAAGAAAATGTGCTCTGAAATAATCATATATCAATGTACAACTTCACATATAAACAACCCCTGGAAAAATCCGAACACGGCTCAATCTTCTTTAGCTAGGTGCGAAAAGAACTATTTATAATCAAACAAACTTTAGTCAGTTCTATTCATTCATATATGATAAGATGACTCATTCAGTTTTAAACAACATAATTAAGCAGCAGCAGTATCTACATATATCAAGAACCTAGTTTCAGTTGTGCATGTCCGTTCTATCAATATTTACACATTTACATAATCACATGATTACCAGATTCTGTAGGTCCCTTTTCACAACTGGAAATATACAATCGCAAAACCACGACTATATCCAGCCATATACTCTAGATCTGTCAGAATATAAGACGCCCTAGCCTGTACATGCATGTCCTACTTCCTTACTTAAAAAGTTGGGAGGAATGACTAGTCTTTGTTTGACTGCATTCCAAACGACGCAAAGGGCTTTTCTGCATAAGCTTCTGTAATTTATCCTTTTTTTTACGGAACTTGCTCAGTGCTTTTGAATGAGCTTCAGTCTCCCTTTCTATTTGTTCACAGGTTAAATGCAAGAGGGCTTTCTTCTTCTCAATATCCTCTAGGATGCTGAACGAATGCATTGAGATGCCCATCTCAACTTTAGGAGAGCTGACTGGAAACCTTATCTCCGGTTCACTGAAGAAAGCAAGAAGGATTAGCTGGAGCGCAAGTTCAGATGGAAATAAGGATCATTCCACCCAAAAGAATAGTATATGTTCCAAAATTTACACGAATTTTATGAAATGATGTCTGGTCAGCTACTTTACTGACCAAATATCATAACACAGTTCAATGCAGCTGTTAAAAGAAGACTAGAAAGAACACCTGCAATGAACAAAACTGCAATTATGGTCTACAAGTTACTTTTGCACATAGCAGAGCTTGGGACACAAAACAGATTATCCTTGATATTTCTGTTCCTCCAGATGGATGGTTGACTAGTAAATTATACTTACGAGTTAATATCAGTATCTAGTCATTTCTATAATAACTCTTCTCGTCTTACCGCTTCATTATGGACTCTTTTCCAGGTTATAGGACTGATCTTCTGTTATTCTACGGTCAACTGGTCGTGAATGTTTCATGGCAGTTGAGTCCCTCTATTGCTTCTAGCTACTTTGACAGACCCAGAGGAGAAAAGGTTAGTTTAACAGGAAGCTGTAAAAATCTCGGTCAATTATATGTTGGAGATTACACACAATCCATTCTGATGTGTAATAGGTTTGGATGTATAGGCGATGGTATACGTTCTCAAGCACCAATCTGTTCTTCTGCAAGGCACTTATCATTTCTCTTATCCAGGTACAATCGCTTATTAGCTTGTCAGTTTTCCTTCATATTAGAATTTTGAAGATGCCACTTCATGATGGTGCTAGTGATGTAGAGGAGGATCTTGATTCGATGTGGGTTGTTCACTAGTAAACAAGAAGTTTGATCAACAGACTTTATCCCGAATCATCCATGTTATGTCTAACAAGCTATAAAGACTTAGGTGGGTCCTGGACAAGTTTCAATAGTCAAATCAAACGATTACAAAGCAATTGTACCATAACTAATAACCACATACATGTCATTGCCCAATATACAAGCAATACCATTAATATTAATATCCATATGTTACGTGCTAAGATGAAAGTTGCATCTTATTAGTGTGTTATGAAGTAAAGTCTAATAAGTTCACAAGTCTATGTATGTCTAAAACAGTAGCAGGATTAAGACTATAACTATCACCGAAAAAAGAAAAAGTGAAACACCACTCACCAGTCACCAAGCAAAAGAATTCCATTGTCCTTCATAATTCCACCATCCAGAGAAAGAGCCCCATGTTTTATACAGGCTCTAGCCTGTTTCATTTGTTCCCTAGTTTCATATACTTGAACCTCCCCAAAGAGCCGATAAAATAAGGTCTCTCGAAGACGATGGTCTGCAGCAGCTTCTCTACTAAGATGATGGTTGTCCAGATTGATCATGTTGACTGCATATCCCAAGAAACCATCAGGGACCTTCCCAGATGGTAAGAGCGGTTTGGGCAATGCCAACAACTTTTGAGGACCATTTTTAAGAGCACCTCTATATGGCCTGTCACCAAGAAAGTAGGATCATCACACCATTATCTAATGGATAATTAGACCTTCTAAATAAGTAGATGCCAGATCCCACAGAATATTTAATTTTGTAATAAAGTGTATGCATGACTACATCCCTCAAAATTGATTTTCAGGAAATAATTATGTAAGTTGATACTCGGTGCAAAGGCTGATGTCTTACGTTTGAAACAATTGTTCTCAGAATGATGGATGTATCCCTAACACATTTCCTAATGCAACTACCATAAGAGACAAAGTCTTCATCAATTTAGATTATGTATCCTGTATGCCACAAGCTGTTATGTCTCACCAAGAACCTTGAAGGAAGAGGTTCCATCTCTCTATTTGGCCGAGCCTTCTCTCCTACAAATTCCTGATTCCGTCAACCTCACCCAACATGTCTTTCTCCTTGGAAAAAGCGGATTGGAAAATGAAAGGCCAAAGACACTAAGTATATCACGTAGCTTTCCCTTCCGTATCTGCTGAAGTTTAGCTTATATGATTTGCACAACGATGTTTTTTCTTCTTTCTATTCCGACTTGTATATATACCAATCTAAACTTTTCATTTTATCTCTTATGTTCGTGGACCAATCTTTACTTTGATCCTCAAGTCTTTTGGGGATTGGGGAGGAAGAGGAGTCACAGCAAAGATTTATGGTTGTGGTATATTATGGCGGTAGCCATTGCTGGGGCATCTACTTACAGCACCATTAGCAAAATAGCTATAAGAATTCTATCTGATATCAAAATTTCGAAAGGGTGTGCACCAGGGACAGGACCAAAGAAGCTACAGCTACATTTTCAAAATAAAGCGGAAGACAGGAAAAGGAAGGTCCACAGCAATGTATAGCTATGATGTCTTTGGATGTTGGGTCTATCTTTTATATTTTGTACTATCTGTTGGGAAAGTGGAAAGGGAAGTAATATTTGAGCTGGATAAATTTTGCCTTGTTAAACTGTTCTTTAACGAAACGTGGGGGTGGAAGAGAGAGAGAGGAGGGGTTCTCTTAAAAAACAAAAGCATAACCAAAAACAAAACTCTTGATCTATGTTATGTTGCACTCTTCAAAGGCAAAGATCCATGCATCATCTTTGCCGGATTCCAATTATATGCATTCCAAGCTATCAGTTAACTCTCAATTTCACAATGGTATATGTAATGTAATCCAGTAATCCTTTTTGGATGGCAAGTAACTTATATGAATTATAAAATGATCTTCCAGTAATTTATATCATAAGAAACTCTGCTCCTATCATGACAGAATCCAACCAACTCTGTGATCTGGACATAACTCTCCCAAGCATAGTATTGGTAGGCTTTTCATCTTTTTGGTTGCTTCTTTGGGTCAGTTTGCTTGCAACAATTTTGGTTTCAGGATTTGCCTACTGTTGCTAACTAGAAATTTTACAATAACATATTTCTTACAGAACTTGTGAATATTGTTTCCTGGATTCGAGTGTGTACCAAAAAAAAGTGGGTTCCAAATGGTTTGAGAAACAAATTCTCGTGAAAAAAGTGGATTTCAAATTGTTCGGAGATTCGTGCGTCTCAGAGACTCACCCTTGCCCATGGTTTCAAGTTGCTTGTGAATTTGAGTGTTGCAGCGGCTTCAAATTATCTCATCAACAATTTTCCGGCACCTTAGTAACCAAACAATACAAATTGAGGACGCCTAAAGTAAAGAGGGTAATCCATGGTAGTCTACTAGTTAAGAGTATGTCAATCAAGGTTGTAGATGTCGGGTTCATGTCGGATTGGGTTTTTAAATGTCAGACATCGGATGTTGTGGACATACTAAAATATTGAGTATCAATAAGTTGCACATATATGTGTGTGTGTTGTACTTTTCAAAAGATAAAGCATATACAATAGCTAACCCAATATATATTAGGAAAATAGTTATCATTTTTAATCTATATACTTCAAACTTTTACCATTAAATTAAAGCCTGAACTTGATAAGATGAACATTAAATGAAAAGAAATGTTCTTATCGTCCAATTGAAACTATCAAAACTCAAACTTTCCACTAAAATACCACATCCCAACAAAACAAGATCTTTAAATTGGAATCATATCAGGATGAATTCAATTAAATTAAGAGGCGGAAGCAATATTTTATCCTTCAAAATTTCCAAAATTGGATAATACCAACAGCAAAACAACAAGAACAAAACCTTTATTCCAAATTTCTAGAGTTGGCTATTTGAATCCCCTTTTTCCATAAGGCTCTGTTAAGGACATCCTATGTATTGCTAGCAAGGTCCATATCCTTTTTAACACTTTAAACCATGTTACTATACGCCCATCTATAATCCTAGCAGCTCCATTAACTACTATATTATTGTTCCTCGTTACGGGAGGATCTATTGGATCTGCGTTGCACAAGTCCCAAATCACCTACGTCAAAATTTTCTAATTTTGTCCTCAATTCGCTACACGTCTAACTTTCCATGAATACACACATTAATTATCATATCCTCTAATGTATTGTCACTTATCCATCTTAGCATTCTCATTTCGGCTATACTAACTTTATGGACATGTTTCTTAACTGTCCAACACTTTAATCCATAAAGCATAACTCGTCTTATATCACTTAGTTTCTCTTTGACTTAAGGTTGAAATTATATTTCATGTACTATATTTTCGTTCTAGTGATCCTAAACAACGTTGCTATTTTGACAGCCCGGGAGGTGGCCCCACGTGGCAGGTCCCCATTGGCTCTCCCGTCTGGGTGGGCCCAAGTTAGCGGGGGGATGGGGGGGGAGGGGGGTAGGCCATTGGTAGCCCGCCACGTGGGCGTGGGCCAGCCCCACGGGCGGGCAAAATAATGTTTTCCAATCCTAAATTCCCTTGATTCCAAAGGCTCTCTCCACACTTCTATTTTAGCATCGAACCCTTATCTACTCTTGTCAACCAACATAATATCGTCAACAAACATCATACACTATAAAACCTCCTCCTGGATATGCCTAGTAATATCATTCCTAACTATCACAAAAAGGTAAGGAGTCAACACCAATTATTCATGTAAGCCAACAATTTACTATCTCCTCAAATAGTTCACATCGTAACTCATCATTCTCATCCTTAATGGTCTAAATATAACTCCTAGAAACACGTTTCTCCTTCAAAACCAACAACATTGTCTCGCTAGGAATTCGATCGTTAGCTTTCTCCAAAATAATACTGATCAAATATTTTAGGTATACAAAACTATAACAGCAACAACGGCAAACAAAATTAGCTACAAAAATTATTTCTTTTCACAAAAACTATTATAAATACTTGTTGGAAGGAGAAGAAGGAAGATCTTGCTCTATTAGAGGAAAGAGGATGGAGCTTCGGCTTTGATGTTATGCAAAATCTGTAAGAAAAGTTGGACCAAAATCGAGAGAGAGAGGACCTTTTGACCTTTTGCGTTAGAGGGGATTAGGGTCCACGCGAGAGAAAGATGGAGAGAATGAGAGAGAAGGGTTTTAGTTGGGTTAGCTAAGGTTTATTTTTGAAAAACCAAACTCGTTAGCACTTAAGTCCATTTGAAGTAAACTTTGGATTATGTTGGTCAATTTATTAAATTGTCATGTGGGTCGATATGTATGTCGGTCGATATGTCAGTTGGACCTGACATGTCGACTGACATATGTTAAAATGATATAAATGATTCTTTTATAAAATTGTGTCGTTTTAGTCCTGAAACCTATATATCGGCTGACATGTCAATGTATCAGGGAATGACGTGACATAAAAATCATCAATTTCCTCTATTAAGATGGATGCTTATGCAATATTAATTTACGAAGTTTTGCCAAAATTGAGAAAACAGACATCATCACGAGTCTCAACTATAACTTTGACTGCTGATCTGGACCGACCAAGACTTGTCCTCATACAAACGCTAAGTGATCAGAATCAACCCTACCTGGGAGGCGGATCTGGAACAGGATGGAAAGTTTAGACTAGGAGATAGGTCAGAACTAGATTACTTGGGAAGTTACTAAAGCACTTTTGTCTCTGAATTCAGTGCAAAAGCAATGGCAATAGAACATGGATTTTATAATGATTTTAGTGGGATACATATCTAGACAGAACTGGTAGCAAAAGGTGTTCGGATTCGGATATGGGGCTACATTGAGGATCACCTAGGATTTACACCAATTCCCAGTCCGAATATGAAATGATAGGATCAAGAATTCCAGGGCTAAAACTAGGGAAATGACCCTAACAAGAACAAACTAATGAAAAGGGATCATGTAGACAAGTCCCAAAATATTTGGTAAAGGCTGTGTTATTGTTTTGACACATGGTATGTTTGGCGCCAGATTGCTAGTAACTGGCTTGATTTCGTCTAGAAGTAGTATACCTACATCAAGGACAAATAAACTATGAAGAGACGTCTAGAAGTAGTACACCTACATCAAGGATAAAGAAACTATGAACTATGAAGAGACGGCTATTCATAATACCAGGAAAGGAAGTTGTTGTTTAGGCGACTGGTGATGCAGTTTACTCTCAGGCAAATAAGGACAAACCTACTCTTTCTTAAAATTTATAAAAGAGAGAGTATAGATAAACCGTGAGAACTATGAAATTTTTGCTAAGAAATTCATTTTCTGCAGGTAATTGATATGCATTCACTTAATACTTCAAGAAAATAAGCAGATATTGGGATTTGCATTTTGCAGTTTTAGGTACATCAGTAGTAGAGTAAAAAAATTTACTCCATCTGAGAAAACGCAATATTGGGATTACAGTCTGCAACACAAATTGTAAATTTAACCCTCCTTATACTGATCTACATAAAAGATAGCATGCACAAAAATCAATCTAATTGGAGAGCAAATGAATAATTAATTCTATATGAAAATTCTACTCCATATACATTTTATTCTAGTTCATTTGAGATATGATAATGATGGACTTATAATGCAAAAGTAGAAAATAGCACCAATAACCAGAACCTTATCTCCTCCAAGCAAATAACAGGAAATCGCCTCTTTATTGTGATGTGTTGATTAGCTGCTACTTCATGAAGTGCGTAATTGTGATCCACTTGTCCATTCACCCCATACTTCTCCAAAGCAGTTGCTGCATCATACGACTTGCAAACAATTGCAAGCATGTATTTTTCACCTACATATTCTGCAAAAATACTGGAACTAACTGAAGTTAGATATAAAATCTGAAAGGCTAAGTAGGAAACGCTACATCGTCAATCGAAGAATAAAACAGTCTCGACTATAAACCACTTTTACCTACTAAGTTTGTTATTGCTAACTGTGCCAAGAAGAGCAACAACGCCGACAATGCCAGTCATGAACTGTATTTGTTGGTCTCCAAGTTGTATGGCCTTAGAAAGTTTGCAGAGAAGAGCAGCGGCACTATCACCTTTTTCTTCTATTCTCTTGGCCACTTGTTCATTGGAATTAACTAATGAATCAGTTTGAGTCAAATACTGTGGTTCCAGTGAACCTAGAAATCACATTGCCAGGTCATATTGCGCAAATCAGGTCATATATTACCAAAGATATAAACTCACTGACAAAGTGTGAAAACTCTAATCAGAAGTATATAGAAAAAGACATAATTAACATTCTCATGTAGATTCCAACAACCAAATGTACATTCCAAACAAGAAATTCTAAGCAGTGCAAAAGTTGTCAGGAAAAACATACAATATAGAATATTTTCATGCGTCATAAATCCATGAATGTTATGCAACTGACATAAGTATCACACAATGAAGTAACAAAAAGTGCATTGATCTTTACTATAACACATAGAGCTAGGTTTTCACATGACAAAATCCAAAAGGTTCTTGAGGTTAAATAATTCTCAAATTGGAAAAAATAGTCGTCCTAGTATATTAATTAAATAGATGGGTCCAAGCCTACTTGAATTGTTCACCAGTGGCTTTAGTGGGTGCTAGTAATATACTTTTAACTTAAACTTACATCCATCAGTCATGACTAATTTCAATAAATAATTATGATTTTTTTCCCTTCCTTGAATGATAAGTATAAGAAACTAAGATTCGCAGTATTCAGATTGGAATTGACTTCAGAACGCATACCAGTATCAACAGGTTCCGCGGAATTTGATACATGTAAGTGATTCTTTGTTTCCCGATAGCATTGATTGAAAAATATTCAACATTAATGAATCATTCACGAGCAAGAGACATTGTCTATTTATTTGGCTCTAGACAAAGTACACATGCTATAGATAGTTTTCAATGGAACAACAT
The DNA here is from genome assembly GCA_029216955.1 of Iris pallida. Lineage (NCBI taxonomy): Eukaryota > Viridiplantae > Streptophyta > Magnoliopsida > Asparagales > Iridaceae > Iris > Iris pallida. The sequence goes on from JANAVB010041017.1 coordinate 5,821,283, forward strand.
TAAGATGGATCAATGTTGTGAATATATTGGTACACAACTTCAACGGTAATGGTTACTGTGATGATAAGAACTGTAACATATTGATCTTCTACACGACTGTATCATTGTGTCAACATTACTTTTGCCACAATGTTAGTATCCACGGGGATCATACGTGACCAAAACAGGCCAAAACTGACAAGATAAGACCGATACGTATTAGTATAGACAGATTTTGCAAACCTTAAAAAACAATGGGTCAAAAGGAAATGTTATTTTGGAAAATTTCAAAAGATAAAAACAATATGAGCGATAAAACAAGTCATAAACCTAATAATGAACTTGAAAAAGTTGATACTAGTATATGAAGCAGATGAAAGCATAAAAGTTGAATAATAATATCTCCTTGAGTAGACCATTCAAAGTTATTTCACGAATTTGACAAATGGACATTACTCATCATAGAAACAAAAATGAAAGAACTAGCTAATAAGACACAAGGCAAATTAAATTTCGATTCTCTTGAATGCAAGAACAATTTACCTTTTATATATGCTACTCAAGTTAAAACAAAATGAAAAGGACTCAGTGTGTTTATGAGGCCCCAGTAGTGAAGGATCATTACCACCATGAACTTACAAATGACTTGAGTTATCTGTAATTACTCCTTAATCAAAGAATACAGCATGGATTGCATACTATGACTACAGTCAGATATCGCGCACTTTTTTCTTCTGGAAATTGCTGAAAAACCCAAGTTCGGGGTTGGTTTGTATGAAAAACCCACCCGCAGGATGGGTTGTATGAAATGTCCAGAATTATATATTTCCACGTTAAATATTCCAAGATTCCCTTTAGATGTTCTGTATTTACAAAATTGTCATCTTTATAATACCATGCCTACCCTTCGCACAAACTCAGATTTGGATTGCGATTTTCGTCTTCTTCTTCTTCACGAGAGATCTGAATTCCATTGCTCTCATCTTCAGCAGAGATCGCAAAGATCGTTCGTAGTTCACTGTGATTTTCTTCAGTCGAACTCCGATCATCGCTCATCATCATCATCATCATCATCGTGGAGAGATTTGAAGTTTTCAGACGATTAGGTCAATTGTGGAGAGAAGATCTTCTTCTTCTTTTCCATAAGAGTTAGCATCGTTTTGAAAGAAGAACGAAAACTCTTGAATTTTTGTTCATAACAAATTTTTTTCCAAAAAAAAACAAAAAAATAGGTTTTAGGTTTCTGTCGACTGTTCTCCATCATTCTCCGTGATTTTAACACAGAGAATGACCATTCTGTGTTAAAATGACGGAGAATGGCCATTCACCGTGCTAAAATCACGGAGAATGACCATTCTCCGTGCTAAAACCACGAAGAATGGCCTTATCCATGTCAAAATGACGGAGAATGACCATTCTCCTTGTTAATACCATTCTCCGTCATTTCTCCTTGTTAATTTGACGGAGAATGACCATTCTCCGTCATTTTAACACGGAGAATGGCTATTCTTTGTCAATTTAACAAGGAGAATGGTCATTCTCCGTGGTTTTAGCACAGAGAATGAACATTCTCCTTGTTAAATTGACGGAGAATGGCCACTCTCTGTCATTCTAACACGGAGAATGGTTATTCTTTGTCAATTTAACAAAGAGAATGGTCATTCTCCGTGGTTTTAGCACGGAGAATGGCCATTCTTTGTGGTTTTAGCACGGAGAATGGCCATTCTCCATGATATTATCACGGAGAATGGCCATTCTCCTGCATTTTATGGCCAGTTGAAACTTTGAAGGGCTATAACTTTTGACTGGAAGGTCGAAACGAGGTCCGGTTTGTCGCAAAAAGAGTATTTCCGAGGAGCCGGAGATTAACTGCTTCTCCGTTAGTCGGCCTTCCAAAATTTTAGAATCGCAAAAAAATGATGTTTAGACCTCCATTTTAACAGTTTTACTGTTTGTCCGTCTTTCCGAAATTTTTCGACGAGTTTTTGAAGGTTTGAAGATTTTGGAGAAAACCTATATTCGAAACTGAGCGGCGTATGGAAGAAGATGAAGTATCGAAATATTTTTTTTGAAGAGTAGGGTTCGGAGGTGTTTTCAATAAATTAGAAGGGCAAAAAGGTCATTTAGAATCCCCTTTATATATTTTTCGCTAATTCTGGGTACGTGATGAAATGTTATTTTGCGGTGTTTTTCATAAAACTTTTGCAATTTTTGGGCATTTCATAAATTTTCCCCTTTTTTCTTTCTTTTTTGGGATAAGGATACTCATTAATGACCATCCTTTTGTCATGGGCTACTAGCACCAGGTCCCCTACGATTCAGTTAATTTTTTGACCGGCTGGGAATTTAAACCCATGCCCACACCTCCCATCCCTTACCAGTGCCAACACTAGACCCTCACTTTGGTGGTTTGCACATAGTTCTTTTAAATCGTTTGCCATGCACTTAATTCACTACCTGCTTTCACATATAAATGAACAAACTTTGCACCAATGAGAGCACAAGAAGGTTTTAACTGAATGTGGCCTCAAACTCACAAAGATAGATAACCAACCTTCACTATATCTTGTTGCGTAACTCTAAAAGGCTACATCAATCTTCAATCTTTACGAGATATGCTAGAATTTTTTAGGCAGATTTGTACATAGTCCATACAAATTTGTTTTATTGCTGTTAACCTAGAAGCCTGTTTGAAGCATACAAGCCCATTGAATTTTGCATCATGCAAGTACAAGGGATTTAAAGGATTTAGCCTCAATTTCACACATGAATGTTTTTATGTCCATCGTCAGTAAGTCTTGTCAAGTAGATCTAGAAGGCTACCAATCTCCAATCTTTCTGAGATCTGGCAGCAACTTTCAGGCATCAAGAAGTATGTACATATTTCACATGGAAGAGAGGATGAATTGGGAAACTGGGGAAAAGAAGTAATGAATGAATGTTCTAACCAACCTGTAAGGTTTTCCATGACCCAAGTGAAGGCTTCTTTCGCCTATCAAAGGAGGGATGGGAAGGAAGGAGAGCCAGGCGAGAGGGAGACGAGTAAGGTTCACATCTATGTTGCACAAAAATGGGAAACTGGCATCCGTATCTATCATGTATGTACCCTTATCCTTGTCCGTATTCGTAAAAAATAGGTGAGTACCTTTACCTTGTACCTATTTAAAAATCTTTCTATCTCGTAACCTTATCGAGTCATTTGTATTCGTGCAATATAGGTTCTCATCCAAACTTGACTAGGAAATTAATTAAAGTGTTTAATTGGTAGAAACTTAGAAGCCAGGAGCAGGAGCAGGAGCGCGACTACTTAGAAGAGTTTAAAGTTTGGAGCGTGAAAGTGCACACTAATAATTTTCTTATATTTATTAATTATTGTTATCAAAATTTATAGGTCTAAATATTTGTTATAATTTATATAGTTCAATGTTACAGAGAGACCCATAATGATTTTTATGATGTCAAAGTAAATAATTCTTAGTTTCTTGTTACTATGATGAACATGTATTAAAAAATTCCATTTTTTTTTCCAAAATTACTCTTTATCTGTTAAAATTTTGATCAAAATTATAGGACACGCTACCGTCACATGCGAAACACGCTCCGATCACATGAGAAACGAGCTCACGTCGCCGAAAAAAACGAGCTCCAAAGTAATAACCATCGAATCGAGGTTCTTACTAAGATCCGTTGGCTTGCGATTCTGGCTTCTAAGGATAGGAACGTCCTTAACATTATTAGCGAAAATACTTATAAGGACTTGATTATTGTCATTAAAAGATTGTGATGTTACTAATTAGATCATTAAAGCGGGATAATGTTAACAATGATGTGTCTAAGAGATAATAATCGTCTACTAACATCTTAATGAATTGTGATTTACTAATGATGCCATTATAACAACATACCTTTGTCCCAAGATTTGTGGGTCAGCTTAAGGACTCTATAGCCCACATTAGCAAAAGATATTTAACTTTCCACACTTAGGTTGATACTGAAAGTTGTACGGTTTTGCTAATGGGAAGCAAATGACTATCTCCCTCTTGTTCTCCGCTTTGTGACACAGTCACAGTCATCAACAACCACAGAACAGATTAAAGATGGGATGATAATATTTCAGACCATTTATGTAAAGAAAATAAAGCTGCTACCAAGACACTGCCGTTATCGTTTATCTTTGCACTAGAAAGAGCCTCTATCAGCTATAGGCCGAATAGACTGATTTAGTGGTATTCTTTAGGAATTGCACATTTCCTTGCTTCATAAATAGGTTAAGATCAATGGTAAGCAAATAAGTATCTTCGTTACATGAGAACAAGTAAACAGGTAGTGGTTTCCGTGGAAATGTCAATATTAGTAGTGATATTTGAAACTTAAAGTAACAGGTAAAACTTAAACACAAGGCAATAATATCATTTGCCATGTGACGGTACATTTAATAATCACATACACCATCCAATAGACATGGTTACTACCTTTCTTCAAGTTATATTTTAACTTGATTGACCTAAACTAATATACTGAAGACTCCTTCAGAAAATGAAGTTTACTTGAATATCTGGAATCTACTCATCATGGAAGTTACCCATTTCAACTCAAGCATAAGAGCATAGCACGAGGAGAGAAAGGGATTTAAACCTTCTAGACTGTCTATTTCTTTCTCAATTATATCCTTCTTGTCATAAAGTTTCTTTATTTTGCTCTCATGCTCTCCAACTAGTCGTCCATATCCTGCACTCTGTTCATCAAGCTTCTGCGAAAGAAATCCAGTAATATTTTTCAAATTCTTACCATATATCAATATGAACTGCAGGAATTATCTTAAGCTGTTACTCCAGTGCGTTTTAAAGTAATTAAGCATATGGCCACAATTACAATGAAAGCATTTGTCTATAGAACTCTCTTAATGAGTTTCAATATGCAACATGAGATATCTTCATCTGAGCTACATCTTCTAAAATGAACTATTTAGAATCTGTTACTTATTGGGAAGCAAGGATGCTAAGATAACAAAGTTCAATTGTAATTTATGTTTGGCTGCAGATAGAATAAAGTAGATGCATATAAAAGGGTCTAACTGTGGTACATTGTGTAGTTAGAGAACACGCGACCATCTTCTTTTTTAAAACCAAATTGCGTTGACCAACCCAGGAAAATAATTAACCTAATTTATAAAGTTACAGCAGACCAAATATCAATCCTGCATAGTTGGTTCCAAGATCAGAGTTCCGAGTTAAGGCAATTATGAATAAGATAGACTACCTAAAACCTAGAGGGCTATTTCGAGAGTAGGGATTCCAAATGTTACTACAAACAGAATTTAATCTAAAGCAAGAAGAGAGAGACTCTGAATGCCCAATCCTACAATGACCTAGTATGAGGAAGAAAGGAAGAGATGCATAGGGAACTTTCATTACCTTTGATAACTTCAAACTAAAATTTTCAATTAAAGATATAGAGTATATCCAGATTCCAGAAACCACTTTATGATCATAATTTTGACACACAAGAGTTGGTAAACTGGTTGGGAGGTACTTATTGAAGGAACTTGGATGACCATAATATCATGCAGTTGATCGAACCAAAAACGAGATGTCCATAATATTCAATTAAAAGTATTCCTGAATATCCAGAAACCACTTTTTGTTTGAATGTGACACCCTTGTACATATTGCTCCAAGTGTTTCTGGTCAGACTGTCAAATTCTTCGTTTTGGAAAACCAAAAAAATCATTAAAAGACGAAGAAAATATGATACATTTAGGCTTAATCTCATATATTATTTGTTTTTCTCGTTAGCTACAAATGGAATTATATTCAATGATGATGAATTTTCTCCGGCATACTATTGTTTATTCACTTGCTTTTAGACAAAGTAAACCCACAACATATAGTTTTTAGTAGCAATATTCAGATATATGAATGTTCTAAATTTATAGAAATACAACTTAGACAAATGGTAATGGTCCTTATTGACACATCGTAGCATGTTGAAAGCCGATCTTCGACATGGCCGAATTATTTTGTTGTAACTGTTTCTCTCCTTTTCTTTACTGAATTATTTGAGAAAGAGAGCCCCAACGTCGGTATCAGCTATTGTTAAGCAGTATTGAGGAAGGTCAAAACCAGTATAGGTCAATATTTAATATAGTGACCAAAACGGTATGATATGACATATACCTATCAGTATCAGTCAATCAACAAATTATGCTCTATTTTGTTGGAACAATATTTTATTTTCTATGTTAGAAATAGTTTGATGATCAAAAAAAAAAATTAATTGAAATAAATTGCTACCTCCTTTTACATAATGTTCTTAAAAGCTTCTATATAAACTACACTTGTGTGTTACCTATCATGTAGATGAGTTATGAATAAACATGATAAAAAGCTATAGGACATGATGCTATTCCTATTGAGGTTTTGAAGTTTTTTAGAAGACAAAAGATTTTTGTGGCTATTATTCAACCAAATCCCAAGGGCAAGAAAATGCCTGACAAAATATACCAAGTGCGTTAAAGGTTGAGGAATCAATTTGGTTTCGTCCGAGCGTTTACTATATCTCTTAACTAACAAAATTGAGAGAAGAGGAACATGGATATGAGTTTTATCCAATTATAGAGAGACTTATGCTACAGTACCAAGGGAGATAATGTGGTGGGTCATGAAGAAGAAACAAGTCTTATATATATATATATATATATATATATATATATATATAAATAATGGCGGCTGAAGGTGACTCCGGAAACCCTAGCTCTGCTAGGGCATCGCCAAATCGAGGCGTGGAGGCGGCCAACCGCCCCCCGGACCGGGGGAAAGGCAAGGGGGTGGCAGGGGCGGCCGGTGGCGACCGGCGGGAGGCGGTCGGCGGCGCCCGGCCGCCGGCGGCGAACGCAGCAGCTGCTGCAAAGCCGCGCGCGGGCGCTGTAGCAGCGCGGGAGTTCTGGGGAGGTCCGGCGACCCTCCCCCGGGGCCGGGCGGCGGCCGGCGACCCCTCCCAGGCGGGGGGGGGGGGGGGGGGTGGCCGGGGAGGGCTGGCGGCGGCCGGCGACCCCTCCCAGGCGGGGGGGGGGGGGGGGGGGGGGGGGGGTGGCCGGGGAGGGCTGCGGACGATGGCCTTCCCTCCGGGCACGGGTTCGACTGGGAGTTCGTCGGCGGTGACCCCCGGGGGTTCTCCGATGGTGTTCACCGCCCAAAGAACATCGTCGGGATTGGAGGATGAGGAGGGGGCTTGGACTACGGTCCAGAATCGGAGGGTTAGGCGGGGAGGAGGTCAACGATCGCAGATCCCTGAGACTAGGAGAGGCACAGCTTATACGCAGGGATCGGACAGGAGGGCGGGGATCGCCAGGAGAACGGGTCCAACGGTGGGTCAGGTTCACTCGGTGGAACGGGAGGGACAAGCCAGAACTGTGTGGCGGCCTCGTGCGAAGGGGTCGGCGGGGACGGCTGTCCCAGTTATCGGGGGAAGAGCGACTGCTGCGAACATGAGTGCCCGGCTGACCCCGACAATTCCACCTCGGAGTTTGGGCCCGCGACCTGTATCTTGGGCAGATGCTTGCAAGGTTGGGGTCGCCAAGACGCCGGCATCGATGGAGTATATTGCCCCTATGGAGATTGGGGGTGAGCTCTGCGCCGACTTCCCGGCCGACGAAGTGGCGAAGGTGACGGCATTCTGGGAGAACACGTTAGTGCTATATGTGTTGGGGAGCAAGCCCTTCTACGGGCAGATCCGAGGGTATGCGGACAGAGTCTGGTGGCCGAAGGGGAGCATGGAGTTCTTCTCCAAGGAAAACGGGTTCTACTTCGTGAAATTTGGGTTGGCAGAAGATGTGACTCGGATACTCCAGGGGGGGCCATGGACGTTTGACGGCCGTCTCATTATGCTGAAGCAATGGACTCCCGACTTGAGGTGTGAGAAGGAGGTGCTTAATGCGGTGCCTGTGTGGGTTCGGTTTCCTGAGTTCCCGGTTCGCTTCTGGAGTGTCCCTCTTCTTATGAGACTTGCCAGCCTCATTGGCAAGCCGATTAAGGCGGATGATGCCACCACCTTCCGTTCTAGATTGATGTATGCACGGGTATTTGTGGAGATTGATGCTAAGCTGGATCTACCTGAGCAGTTGAAGTACAGGACCCCTTCTGGCCAGTTCGCTATGCAGAAGGTGGAGTATGAGTGGGTTCCACCCAGATGTCCGGCATGTGCCTGCTTTGGGCATCTCCCGAGTGCTTGTAGACGAGGAGGAGCTTCTGTGGTGGAGACGGAGGAGGTGTTGCAGGAGGCAGGTGGTGTAGATGACTCCCCTGTTGTGGACCAGGTGGGCTTGATGGAGGATGAGATGGAGGCAGACCCTTCCCCCACCTCTGGGGGATATGAGGGGTCTCCGACGGAGGATCTTACTGGAGCGATGGTTGAGTATATGGGGACGAGGACCATGACCACCAGGAGTATGGGGCAGGAGGACAGGCGACAGGGAGATAAAGACGCGCTAGCACTTCAGGTGTACAGTCGGAAGCGCCAGGCTACGGAGGCGCATAGTGAGGACAGCGGTCAGGGTGGGACGGAGAGAGTGTGGAAGGTCAATCCTAAATGGGTGGCTGTACTAGCACAGCCTCCCCCACAGGAGGACCCACACGGGGCTGCGGCCCCTGCTCTGCCCCTCCTTCAGGGGGGTAGAGATGAGGATACCAGAGATATGGAGGTCGCACTCTCCCCGGGTGCTCCTTCAGAGGATGTTCAGGGAACCCCACCCGCGGTTTAGATGTCGGCCCTTGCCTGGAATGTCCGGAGGGGGTGTTCACTGGGGAGATGGAGGGAGATTAGTGAGGTGCTGAGGAAGGAAAAGTGTGAAATCTCGATATTACTGGAGACTAAGATCAGGGGGGCGAAAACTCTGTCCCGTAGAACTCCTACGGACTGGGTCCAGCTTCACAACCTTGGTCTCTGTGATATGGCGAGGATCTGGGTTAGATGGAATGGAGCTAGTTGGGAGGGTGAAGAGGTTTTCATGTCTGACCAGCTGGTGGCTATCTCCTTCACCAACAAGGGTGGGTTCCATTTCTTACTTGGTGCCGTATACGGGCACAACGACAGGAGGCGGCGGGAGACCTTGTGGCAGGACATCATCAGGCTGAGTTCTTTAGCGTTGCATCGTCATCTCCCCCTACTTATTATGGGAGACTTCAATGCTACGCTATACAGGGGTGAGAAGCTGGGGGGGCGGCCGGTCCCGGACCAGATCCTCTCAGATTTTCAGTCTTGCTTGCTCCAGTCCGGGCTCAGGGATCTGGAGAGGATAGGGCACATATGGACTTGGCACAACAAGGCGGAGGTAAGCAGGGTGGCTTGCCAGCTGGATCGTGCTTTGGGGAATAGTGATTGGTTCCGCCTTTTCCCCTCCTCTGTGGCTGAGGGGCTCCCTGCGGGGACTAGTGACCACTCGCCGATCCTGGTGCGCTTCGTGGAGAGTCCCAGATGGAGAGCCCGGCCGTTTCGGTATGACAACAGTTGGTTCCTCTCGGCTGGTTATGAGGAGACGGTGGCGGGAGGTCTCAGCCAGGAGGCGTACGATACTGCCCAGTTTTGTATGGTCCATAGGCTGAAGAAAACCAAACGCGCCATCAGAGACTGGGTGAGGGCGCTTCCCCGGACTTCCTTACAGGAGAAGGAGGCGGAGCTGAGAGACCTGCAGTCGGAGCTTCAGGGCGACATGATGAGTGGGGAGATGGCGGCTAGAGAGAAGAAGTTGGCTGCAGAGGTCAACACCTTGAGGCTTCAGCAGGAGATTAGTGCGGCCCAACGGGCCAAATGCTCCTGGCTCAAGGATGGGGATCGCTGCACCAAATTCTTCTATGATGTCATCCGGGCGCGTCAGCACCGGAACCGTATTCAGAGACTGCTTAGCAGGGACGGGCGCCTTGTGACCGACCAGGTTGATATCCAGGAGGAGGCTGTCCGGTTCTACTCTGAGCTCTATCATCAGACGGACTATCCCTCGGTTTTTCCGCAGCTGGTTACGAAGACGGTGGTTACGGAGTACGGCAATAGTCTCCTCATGGCTCCTATCCGGATGGCGGAGGTGGAGGCGATTGTGATGCAGGCAGATGCTTCCAAGGCTCCTGGGCCGGATGGGTTCTCCAGTGGTTTCTACAAGCGCCATTGGGGTATCCTCAAGGCCCCGGTCCTTGCGGCTGTTCAGGAGTTCTTTGTTACGGGCAAGCTCCTGAAGGAGCTGAACCACACCTTCCTGACACTAGTGCCCAAGAAGGAGGGGGCGACTTCTCTTGCTGACTTTCGACCGATTGCTTGCTGTAATTATTTGTATAAAATAATTACTCATCTTATGTGCAGGAGGATGGAGGATGCTATGCAGGGTCTGGTTTCTCGGAATCAGGCGGCCTTCATTAAGGGACGGTCTATCGCGGAGCATAGCCTACTGGCTCATGAGCTGATTCGGGAGTTCCACAAGCCTGGAGGGATGAAGGCCTGTGTGAAGCTCGACCTGAGGAAAGCCTACGACACCGTCAACAGGGACTTCCTCTGCCACTTGATGGGTGCGATGGGCTTCTCCGAGACTTGGGTGGACAGAGTCAGAGAGTGCATCACCTCGCCTACTTTCTCGGTCCTCATTCAGGGCATCCCTTACGGGTTCTTCGGCAAGCAGCAGGGGGCTTCGACAGGGGGACCCGCTTTCCCCCTACTTATTCACCCTTGTGATGGAGTATTTCACCTGTTTGATGGACATTGCGGTACATAGGGAGAGGATTGTACCGATATACAGCAGGGTCTCTCCGGTGGTCTCTCATCTCATTTATGCAGACGACCTTTTGGTCTTGTTGAGGCCTTCCATGCGAGGGATGAGGGAGCTAGCGGCAGTGATGGAGGAGTTCGGTCAGCTATCGGGCCTTCGGTTAAACAGGGACAAGAGCAAAGTCTACTTCAGCAACTCCTGCACTTTGAAGGAGGAGCGGGCCATGGAGCTTGGGGTGGAAAAGGGGGACCTCCCGGTGAAATATCTAGGGGTGCCCCTTTCCGTCAACTATGCGAAGGACCGTGATTGTCAGAGTCTGGTGGATTTTGCACAGAGGAGGGTAGAGGGCTGGCAGGCGGCTGGCCTATCGTTTGGCGGTCGTATTGAGCTGGTTCGTTCGGTTATTTCTGCTATTGCTCTGTTCTGGCTCCAATCGATTATGGTCCCCTTGGCTACTATCAGAAAGATTGAGGGCATATGTGCCAAGTTCATTTGGCATGGGGGGATTCATGCCATCTCTTGGGAGCAGTTATGTCGGCCCAGGAAGGAGGGAGGTGTGGGTCTACGATCTCTTGTTTCTGTCAGGGAGGCGACGGGGATCAAGCTAGCATGGAGGTTCCTTCAGGGTGATTCTTTATGGTCGGCCTGGATGACTAGTCGGTATCTCCGGGGCAGGAACTTCTGGGTATGTGAAATTGACAACAACTTCTCTGTGTCTTTCAAGCATATCCTGAGGAACCGCCCTGTACTTCGGACGGCTATGCGGAGGAGGATGAGAGAGGGAGGGGAGACGGACCTTTGGCTGGATCCATGGATCTCGGGCCAGTCGCTCCTGGAGATGCTGGGTCCCCAGAGGGATGGTGTGGCCTACAGAGGTCTGACCTGTAGGCACATCATCCGTGGTGGGGTCTGGAGGCCAGAGGAGTATCGTTTCACCGCCCCGTTAGGTGCGGAGATCAGACAGGTGCAGATCACCCCTACTGCACTGTCTGATGTTTGGATTTGGGCCCCTCCTGGCCGCTCGGAGGGTGCAGGGGAGTTCCGGTTTAGCAGCTGCTATGACCTTGTCCGCCCTCACTTCGATGATTTTGAGGAATACGACTTTGTCTGGGGGAAGGGGCTTGCCAGGAAGATGCAACTGTCTGCATACAAACTGGTGCTGGGCCGGTTGCTTACTAGGGACAGACTGCTTCGGTTCGGGGTTTCTGTCCCTGACCCTAGTGTGTTTTGTGTGAGACAGAGACTGAGTCCATTGGGCATCTGTTCTTTCAGTGCCATGTGGCGTGGAGCATATGGGCAGAGCAGAGCCGGAGACACTTGGGAGGGGTTGGAAGAGAGCGTGACTTCAGAGAAATCCTTAAGTGGATTAGGGATTGCAGGGGCAAGGAGCAGAGCTGGGCCAGGCGTGCTAGGTTGAGACTTGCTGCATCAGTTTGGCATGTCTGGCGGGAGAGGAACCGGCGCATCTATGAGGGACTGTCCACCCCACCGGGGGGCATCCTCCATAACATTGAGTCGGATGTACTAGTAATGTCCCCCTGAGTTGGGATTGTATCTCTATGTTGTAACCTTATTGCGTTGATGGAATAAAATTTACCCTTTTTCCAAAAAAAATATATATATATAAGTTATGACTACCGTGCGGAACATAAGAGGATAAGAAAACATCATTTCCAATTGATGGATTACATCAAGAACGATCAACAAGTTCTTTCTTTTGTACTAGTTATCAATGAGCTTAATAAGCCTATTCAGGATGAGTTTCACGGTCTATGATATTTGTTGATATTGTGTTAGTTGATGATAGTAGAGAAATGTTCTAAAATGGAAAAGCATTGGAATCTAAGGGGTTTACAACAAGCAGGCTGAAAGCGAAGTATACTAAATGTAATTTCAAACAGGAAAAGGCAGAAATAGTATATATTGATGGACAATTGAATTAGGATGGTAACAATGAGGTGCTTTGATAGCAGGATACACTCGAAGTTGAATCGAAATTCCATAAGGCAACTAAAAGAGTATCCATGTGTTGTGGGTCACAGAATGTTCAACTATAATAAATGTGTATCCATGACGTGCAACGTAGCCCAGTAGGTGAACCAGCTAGGAGTAGCAATAATTTGTTAGCAAATGAAGTTGTTAGAACTTGGATTGAGGATGTAAAGAACTAGTTTTTGTTTATGTTACAAAGAACATGGGCCTTAACAGAGCTGGATGGAAGAAGAGGATTAGAATGCCCAACCGCAAAAAGTAAGAATAAAGGTTCTGTTGTTGTTATGACGTAGCGTAAACATACCCCAGCTTATCAAATTTGAGAAATAGGTTGTAATTTTTACTGTCATAGTGTGCCCTTGGTCTTCTTCCAGCAAGGTTTGCCACTGGGCCGTGACAAGAATTATACTAGCCTGAGCCAATGCCATTCTCTTAATCTTTTAAGTGCAAGCAATTTGCAGTCTAAGATTGTTTCTGCACAGGTAGCACATTTCAATGGATTATTCAATAGAATGACATTTACCCCCAGTAGGTGCACCAGCTAGGAGTAGCAATAATATATTAGCAAATGTAGTTGTTAGATTTAGGGTTAGCATAAATGAATGGATGGAAGAAGAGGATTAGAATTCCCAACCGCAAAAAGTTGAATAAAGGTTCTATTGTTGTTATGACGTAGCCTAAACATACCCCAGCTTATCAAATTTGAGAAATAGGTTGGAATTTTCACAGGCATAGTGTGCCCTTGGCCATTTTCCAGCAAGGTTTGTAACTGGACTGTAAAAGAACTATACTAGCCTGAGCCAATGTTATTCTCTTAAATCTTTTGTGTGCAAGTAATTTGCAAGGACTGTATCTATACATGTTACGCATTTTAATGGATAATAAAATAGAATGTAATCTACCGTCATATCATCAGTTATGGTTTCCATCCAGGAGTCCAGTAGACGAGGGCTGATTGGCGATGAGTTCTGTAAGGGTGATATCCCCCCATTTGATTGCTGAGATTGGAAAATATCACCATCTTGATCCAATTCTAATTTGGGTGCTTGATTAACACAAACCTGCAGCATGAAATTTCATGCAAAAGTTCAGAATTTCCACTGATGGATCAAAATAGCATTTGTCCTAAATAGTTTCAAACAATGGCTTCTGACCTCGATGCTTGTGCGGATATTAGGGTAATGAGTATAATAAGCTGAAAACTGGAATGTCCCTTGTCTTTCCGGAGTTGGGATGGCAGGTACAGTGCACTTACCATGCTTGAAAACATACTGAACCACTCCATCTATTTCCAATATATCAGATGTAATTGTAAGTGTGTGATAATGGCCATGTACTGTGTCATCTATCACACCATCAGAATCTACCATCCCAAAGATAACGTTAGTTAAATGGGAACCTGCTTGACAGTACTCAGGTACCTGCAATACAAAAAGAAGTCCACAAAAACTTAAGTGCCAAAACCCTACACGTAAAAAGAAAATTATGGAAATGATAAAAAAAACTCACCCCTGATAAAGCTTTCAGTTCCCTCTTTGCAACATGAAACAATTTCTCAAAGACCATTTTATCACCCACGGAGACAATAAGCCTTGCTGCAAGGTGTTATGAAATTTGAAAGAGAAAAAAAATCATAACCATGCTTAGATTCTTAATTCTTATTATTATTTCGAGAGAATTGGAGGGAGATGAATCTGTCACCCATTTTTTATTAAAGAGAGTTTCAATAAAACAATCCATAGCCTAGAAAGGCCTCTTACAGTTTTAGTAGGACAGATGTGCCCAAAGCAAGAGTTGAAGCATAGATTCTTATATTCTGTAATAAAAAATTGTGCAGATTTGATTCCTTGTCCTTGAGCCATTAAGTAAAATTTCCATCTCTATACTCATTTAATCCTTATTAACAAGGTCATCTAGTATGGTACACTATATATTGGTCAACCAACAGGCCAACAATATGAAACAGTGGCAAGTCAGTTTTGACTCTAGATCCCACACCACACCTGAAAATTCCACAATTTTGGCTTTAACAATATATGTGCCCCTCCCTCTCTTCCTTACAAACTAGGTTCCGACCTCAGACCCAGTTTAAGATAAGAATACAACAGTTTCAAGTCTGTAGCCCCACCCCCACCCCCAAACATATTACTTCTTTTGAGATCACAGTAGCTGGCTGGCAACCGGGCACTTAAAGTACTGTAGGACACACAAAACATGATAAAACTGCCAAACATGGGGGACAAGAAAGCTAAGAACAGTAGAAGACAAACAAACACAGGCAACCGGTGAAGCCAGCATAACTAGGGTGGTGGCAGCAGAGGAGTGAGTAGGCCCCTTCCTACCAGAGCGGTCCTACTAACCTTGCAACAGAGAGACATGTCCAGGATGAAAAAGCACATAAATTGTCAGAGAGTAATCTTACGTTATAATGAATATCTCCCACACAACCAGATGGGTCCACTAACTAGCCTGCCCCAAACCCACATCGAACATGTTCACACAGCACATATATGTGCACATCATCTTAATGTACATCTTAAAAACTACTAGAACCTAGAAACAGAAATAAGATCCTTCCAAGTTCCTCACAACGTCATGTACATAACAATTACCAATTGTTCCAGACACATATCTAGAACATGAATGAACATCCTAAAGGGGCACATAAGAGTTAATGAAACACTGATATACAGACAACAACATATATTAACAATGAAAATAAACCTTTGTATCTGCATTTATTAATTTATCATTTGTAATTTTCTGTCTATAAAGATCATCGCTTACTACCAACACAAAAACCTTTACTAGACATCAAGCAAACCATTATACTGATTTATTTGTTACTAAACACTAAGAATAAAGCAAGTAATTATAATTGTCTGTCCAGCTTAAGGGAATTTTTCTTCAAGTTTGCATCTTCACATGTTCACAACAAATATTGCACATAAACCACATATCTTCAAGAATAGACCAAAGCATATATTTTTTCTCTCCTTTACTTTATTCTAGAATGGTAGTAAAAGGGACATTAACTGATTGAACATCAAAACTATTCCGAAACTAACGTAGCGGAGTGCCTTAATTCAAAATAAGTACAACACTATTAAAAAAAAAAGAGCAAGTACACACCTCTGGATCCATAACCAGCTGTTACTTTCAGAACGCCGCCAAGGTCAACACATCCTTGATCATTCACCTAATTCAAAGAAATTAAAAATGTCATTTTTAGTGGCAGATAACTATAAAGTTCAAATGCATAAGTGCTTCCTATCTGTAAACTCTAGAAAATACATTAAGTAGAACATAGCATACTTGTCAGAATACAAGTTAAAATAATAAAGTTTGGTCATTGTTACAACCAACTAAAAGAATTACTTTGTCCCAATTTTTTTTTGGGTTGATCACTTGAAACCTTTTTCGATTCAGCTCTTTAACATCAACAAATAAAAGGAAAACAAACTAAAAATAGACACCATCTATCAACATCCGAAAAAACTTGTAACCATAAAATAAATTGAAAAGTTTAACCAAGGGTGAGCATTTCTTGATTCCGTTGGTTTGGTTTGATTCAGAAATGTCCGCATTTTTATCCCACATTATTTGGTCATTAACATCCGGTGCAATTGTGTTTATTGTGTCATTAATCTCTACAATGTTTTGTAAGTTCTCTAGTAATATGATCTCTTCCAAACCCTATTTTTATAAATTTCTGACCTGTGTTGTCGTCCATCCAACTCTATCTCCAATTTATTTTAGATGAAGAGAGCAACTATGTTTCAAAACCCAAAACACATCAATCTAATTTTAGCTAAATCACAATCATGTATATCATATACGTTCAAATCACAATCATGTATATCATATACGTTCATATTTTGAATTTTTTAGGCTTTTTTGCTAAATTAGGAACAAAGATAGGCATTTTTCAATATATTTGATTTTCTTTTGGTGGGTTTTGGCAAATTTCATTAATTTCATCATAAGATAAGGCTAAAGATGACAGCTTTTTTGAGCAATTACTTGGTTTTCTTTAGGGGGTGTTCGGAAACTTTACTGGTTCAGTGAATATTCAATGCAGATGAAGTGTTTGTTAGAAATTAGAATGTGTGGGTGGATGAATTCTTCTATTTGATGTAATGTTTTTGTGATTTTGTCCTCTATTTATCAACGTTGATAGTCTTTTATTATGAAAATTAGACTCTTAACAAAAAAACCAGCTATTTACATTCTCTGTCCAATGTTTATATGATAACTTTGTAGCCTTCAGGCCCTTTACCATAAGAAAAGGTCAAAGAGGCAGATTTTCTGTAGAATATTTAATTTTCTAATGGCGGGCGTTAGTGAATTTCATTGATTCAATTGGAGAAACAGTTTATCACTCTCCTTCAATCAGTGGAAAACCGAATTAGGTGTCTAGAACTCTTCTGGCTCTTTAATGATTTTTTTGGATTTGGATCATGTCTTTAGGTAATTTGGTAAAGTTGGTCGTTTGTAATAGGCTAATAGCTAGCTAGTAATAGTCTTTAAGCACCTTTGATGTGTCTCTTTAATTTTACATTTAAAGAATAAATGTACTTATATTATATTTTCGTGTATGGCATGAAATAGATTGTATGTCTGTTGTTATGAAGATTAGGCATTTTCAGCTCGCCAGCTCATACTTCACAGACAGGAGCTTATGAAGCATCATAAGACTTGAATGTCAAGACCCTTACGATTGAACACATAGTGTTTGGCGGCTGTCATTCTGAGACAACATGGTGTTTAGATCACTAGGGAAATGCTTTACTATCACAAGTATTTCTCAAAAGCTACTTAGACTTGGTTTAAGAATAAATCTAATAAAGTAAGAAAAATCATCTCTTGTTTTATGATCTATTTTAACTCTATACCACTTGTTCTTCTGTGTGCAGGAATAATGTCCTACCCTAGTACCGTAAGTTTTGAACTTGTTAGCTAGTATAGACTATAGTGTTCCTTGCTTCCTTCTTGTATTTGTTTTCTTCTCAACTAGTGTATTTTTATATATTGTATTGTTATGTAGCACAATTAGCTGCATTTATTTTTTTCTCAGCTGCAGTTTTGAAATTTGAACTTTGTATTTTTTCTCTTCTAACCTACTTCTAGTTTTGCTATGTATGAGTTGTCACTTGGTTGAAACATTCTTTTGGTATTTGTAAATTTTCATATAAGTTGTGTAAATCATTGAAATGCCTATAAACTTTTCTGGACAAACCATGCTCAAATTGGCCTAACCATGCTCAAATTGGCCTAAAAAGAGGCTCAAAGTTTACATTTTTATGCAATTTTATTCTAATACTTGTTAGCCGAGCCCACTAATACTACGGCCCAACAAACAGAATTAAACCAAAAACCAAACCGTTTTGTTCGTTTGGGTTCTTTTTTGGTTTCATAAATTTTCGGTCCGGTTCGGTCAAGCAAAAAATCTTTTCGGTTTTAATTCGGTTGGAGAGAAGTCCACTTCGGTTCAACCGAACCGACCGAATTCTCACCCCTAAATAGAACGGTTGGAAGCATTTTCAGCAAGAAATCAGCATGCAGGTCCTTACATACAACCAACTAGTGTAGTATTTAGCAACTAACTAACAATTCAATATGGGAATAATAAATACCACCTATGAACATGCACAACAATTCCACAAACTAGAAACAGAAAAAAAAGGAAATACGCACATAAGATGTTTTCACTTTAATCTTTACAGGAGTATACATGGGAATGCTTATGAAATAATATCAAATGGTTTACATTGTAAGAACCTTAACCGTAAGTCACGATCATTAGTACTAATAACGTGTGAAACTAGATAATAAATTGATTAAGTTAGTGGTACTGTTATGTCATGTGAACAATGAGAATGTCATCAATTGTATAAAAGCATTGTTCTAAAAGGCGGTCTAGGCGGCGCCTTGTCGCCTGGTGCCCGATGCCCCCTAGGCGCTCGCCTAGTCCCCCCGATGCCGGACTATGTATGTTTTGGGGGGTTTATGGAAAACTTCTACAATTTTTAGTAGTTTTTGGATTTTTTTTTTTTTAACCGCCTAGATCTAGGCGGTCGCCTAGGGGGCCGGGTGCCCATCTGACTATCGCCTAGCGCTTTTCACAACTTTCATCCAAGAAACATTGTTACCCTTTAGCAATATTGCAAAGAACTCCATGAAGATACAACCAAAGAGGCACAAACATTGCTGCAAGAGGCTGACCTCCAGTCCAGATTATACACAGCTTCCTGTAGGCTTCTACATGCTCAAGGCAGGAAGTGACTAATACAAGTTGGCCTCAGTTTGTGCCTTCAACCACTAGCAGCTAAAGACCCGATTCTCCATCTGCTGGAAGACACCATATGATTCTTTCTCAACGCAATGGAACATACTTTGTCTAGGCTCTTTATAGTATAGAGGAACTTGGAGGTGTGCAAACCAAAAGTTGGCATAGGCTCTCATATTCTCCTGTATGGAGCTTTTATATGCTCCACGGACACCCCATTCTCATGGAGAGGGCTTGGATGATGATGATGATGACAACAAGGGCACAACAGCCCATTTTGCTCTGAGTATGATAAGTCAGGCGCAAAATAATGAGAGAGATTTCCATATAATGGGTAGAAATATAGGTTGCTCATCTACATTGAGCCAAATCCAGAAAATTCAATCTAAATTTCCTGGTAAGGAGATGAGTTTCACAAGGTAAAGGGACTAGAATTTTATTTGGCATCGATTTGAATTTCTCACATTCAACAGGAAAACAAAATACTTAAATCAGTCTGACGAGATTTAGAGGTCAAATACATCAGTTTTATGTTATATGAAATTTATTGAAACTGTAGCATGTCACAGTGCCTACAGACTTATTTAAACATATACGAATGGCACATTTCTACTCTTCAACCATAATATAGTTTGACAAATAAGAAAGAGCTAATATTACTACAACTGTAAATGCCCAAAAATGAAAATGCATATGGGTCCCACGGAATATGAATAAGCCAGTACTTACTGCAATACAGTTATAGCAACAGAACAAGATTACCATCTAGTCATTATAAAATACTGATTTAAGCAAGTTTAAATTCATAACTCAAGGATTTAAGCAATGATTTATGGCCATTAGTGGTTTTCTTGGGAACTATTAATTTTACTATGAATTATCATCATAAACATAAGCTAGCAAATCATATTCCTTCAGAGCTAACTATAAAAATATTGTTACATACACTAGCAACAGTTGTCAGATACTACCTACTAGATAAGACCAAGTGGAAAGCATGACTTGAGACATTTTGTTTAATCATAAGCAAGATACTAAGCAGCATTTAGAACAAAAATTACCTTACGGAGTGAACCCATGTTATCTTGGAAACAAAAACCATTAACATCGACAGAAAGTTGGACCCCTTCTTCTATATGGTTACCAAAAGCATCCAACAACTGCATTATTGCAGAATAAGTCAACAACATGAGAAGCAAACAGATGCTAAAGGAAATTTATACTATAGTGCGACTTATCTACTATACGAACTCAAATTTTAATATAATAAATGTAATTCAACGAAAATAAAACAGAATGGAGTTACCGTTAGTCATGGGACTCAAAATAATTGCAAGGTTCTAAACGGCGGTAGGCGGGTGCGCGGCGGAGAGAGTCCGCCTACCGCCTAGGCGGTTCATACATTTTGGACATTTTTTTACTATTCTACCACTGTTTTTATGCATAATATGCATATTTTAAGGGCGTTCCATGCATAACTAAGTTGTAGAACGAAGATTTATGAAATTTTAGTTTTGTAAAAGTGAACCATAGGCCCATAATACTTGCAAAACCTTTTGGCCAAAACATGTTGTTAGGTGTTGCACCGCCTAGGCGTCCGTCTATGCCGCCTCACCTCCGCCTACGCTGCCAAACCTCCATTGGCCGCCTACTCCACCACCTACCACACAGAGACTGCCTACCGCCTAGGAGGACACCTAGACGGCCGCCTCAACCGCCATTCAGAACATTGCATAATTGAGATGGAGAGGGAAGACGGCATGGAGATGGAAGAGGTCTCATTCTAGTGTTCATCTTGGTCTTCAAGCAGAAGAATCTGCATAAATTTTATTAAGACAAATACAACCACCAATTCCCAAATACCTTGTTTTCATGGATCATAAATTATCCTGCACTTCCTAAAGCTATGACTTAATCCAGTGGCCATAAAAGGCCAAAACAATGACAAAAAATTCCACTCATCTGCCACCTTCATCTCAAATGTCAGGCTTATACACTTCCCTCCATTCTTGTAGATAAAGACCACTTCCCTCCTTTCTTGTAGATAAAGACTTGTATGCCCCGAGAATCAAAGATGTGTCTTAGGATTTTCCTCTCCAAGAGTAAGGTCCACATCTCACATCCTCCACCACCATTTCCTTACAAAGCCTACTTCACCTATTTTAAGTCCAATAGGTGTAGATCCAGTCCCATTCTGAACAATGGATCCCTTCATTGTTCAGCTATCCACTCCTTTTGGAGCCAAAACAATGATAAAAAATCCACTCATCTGCCACCTTCATCTCAAATGTCAGGCTTATACACTTCCCTCCTTTCTTGTTGTATGCCCCGAGCATCCAAGACGTCTTAGGATTTTCCTCTCCAAGAGTCAGGTCCACATCTCACATCCTCCACCATTTCCTTACAAAGCCTACTTCATATATTTTAAGTCCAATAGGTGTAGATCCAGTCCCCATTCTGGACAATGGATCCCTTCCCTGCTCTCCAACTCTCATGAAAGGATCCTTCTCTTACCTTTTATCAATTTTCCTTAAGCACCTTTTCAAGAAAACATGAAGGCCCTAAACTTCCTTTATGAGGGTGAGACTCAATTGAGGAGCAGTATTCTGGCCATAGGACAAAAAAAAAATTGACCACGATAATCCTAATGGAAGGCTCTCCCATATGCATAGTCAGATCCCTCCAATGCATAGAAAACACTCAAACTTAAATGCAAGTGCAAAGAAAACTTAACCTGTCAAGATAAATTATCTAAAATCATTTAAGCAATACTTTCAAATACAATATAAAAATACTAAAAAGATGAGCCCCATACATGCCGAAATTCTAGATAAATCGCAGGGAAGTGGTATCGGAGTTAGTGGTATATGCCAAGTCCAATTGTCCTCTAAGAAGCTGATTTTGCCTCCATGACCCCAAAAAATTTTACCCACATTAAAGAAAATGTCCAGTACTTTGGATATGCCCAACCAAACTCTAACACAGTAGTCGAATTCTTGTTTCTCTTGAATCGTCTCAACAAGGTTGCTACTACTGGACGACCAATTTTCCACCAAGATTTGGCTAACAAGGCTTTGTTCTTATCTCTAAGGTTAACCACTCTCAAACACCAATTCTCTATGGTAACCTTTTCCATTCTCAGCACTACCCCATCCAGAGAAACCTTCTTGAATCTTGCCAATATGCTTGATGACCACTGTGGCATCTCATAGTAAGCAAGGTAGCTAAAGTATCGC
Source organism: Iris pallida (assembly GCA_029216955.1). NCBI lineage: Eukaryota > Viridiplantae > Streptophyta > Magnoliopsida > Asparagales > Iridaceae > Iris > Iris pallida. Next base: position 5,843,526 of record JANAVB010041017.1, read on the forward strand.
AGAGAGAACCGAGTTGATGAGTGTAACCCCATCTCCTATCGACAAGACCTTGTTGATTCTTATTGTGCCGTGAGCATGTATTCTTATATTCTGGTGCAATGACTCACCGCCAAAGGTTCCAGAAAACAACCTATAAGATTATTTAAACACAATATACAACCAAGATCTTTGGGATTAAAACTTCAACCTTCTTTGGTTATTTATCACCAAAGTGATGCGTCCTAGAATGCATCTGTAATTTAAGTTTTTATTTTTTAAGCAAGAATTTTTCCAATTTTCTCTCTATTAGTTGCTTAAAGAACTCATACAGTGTCATAATCTACATGTGATTTCATGTGAGTTTGCTACCAATATTGCAAATAGCAATTAATTGTTACGAATACCATTCAATAACAGTAAGAGTAAATATTGCATGAAAAGCTGTAAGATCTCAAACTGCCATTGAACAAGAATTCATATTACCTCTAGTTCAATCTTCTCAACCACAACTCCAGGTCTAAAATTCCTTTCTAGTTCCGGGGAGCAATGCAAATTCACAGATGATATAGGTCCTGGCATGACTAGATCATATAATTTGAAAGCAAATTAATGAGAGATCTGAAAAAGGAAATGCCTAAGAAGATAACTCAAATGAAACCGATAACAAACACTTGTAACTATAAGAGGTATTATGTCAGCTGCTCGATAGCCAACCTCTAACAGGAACTTCAGCCATGCATTCACCCTCTGAAGAACACACTCGCAATGCAGCATCAAACTTAGGTCTGATCATATCTAATTTACTGCTTTCAATCAGCATGCCCTATACAACATAGACATCCTTACAAATGGTAAATCATGTGTAGGACAATATCGAACTTATGCTTAACAAAATTTGACATTGCAATGGAATCCTTCGTACCTTAATTTCAATGGATAGATGATCCGAAGACAGATCTACCTGCAGTTTTTCAATATGGGCAAGAATAACATCTCCTGTCCTTATTTGGACTTTAACAGGGATATCCAGTATTGGAATTCGGTTGGAGTAAGGATCATAACATGCAACATATACATCTGAAATGCATGAACCGGCCCTGCTGGGGATAATAACATTGTAAGAATAACTAAGTCACCCTTATGAACTTTCAAGAAAGCTACAAATAACATTTCAGATACATTTACAGACCCCCAAAAAAAACTAAAATTAACGGACATCAAACCATGGTAATAGTTAGAAGCCTAGAAGACGACAAACAAAAACTTCCATTGTAAACCTATCAAAAGAGAACCAGTTGTCCTACATGTATCCAATGTAGAAATTGGATTTTAAAAAATAAGGAAGTGTTCATTTCCATTAACTGTTTCAAAGAGATTGCCATAAGAAGAAAGTTTTGGACTTCTGAAGAACTTAAACTATCTAGTATCTATATGCTCAGAAATGATAAGACGTGCTGTTCTTGAGGAACAGTAATAATTCAGCTTCCATATACGGCTCCTACGCGTTATTAACCATAATATTCTCCTTGTGAATGGAGCAGGGGTGTAACAAGCTTAACAAAACCAATACTTAAATCGGAAGGCTCTAGGTTGTCTGCTAAAGTTCTAAGAATTCCTCAGAAAATGAGTCCGATCAGTACAAGAGGGTCGCACCAAGCGGTGAGAACAAGCTACTCTATGCATGCTTCCGTGTAATTAGGATCACAACAGCATTGTGAGGAATCTCATATTTAAGGGTGACCCACACAAAGATACCATTCACTGTTAAGTCAAAACACGGACACATGTAATAAATGATATCTTATATTATGGTAAAACAGAACTTTGGTTTTCAAACTTTCTTAAAAATAAGAAAAGATAAAAATCTTATGAAGTTGTAAATATAAGAAGGCAGGGACAGAAGTAGGTTAATTATATCATTTTGGTGATGTTACTAAAGAGCTTTTTTATTGTATGCATTAATCGAGCATTCATTTAAGCTTTATTACGAACTTCATTCTGGCACCTGAGAATAAGAGTAAACACATTTACATAACACAACATTTAAATAAGTTTTCTCAACCTAGGACGGAAGTTCTGGACTACAACAACAGTAGGAGTTGATACTACCTGCTGCTACTGCCTGCTGGATACCACCCCTTGGTCATCTAGAATAGAAGGGCCGTAACTCATAAGGATATGCAATAAAGATTTTGCAATCTAAAATGGCCGGATATATCTTCTCATGCACAAAACCATCGACTTCCAAGTGGAGTAGAATCCTTTTCTAGGGTAATCCAAAAACAAATAAAAGGTTAAGGAGACCTCATAAATTGGGCAAAGAGAGTCACAATTAAATGAGTGGATGATTTGAACCAATAACTCTGGATACATACTGTCACAGAGGAAGGACTGACAGTACAGGAAGGTAACAAGATGCAATTTTCTCCAACAAGACCATAGAAATTCAAGGCATACTCTCAATTGAAGTGACAACAGTACCAGAATGCATAATGGAAGGTTAAGAGGGATGAGAGAATAGTCAGTGCTAGTAAACTGTAGCAGCAGGCTTCCAAATCCCTAACTGTTGTAAGAAAAAGGGAAGATGGATCATAAGGATATCACACCTATGAGAATTTAACTCAAATCTCTTTGCTATCCTGAAGGGTGTTGAGACAGAAACCAAGAAAGCTTCAATGGTGACAAATCCATCTATCGCATATAAAGGTTACACGGGCTTAATGGAAGGTGACAAGAAATTCTCTGTGGATTCTGTATGTAGGTTCTAAAGTACAATATTGCATCTTCTCTTCATCAAAAATGACTTTCTGCAACTTCATCAAAAAGTTGACCAGAGAAGTATTCAGATTAAAGTTGGGGATAATTACAAATTGTTACCAAATTTCTTTCACTAAACAAATGCAAATTTTAATTGATAAGGATTCAGCTTGCTGATAAGCTACTACTAAGGATATATAATAAGAATGACAAAAAAACAGCATATTTGAAAGTTAAACTAGAAAGGTTGACTTAATATACCCCTAAGAGAAGCCATGCAATTCAGTGAATTTGTTTTGCTAAATAGAATTATGCATCACTATGACCCATTTCTCAGAATATTATACAAAACCCTTTATTATACACTCTCCTAGTTTATAAGTTCTCCTTTTGGCATCAACTTCTTCCCAACATAATCACCCGATTTATGGAATTTTCCTCTGCAGCAAAGGAATTATGTGAACCTCAAACGAACGTAAGTTACATAATCCATTTGTAATTTTCAACACCTCTATGTTGAGAATATATTCTTGTAGAAAGTATTGTCTAAACTCTAAAGGAATGAAAAGAAAGCATTTAGAGGTATGCCACAGGCTTAGTATCAGTAAGAGCCTGCTTTACTTTAGGAGTGGGAAAAAGAAAAGAAAGCCCCCTTCAGCTCTAGTGGGGCTGACATTTATCAGACGACCATAGCAATGGAAGAATTTGCAGAAGTTTTAAGAGATAAATGCTAAACTCCAACCAAATAGGTAGGAAAACTACTCAGTCTTTGAAGGAAACGTAGGATTTATTCGAGAAATGCTAACAGTGGCAAGTTGGATAGAAGAAAACATTTACCTTTTGTGGAAAGAGTTGAACTGGTGGTGACCCTGTCTCATACAGCTTTTGATATAATCTTCTCTCACCCAATAAAGTAGTACAAGAATAAGGGCAGCACATATGATTGTAATTGATAAAAGTGACTTAAGCATAAATAACAGGTGGAGCTTAGACAGATTTGAAAATCACTGCATGCCTGAGGATTTACTTAAAGATATTTATTAAAACTGCGGATACCATTGGCAGAATTAAACTAGCGTCTAAAAGGCAGATTCCTCAGGTTGACAGGCAAGGGGCCCACTTAGTACCATATTCACCTAGGTGGAAGGCAATCTTCTATTGTAATGTGTGTGTGTGTCTCATCACTGCATATAATTATCTAGGTGTTAACAGATAACCTCCAAAAAGTTTCATAAGAAGAACATATAAATGTATCTTGAAAACTAAATGTGTTGAGCAAAAATAACTTTACCGAACAAGAAGAGAAGAGTTGTCACTAAGAGAGCCTTTCTTGTCACATAAGTTCCATTGCCCATTGTTTGAAGCAGGTCTTACAATTACTTTCACTTCCTTCCGCATACAACCTGATTCTTTGCAAACCTGTATCCACGCGTGAATGTTGAAACATAACCACTAGACTCCAAAGAGTTAAATATACTAGAAGAAGATAAGTAGAAACATACAACAGAGAAGGAGAATAAATAAATGCCAGCTAGATGGAACAACTTGGGTTTCTTTCGTCGCAAATAGAAGATATATAAACCATGGAGACCATTACGTGAGGACGGTTTTACTCGTTCAGCAAAAATTAACTGTCCACTGCATCGAAGATCTTTACTTTCACTCATATGTTTAACTTCAATGCTCATCTCAAGATCATCTTTGACAATATACTTCTGGTCTAGACTACTGGAAGTGCTAATAGTATAAGTACTTGGTCTAATAACAGCAACAATTTCGGATGGGGGATCATATCCTGCAGATACTTCAGCAAGTAGTTCCTGAAACACAGAAGAATGAAACAGAAATGTGTAAAGCTAAATAAAATAGATTAAGTAAATAAATAAAGTGTAAATTGACTACTAAATTATGATTCTCTTCAACTGACCCCCTTGATCTGTATCGCACTACATAGTTCAGTAGTCAATATTTCAATTGATGAAGGAGCCTTTTCCTTCTTCTTTTCAGCTTGACAAGTCCAAGTAGCATCATCTACTGCTTGAAACTGTCATCAACAAGATCAATGCATGATCATACTGTCGTGAAGCTATTAAGATAAAGATAAGTACGCATTTTAAGCATAAATGAGACCCAACCTGCCCTTTATCAATCACGCTAATAGGAAAAGTTAAAGAATCATGAACGACTAAGTTTGCATTTCCATCATTTATGAGAAGCAAACAGCCTTTGTTATCTGGGGAACCAAGTGGCCTTTTCTAGCCAAGAATAGAACTGTTAGGTATCACAAAAGAGAACGATACGATCATACGAAGTCGATTCTACAGAAAATATGGAAGAAGGGAAAGGCACCTGCAAACTAGACGAGCTTCCCCTGTTCAAATAAAAGAAAACAATAAACAGTAAAAAACATTGAAACCATAGAACTAGAGAATGAATCACTCTTAAAAAAAAAAAAAACACTAGTAAATCACTAGTGCTTTAAATCCGTCTTCTTCAACAAAAAGGTTTTAGGTTCATGTTGAAGATTCTTGGAAGAAAAACACATCATAAAAATAAGAAGAATAGCGAGAAAACCATTTACATGAAAAAACGCAGTGCACATATGATTGTACTTACCACCTGCATCTCCTTGAAACCCTTCAAGCAAGATATATTCAAGTGTAGCATAAATATTGTTTTTCCAACAGCCAGGTGCTCCTTTAAGAATTTTAACCTTTTGGCCTGATTGCCAGAGTAGACCCTTTCTTCTTATGACTTTGTGAACTCTCACAACTAGAATGAAACATAGCAACAACGCATAGACAACAAAAAGTGGGTGTAGATTATAGACATCCAATAAACTGATAAGTCAAAAACAAAATGGAGAAAAGTATGATAGACATTAATTAGAACTTCCTCGTGCCCTACCATCAGATGATATCCCAAGTTGCTTCTTGTTGGATGGACCAATAACAAGAATAGGTTCATCCTCACCACACTCTACTTCTTCATCATACGCATCGTGCATCTTAAGTATCCAATCTTGATATTCCTTTTCCAGTTGTAACAAACTTAGTGGTTTTTCATCTTTAGATATCTTCACAGTTGCTTCTACAGATTTCACAAATGAAAAAAATTAAGTTACAAGTTCATAATGTGAGAAGAAGGAAGAAGCAAAATTGTCAGCATGAAGATTGAAGAGTACTAATAAGTTCAACTTGTAGTAATGTATGCACCTGATTCTTTACCAGAAGGCTTATTCCCAAAGTTCCTCAGTGACGTGGTAAAAGCGTCATGATACGCCAAGTCAGTCTGAGAAATGAAATGCATTCAGAAGAAGAAAAATGTATATAGGAAATTTCAGCACTAGTGTTAAGAGAAGAAGATCACATAGATTATGCTCTCTAAACAAATCTTCTAACAGTAAGGAAACTAAAAACAATATATCCCGTGCAATAAAGAGAGAGATAACAATAAACAACATTAATTTTGGAATTCAACTGAGATAATCATGATCAAATCAGAAAATTCTCACCAAAAAGCTACCAAATACCAACATAAATTACTTTCTTCAAAACCAACTAAAATCCTTATAATTACTTGTTAGAGTCTTTGCCACTACACCTACACTAGTGTTAGTGAGGGTTGAGGGATATATACTTATATCATCTAACAATACTATCCACCAACATCATGATATAGCAGGTGCTTTGGCAAATCTCAGACTCCCACGAATGGAAGAAGAATTTAACTGTCAGTCCAGGAAAATCCATATGAATTTGGATTGGAGGGATTGCTTTCTCATATGAGCAAGGGGAGACCCAAATTTATCAAGTCATGGCTGAGGTTATGCAAAGAAATTCCACCACGCACTCAGTCCATAGACACTTACAGCCTGAATGGATTAGCGGCTGCTTCTTTACAATTACAAGCCACAACAATTTTACTTAATCACCCATGGATTCAGTAGCCTGCTTAAGATCGATATCTGGGATTAGAACACTAGTGATAAACATAAAACAATACCAATATGAAAGATACACCATTAAGTGGCACCTGCTTTGAGAGATTTCTCTGTGTTTGGCAATACTCCACGACTCACATCATAGACAACTACTCTCTTCGACCATTATGCCAAAATCAGCTAAAAGACATACTCCTGTGTAAACATGTTTATTTTTCCTTTGCACTGATATTCAAGAAGAAAATGGACACCACATAAACATAGGGTATGCTTAGTACAGAATAGCATAGCCTTCATTAGTGAGGGCAAATGATTGCTATATGTGTTTTCAACAAGCATCATATATGGGGGCAACAGTTAGTCTGTGCAGGATCATGAGATAACCAAAAGGCAAGAAGAAAAAGTTATTTGAATTTCTTAGGAAATGGTGTTTATAAAGAAACAAGAACAGAGCGTCCTAAAAAGAGGATTAACCAGTAATTGAAAGAACTAGTATAGGGTAGTAAATCTGATTAACTGATTTTGCAAGTGGCCTCAAATTGCAATTAATTGACCACAAACTCCACAATTAGCTGCTAAAACCCTTTTGTGGACCACATCAATAAATCAGATAATGTAACAATAATATTGATAACAGATCCAAAAATCAAAAAAAGGAATAATGAATGTAACTATAAGAACTTGAAAGTAACTATAAACTATATTAGACATATAGAAGAAAGGTATGTGCATCCTTTATGAAAGGTTTTAAGTATCGGCCAAAATCTCGGCCATTTAGAATCGGAATTAGCGTCAGAAACATCTGAAAACTTCAGAAACAGATACTTATAGGAAGGCTCTGGAACCGAGTTTATGAACTTTGCTTTTATTATAACAAAGGCAGCTAGAAAACGAAGAATGAAATACTATAGCCAAATAATTAAATGGTACACTTGCAAGAGAGTATTTACTAACATTAGTTGCTTACCTTAGAAGGCGTAGGAGAAAAACCAGCATCTGTGTCTGCAACCAAAAGAAAGAAAGAGAGTTTGTTGAAAGAACAATACAACCAATAAATAACACACGATCAAACCTAGTAGATAGTAGGCACAGATATGGTAAATCAGTCGAATAGAAACAACACATTACCCACAAAGCATTTAACCCTCTGGCAACACCTCCTTAGTAATTGACCTTTATCGCCCTTCTTTTGTTTAAACTCCATAAAAGGAAGCCCTCGCTGTGGATAATTACAACAAGCCAACAATTCATATTAAATTTGTGGAATTTAGCTGAAAAATAATGATCACCTCTAGTCTAAAAAAATTCCAAGAAATTTACGAGTAACCAAGTATAGGTCTTCCATATAAGATAAGAAAAAACTGAAGGACAGTTCCTAGGCCTATTTCGTAATAAAACCGAGAAATAAGACGTTACTTTTTAATACGGTGTAGTATGCTCCAGGAGAGTATGATCACAAACGCATAACTAGTCAGTAAAACCTAGCATTTAATGACAAACTATATATTAGCTCGCTAATACTTAAACCCCATAGTCCAAGCAATTCCCTGATCTTTCCCATTTCTCATTACCCAATTCCTCAGTCAGGAGAAGCCCTCATATTTTAGATCATCATCATTATCCAAGCCTTCTCCCGTTGTACTTTAGATGTTAAAAGCAAACAGGAAGCATGACAAAAAAAAAATATACCAGTTGCAGCAAAGGTTGATATTAAATGATAATCAGGGAAGTCTTTGTATTTGAAAAAAAAAACTTAAAAATAAAACAATTGGACTGGATTACAGTTTCATTTTTCTGCAAGTAACAATTAAGACAGTAAGCCCCTCCTTCTCCTACCCACATGTGTCAAGTTGTCAACACAGGACATAATTGTTACGTAACGAACCTCAAAACATGTCCGTCTCGTCCACATTTTTCTGAAAGATGAAGAATTACAAGCTATCTGCATTAAAAACTTGGCAGAATCTAAAATTACCAATTGCTAAATATTTAAGAGTTAGACTAACCCTGCTTCTGACAAGGTTGATGGCTTAAATATTGATGCCTAATATGGCACACCTTACTTAGAATCAGAGGTACAATGCTCCATGACAGGGCATGAAATCAGCAAAAATTCTCCAAGACATCATTTTATTTAATATATAGCAGACACTAGAAGTTGAAGCCAGTCTAAACTCTAAAGAGAAGACACTGTTATCACTTAGTAGCTAATGCTCTCTCCACAACCTCCACTACATCCACCAAAGCAAAACACTGAAGTCTCACTCAAGGAAAAACAGAACAAAACACGGCATTTAAGGATTTTTAGTGTAAAATACATCAATCAAGTTCATTCTCCCAATCAACTAAACCACCCTTTCAAACGATAACTTTACACAGCTTCATACCAGCAACATCCAAATGTTTGCCTATTAGTAAAATATAAACTGTTGGATGTCAAACCATTGTCTTAGAAATTTTTGTTTCGTACTATGAGGCACAAAAGAAACAGGCATTCCTCTCGAGATATCTTTTCAGTTTGAATTCCAACCTTAATAGCATCATTTGGGTACAGTAACTACACAGAGAACAGCAGGCATGCACCAAACTATTCCAACACTAATAATCCATAAATAATCAAAGAATATTATCCTCCCTTTGATCATAAATAAATCAAATAATTCATGTATCTAAAAGGCTAATCAGACAAATAGTTTTTATATCTACAATGAAAACCAACCAGCAATACCAGAATGCCTAAGAATCTTCATCTCTGCTGAAGTCCCAACACTAAATCAGAACTCTAGAATCGTGATGAGGATTTAAGATTAACACACTCCCGAAGGTCGAAATCCAGCTTATGGGCTGAGGGACCAGATTTCTAGAATGGTACAAGTTATTTTATAAAATTTGCTTAAGATGTGTGCTAGACGAGACTTGCACCTTGGTTGTGAGGCTACCATGTTAAATTCCATGCCACTACACCAACATTCTAGAGTTGTGATGAGGGTTCAGGACTATATATTTAAACTATTCCAACAAGTCCTATGCCAGAAACATAATCATCAAATGTTTACAAAGAATAACACAAGTCCATATGAAATTAAAGGTAGACCACAATCATCATCCTCCTCATCCAACTATCCAAGCCTCCTTCCATAAGAATAAGGTCGCCTATGGAACATAAGAGAGATCCATGAAGGATTTGACAGAGTTTTTATGACAGGATGTCAATCTGACCTCAACCTTCTATTTAGGTGCCGAATTCCTACTCAAGGTAACTATGTTGGTGGTCTACAAAACAATTGTTTTTCAAATTACTCATTATTTATGACTATCAAGTACTTGATCACATGAAGCCTAATATAGACCTCACAAGCTGTAGGAGGAAATAATGATCAAACTCTGCAATTTGAAGGGGAAAAAAGAAACTTGGGCACGAATCAATTGGTTGACAGAACTCTTGAATATTGTAAGAAAAAATGAAACAACTAGATTAAAAGTGTACAAGCAACCCAAAAACATTGCAGACTACATAGTTTAACACCGCATTTGGTCATTACCCTTCAGATCCAGACATTCAGAAGGTTCTATTAGTATAACATGATGATTCATAGGCCAATGTCCTTGTTACCCTTAAAATTGAGGACAAATGTAGTATGTAGCATCTGAACAGGCCAAAGAACCAGTGAAGTTAGAAAAATGTTAACGCAACATCAAACGATGAACAATGCTGGTCCCTTTCTGGGCCAAGTCAAGCAACAAGAACCAGCTGCCAGGTCCGGTCAGGACAATGTTGATTCGGATCCTATATAACAGCTTACATTCAAAAAGCTATATAAACATACAGCTACTGAAGGTATGTTTCCAGATATCAGACAGTCACTGAGAACCAGAGTACAAGTTTGATGACTAAAGCTAATGTTAGTGCCAACAAAAACTAATCGCAAAACATAAAAATCATAAAGCGTGGATGTGCAATATTATATAACACGCCAAAGATCACATCAAAAACATCAGGAAACGATTGAAATAAATGATGGGATAAAACAACTCACCCATCTAGCATCTGGGAGCAATCGACCTAGTCTCCTTATAGATAAACGACTAAAACTATTAAAATCTTCTTTTTTTTGTTGACCGTCTTCCTCTAGCTTTTCCAAAATTCTATCAATGCTCTCTTTTCCCTGAAATGACGATACAATTCATGTAATCATATAAAACAATACATGAAAGCTTAGAAAGAGCATACCTCAACAATCGGAAAGTAAACACACTTTAAACGTGCATTCGCTTGGCGGCAAATCCTGGCACCTACAATATTTGAGGCAAAACCCCCTAAGTAAGAAGTAAATGCTACACACTTATTCCAAGACTAATTTCACTGCAGAAGCATTTGAACACACTCGTACTTTTGGAAGATTGATCTCCATCGGTAAGAACAAAGCGCAATTGTATAACAAAATCAGGGCCGTTACAAGAATGCATGTTGGTGACTGCAACCTCTCCGCCTTCAATTTCAGCTAAATCAATGTCATTTACCTAAAACAGAAAATCACAAATTACATTGTTCCAAAAGACACTCCTTAACATAGTATGTCTTAATACATCTTCAGATAGTTGGTCATATTATCTATTCATAATATTCCTTAACGTTAATCTTTCAGTCTGAAGCTTTTGACAAAATAAATAAATGGAATAATAATTCATAGAGCATAAAATATTGGATCAGCGGCCCTTCAACAAAATCTCACTCTCACATGAAGATTACACAAGGGGGTGGTCAAATGCTGCAAGCCAAGTTTGATAAGTTTATGAGACAAGGTCAAATCATGAATCATCTATCAAAGCAAAGCTCAGAAGTAAAATCAATTGAAGACAAATGAATTTGAAACTGAATGAGCTTCAAATTCTTGTAGCCTTATTGGTCCCTAATGAGGCTGTATCATCCTGAGAAGATCAATGACTGAGAATGTTGACTTATAAGTTGGTAAAACAGTTATTTATGAACCTGCAACACAAATACTAGTATTATGCTCAACAAAAGCCACATTGGCCACCAAAAGCCTACTTGATCAAGCAGTGGCTGCACAAATTCATAGTTTTTAATTTCTATTTTAATCATTTTCAGTAACATGTTACAGGAATAGTAGTACTAAATCCTCACCAAAGCAAGCTCACTTGACTAAATTTGTGCATATTCAATAAGACGGATCCGCCAAGAAAAACATTATAACCACAGTGCTCCTTGACGTATTACAGGCAACAACACCATAAGCAAAAGGCGGTCACTTTACATTGCAATCCAAAACTCAAAGTAGGAGGAAAATATATCCTATTAACAGTTCAATACTGCAAAAAGAAAGCAGCTACACGTATTTTGGGGTGGTCCAACAAACTTCCAACATCAAACAGCTCTTACAAAGTTGCCAAAGCCTGGCACATGATTATTTCTAATTTACAATATCAACAATTAAGTTAAGATTTAGAAAAAAAAAAACAAATAAGTTAAGAAAATTTCAGACATTGAGAAGTAAATAAAGCCAAGCGTAGCAAAATTAGAAACAAAACTAATGATTGGTCATCAATAAATCTACTATGGAAAAATATTGTCATTACTTACACCTTTTACCCATGGTTATCTAAGTTACAGTGTAAATATACAAGGCTAGATAGAAGTTTGACCACTGTTAACCCTATGTCAAACTGTTGAGTCATAAGATACAGTCTTGGTTGTTAACCTTTAAAATAATTCCAAGGAAAAGCAAGAATGGTATTTCCCTTATAAGTAATATTTATATCTTCATTAATAAGCAGTTATTTGAAAATACTTATAAATGTACTACTTTATAAAACAAAATATCCTCTTAAATACTAAAACAACATGGAAGACAGTAACTGAGCAACAAATAAGACATGTTTGACCCTCAACGTAAAACCAACGGCAAGCACTTTTAAATTGGCTAAGAGACCACTGCAGCTGAACAACATTTCCCCAAGCCCTCGCCTACATCTTGCAATGCTCCAAACACCCTTCCTAGAACATAGGACAACTTTGCAAGCAAATGCAATAATGGACGTCCTAGAGCAAATCTTTCTTAGGTCGTAAGAGACTAAAAAAGACAAGAAATAGGGGGGAACTGATAGTTTATTTATGGGTTGTTTGGACCAACTGGTACCTAGGTTCTCCGTACATTGGCAACCTCTTACAACTGCTTTTGTGTACTACCTATTTTTAAGAAGGAAAAAAAAAACTATGTTGACATTACCATTAAGGGATATCAGGGAAGATTAATTGATGCAAATTCAAAGTTTACAATTGTTTAGTCTTAATCAATAAAATGTTACAGAATATACTGAACAATAATACTTTGAGAAATTACCAAACCTGAAATTTTATAGGCATTATCGTTCTCCCTGAGCTGTGTTCCTCGTCACACTGTACCACAAAAAGGAAATTTAGATCATGGATATTAATCAAACAATTTACATAAATACACAATATTATAATCCACAGTGTTATGAAAGATCCGTAATTACACCAAAATGTGAGGATTATGACAGATCAGAATACAAAACATAAATGCAATGAGCCAACAGGAACCTGTTCCAACAGTCTAAAGTGTAGGACTATGGCAGAACCAAAGTAAAAAAACAAAGCAGGAATAGACCAAATGGTGGGGGGAAACTCCTATCATGCAGATACTAAATAATTCTTCAAGACAACTGGCATACAAATGTATGTGTGTATATATATGATGTAAAGATCATCATTTAAGTCCTTACATTTTTGCTATAGTTATGTTCTTACATTTTTGCGATAGTTACGGATGAAATTACTAGGCATATCCAGAAGGAGGTTCCATGGTGTGAGATATTTGTTGATGATATTGTTTTGGTTGATAAGGATAAAAAAGGATTACATGCTAAAATATAAATATGGGTAAAAAAAAACTTTGGAACTAAGGGATATAAAATTAATAGAACGAAAACAAAGTATATGAAATATAATTTCAACACGAAATCAAAGAGAAATTAGAGGGGAGTCGATACAGATGGACAAGAGATACCTAAGAGTAATAATTTTTTATATTCAGGATCTATCAATGATCAGAAAGAAAAGATTGAAATGGGTGTCATTCATAAAATTAAAAGAATGATTGAAATTGAGTGATTCTGGAGTACTTTATGATAGCAAGATACCTTTGAAGTTGAAAGAAAAGTTTTACAAGATTGCTATAACACCACCATGCTTTATCAATTAAAGGCTTAGCAATTAAGAAACAAACATGTCAAAAAAGTTAACCGAAATGAGATGCTAAAATGGATGAGTAAAAATACATTAAATAATAAAAAATGAGTGTATTCATAGACATGGAAAGATAGAGGTGGTACCAAAACCAAGTGAGGACAAGACGAGATAAAATCGACATAGGTGGTTTGACCATGTGCAATGTAGACCAAGATATGCTCCCGTAAGGAGGAGAGGTAATATAGCAGTTAATGGAACCGAGGTTGTAAAAGTCGCTAGTCGGACGGGCATCGGACGCCTAGGCGGACGCGATTCAAAAAAAATTAAAAAACAGAAGAAAAAAAATAACTAAAAATTGCAGTAAAGGTCCAGAAAACCCAAAAATATGCATAGTCGAGGGTCGGAGGGCATCGGACGGACACCAGGCCCCCAGCGCCTAGGCCGATTTTTAGAACAGTGAATGGAACTGCTAGGACTAAAGGTAGGCCTAGAGGAACATGGTGTGAAATATTAAAGAAGGATATGGGTTATGTTAGCATTACAAAGGATATGGTCCTTCACATAGCCCAATGGAAGAAGAGGATACAAACATCCGACGCCAAAACTTTGGGATAATGACTTTGTTGTTATGTGTATATATTGGTGTTAGTGCAGATTTTATTATGTGAAGACATAGCGTGCATGCTCTCCAACTATTCCTGAATAGTTTTTACGCACCTAATTAAAAAATGGTCATCATACTTAAAGATCATTTTTAACCTGATTTCATGAAATTCATGAATGGATATTCCTTATACCACACGAATTCATGAATGGATAACTATTCCTTATACCAAAGAATGGATTTTTTTTTTGATATGGATATATATATTTTTGATAACTATTCCTTATATATATATATATATATATATATATATATATATATATATATATATATATATGGATATATATTTTTTTTTGATATTCCTTATACCAAAGACTATGAGGCATGATTCTGAAGTAATAAAGGGGCATTTCTCACGTGTGTTAATTGCAAAGACAAAGAAGTAAGCAAGAAAGAGAAGGGAAGTGGGAGACAAAAAAATGTGGCTTCGATTTTCTAGTGAACTACCTTGCAAACTTTAACTTCCAACTTCTCACTCAACCTTATTTTTCAAAATTTTGCTAAGGATCTTTTCCACCTTCGTAAATGGTTAACTTTTCCTTATAGCAAAGAATGGATGAACTACTTATATCAAAGATTCACAAATTATAAACCAACTTCATGGATAAGGATTAGTATTGTCAGTTAATTATTATTATATACCTCACTTAGTCCCACATTGCCTAAGCTAAAGGAGGATGCCATGACTTGCTCCTATAAGTGTACCAAGGCTTCTCATGTTTGACCAGAACACTTAGTATTCCAGAGGTTTATGGATTCTGATATTAGAGATTTGAATCTGCTTTGGAAATCAGAATATGAATTTTCAGCAGATTTACGACACTTAGCTTTTGGGATTCTTTTAGATATATGTATTTGGTTCGAGTAATCTTTAGGAATATTATAATAGCCAATAGGATCTATTTTGTTTATCATTTGCTTCAGGATTTGATTTGTTAAGAACTTTGGATAAGGTTTGTTTGACCAGGATATGAAAACATCTTGGTTAATCTACATATAAGATAAGGATTTTTTTTATGTTGGATCAGGATTCATTTTAGGGGCTATAAATAAGACGTTTTCGATTGAATTGAGTAAGAGTTTGTTATGTGAGAATTGTTCTCTTCCTTGAGATTTCTAGGGTCTACCTTGCAGTCATAACTATATCTATCCTACAACTGCTACACAAAGCATCCATGTAGATGTCTCCGCAGAATGAAGGAAAAAAAAGTTGGGGGACACATTAACACCTTTTTCCTGTATATGGATTGAGCACCTAAAGATGGATATGGTTTCTGTTAGTGTTACAGAGAACATAACCCTTTAACAAAGCTAAATGGTAGGAAATGATTCAAAATTCAAACAGAAGACCCCCAAATTTTGGGATAAAAGCTTTATATATATATATATATATATATATATATATATATATATATATATATATAGCCTCCTTCTCACACGGGAGAGTGTTTACAGGATGTTTATGGGACTTATTAAAAAACATGCGTGGTCTCTCTCTTTAAAAAAATTCTAAATCTTTCCTTAAAAAATCCTAAAAAATAATCTATCTTTCAAAACAAATCTAAAACACAATCTATCTTTAAAAACAAATCTATGTTTAAATTTTTTAATATTAATGTTAATTTTGATATTAATGTTATTTTGATGCTAATATTAATTTTAATTTTAATGTTAATTTCTTTAATGTTACTGTTAATATTAATTTTAAGTTTAATGTTAATTTTAATGATAATTTTTTAATGTTAATGCTAACTTTAATGTTAATATTAAAAAATAATCTTTCATTTAAAAATAATATATCTTTTAAAAATGATCTATCTTTTAAAAAATAATTTATCTTTTAAAATAATATATATTTATAAATAAATATATCTTTAAAAATAATCTATATTTAAAAACAAATATAAAAAACAATTTCTCTTGATTTAGAATTATTTAAGAAAGAGACCATGTAAGGTTTTTTAGAAGTCTCGTAACTATCCGTAGTTCCGTACACAATCTCCATCTTCCGTATGAGAAGGACGATATATATATATATATATATATATATATATATATATATATATATATATATATAAATGGCCTGGAGCTCTGGAGAAAAGGTGATCTCGAGCGCCGCTAGGGCATCCGCGTATCTCGCGAACGTGCCTCCCCCTCGGCCTCCGGATCCGCTAGCGAGGGGGGGGAGAAAGAAGAAAAGTGGCAAGAGCACCCATAAGGGGGGAAGCCAAACCCTAGGCGGCGGAGTGGGGGACCTGGAGGGGGCTGGGAGTGCTCGGGGTGGGTCCCCCCCAGGCGGGGGGGGGGGGGGGGGGGGGGGGGTCGGCAGCGCTGGGAGCGGCGGTCGCCGCGCGGGAAGGTGCCCCCCCAGGCGGGGGGGGGGGGGGGGTCGGCAGCGCTGGGAGCGCCAGGCGCCACGCGGGTAGGTCCTCCCCCAGGCGGGGGGGGGACGGCGGCTGCGGGGGATGGGTCCCTCCCAGGTGGGGGAGGGGGGGGGTCGGCAGGAGGGCCCGGTTCGGGGTCGGCAGGAGGGTCGGGTACGGTGTCCGGGAGGTCATCGACTGGCGTGCTGTTCACTTTCGGTGCTGACCCGGGAAAGGGTGGTGGAGGAGAGGAGGGGTGGACGACGGTCTCCAGGAGACGGGGGTGGCGGACGTGGGGGTTTTCATTCTCAAGCTTTGGGGGCTGGAAACCCTGGGAGTCAGGCCGTCAGGACGATGGGTGGGAGTAGTGCCCAACGTAGGATTGGGGGTGGGACGGGCAGAGGGGGTAACGCATGGAGACCTAGGGCGACGGTGGCTGAGAAAGGAAAGGGGGTTGCGGTGGAGAAGCCGAGACAGGGAGGGGAAGCGGTGGGGGCCCCTACCAGGGCTACACAGGCTGATATTCGGCCCAGATCTTGGAGGGATGTGTGCTCCCCTGTGGTGACGAAGACTGCGACTTCCATGGAGTACGTGCCGCCCAAGATGGTGGAGGGGGGCTACAGGGCTGTCTTTCCGGAGGAGGAGGTCGCTGAGGTCACTAAATTTTGGCAGTATACATTAGTCGTATATGTGCTGGGGAGTAAGCCCTTCTATGGGCAGATACGGGGATATGCTGAGAGGGTATGGAGGCCGAAGGGGAGTATGGAGATCTTCTCCAGAGAAAATGGATTCTATCTGGTGAAGTTTGGGCTTCAGGAGGATATGATCAGGATCGCCCAGGGGGGGCCGTGGTCGTTTGACGGGAGACTGATTATCTTGAGGGAGTGGACTCCAGACCTCCGGTGTGAGAAGGAGGTTCTTAATGCCATTCCGGTTTGGATTAGATTTCCTGAGTTCCCGGTGAGATACTGGAGCGTCCCCCTTCTGATGCGCCTTGCTAGTCTGATCGGGAAGCCGATTAAGACGGACGAGGCGACTGCGTTCCGCTCGCGGCTTATGTTCGCCAGGGTTTTCGTTGAGATTACCGCTGGGATGGAGCTCCCAAGGGAGGTGGAGTTCGAGGTGGGAGGAGCGGTTATGAGACAGTCGGTTGAGTATGAGTGGGTTCCCCCCATGTGTACCCGCTGTGAGTGCTTTGGTCATGATTCCAATGGTTGTACCCGGAGCCAGGAGTCAAAAGGGCAGGCGGATCGGCGTGAGGCGGTGCCACGGGACCCAGTGCTGGACTCGGTTGATAGAGTGGAGGAAGAAGAGCAGGTAGAGGATATCGTGATGGGGGTGGAGGATGGGTTGGCGGTACAGGAGAGGATGCAGGGTGTGATGGTTCCTTTCGATGGACAGAGGAAGATGGTGACACGGAGCTTGAGTGCTCTAGGGAGGAGTCAGAATGTGCCAGCCTCCCAGGAGATCCAGGTCTACAGTAGGAAGCGGCAAGCGACAGCGACGCTGGAGGACATTCCACAGTTGAGGGGTACGAACACCGATACGGGGAATAACCCGGTGTGGGCCCTGACGTATGGTCAGATCCAGGAGCACATTGCTCCCTCTTCGATGGGGGGGTCGGCTTCTGTCCCTCCTGATGGGGAGTTCATGGATGACGTGGAGCAGCCTGGAGCGCAGGAGGAGGAGGTGACCGGGACAGATGGGTCACTCATCTCGGGGGGTCACTCCCCGGCCGGAGGAGATATTAGTGAGAAGGGCGGGGCACCTCCCTCGGGTGTTCTGCCTGATGTTGGGTTAGGGGGTACTAACATTAAGTCTTAATGTCGGTCCTGGCCTGGAACATTAGAGGCGGGTGCTCCATCGGGCGTTGGAGGGAGTTCACTAGTGTGCTGAGGAGGGAGAAGTGTGACATTGCGGTGTTGTTGGAGTCCAAGATTCGGGGGGAGGTTGTGCTGAATCGCAGGATGTCCGCCAGTTGGGACCATTCCCATAACCTCGATCTATGTGATATGGCTCGGATCTGGGTTAGGTGGAATAGGGACAGTTGGGAGGGGTCCACTATTTTGAAGACCCAGCAGCTCATTGGCGTGACTTTTGTTAATAAGGGGGGTTTCTCGTTCATTCTGGGCGCTGTGTACGGGCACAACGACAGGAGGAGACGGGAGACCCTCTGGGAGGATATTAGTAGTCTGAACAGGATGGCGGATCTTCTTCACCTTCCTTTACTCCTTATGGGAGATTTCAATGCCTTGTTGCACAGGCATGAGAAGGTGGGAGGCAGACCGGTTCCGGATCCGATTCTTTATGATTTCCAGAGGTGTCTTCTGCAGACGGGGTTGAGGGGTCTGGAGAGAGCAGGGCATACTTGGACCTGGCACAACAAGGCGGTCCAGAGCCAGAACAGGATTGCGTGCCAGCTGGACAGGGCTCTGGAAAATAGCGAGTGGTTCCGTCTCTTTCCGAATAGTGTGGCGGAAGGTCTGGATGCTGGGACGAGCGATCACTCGCCTATTCGTGTTGGTCTAGTTGAGAGGCCCACGTGGAAGGCTAGGCCTTTCCGGTACAACAATGGGTGGTTTCTTTCTGCGGGTTATGAGGAGGTGGTTACTAGAGGGCTGCAAAATACTCGGGCGGGCACTGCTCAGTTCAGGATGGTTCATAAGTTGAAGCAGGTGAAGAGAGGTTTTCGTGCCTGGGTGAAGCAGATGCCGCGGTCTCCCCTTGCGGACAAGGAGGCTGAACTTCGGGAGGTCCAGGAGAGGCTGGCGTCGGATATTCTGAGCGGGGAGCTGGCGGCTAGGGAGAAAGTCCTTGTGGCAGAGGTCAACACTCTTCGGCTTCAGGAGGAGATCGCTGCGGCTCAGAGGGCGAAATGTACCTGGCTCAAGGATGGAGATCGTTGCACGAAGTTCTTTTACGATGTTATCCGGTCCCGCCAGCACCGAAATGGCATTCCTAGGCTGTTGGATGCAGAGGGCAGACTTATTGGAGACCCCGCTGAGATTCAGAGAGAGGCTGTCAGATTCTACACCGACTTGTATCAGCAGGCTGACTACCCCTGTGTATTCTCTCCTCTTGTCCCTAAGAGGTTGGTGACGCATCAGGGCAATAGTCGACTTCTGGAGCCGGTCCGTATGGAGGAGGTGGAGGAGATTGTGATGCGAGCTGACCCCAATAAGGCACCGGGGCCTGACGGATTCTCTAGTGGTTTCTTTCGGCGTCACTGGGAGGTTCTGAAGGGTCCGGTCCTGGAGGTAGTGCAGGAGTTCTTCACTGAGGGGAAGCTTCTGAAGGAGTTGAACCATACCTTTCTGACGCTGGTGCCGAAGAAGGAGGGGGCGACATCTCTGGCCGACTTTCGGCCCATTGCTTGCTGTAATTATCTGTACAAGATAATTACACATCTTATGTGTCGGAGGATGGAGGGGATTATGCAGGGTCTGGTTTCCCCGAACCAGGCGGCCTTTATTAAAGGCCGATCGATTGCGGAGCATAGTTTGCTTGCCCATGAGATGGTTAGGGAGTTCTGCAAACCAGGAGGGATGAAGGCCTGCGTGAAGCTGGATCTTAGGAAAGCCTACGACACGGTCAACAGGGAGTTCCTATGCCAGCTCATGCTGTCCATGGGCTTTGATATGAGGTGGGTTGCTATGGTGAAGGAGTGTATCTGCACGCCGACGTTCTCAGTCCTTATTCATGGTACTCCTTATGGGTTCTTCGGCAGCAACAGGGGGCTCAGACAAGGGGACCCTCTGTCTCCGTACCTGTTCACTCTGGTGATGGAGTATTTCACTTGTTTGATGGATGTGGCGGTGCTTGAAAAGAAGATTTCCCCGATATTCAAGCTTGTGCAACCGGTGGTTTCACACTTGATCTATGCTGATGATCTCCTGGTTCTTCTCCGTCCGTCGATGCAGGGAATGAGGGCGCTTTCTGAGGTCATGGAGGAGTTCGGGCGTCTCTCTGGACTGCAGCTGAATAGAGAGAAGAGTCGGGTCTACTTCAGCTCCTGGTGCTCCCTGAAGGAGGAAAGGGCGTTTGCGCTGGGTGTTGAGATAGGGGAGCTTCCTGTGAAATATCTGGGGGTTCCGCTGTCGGTGAACTATGCTAGGGAGCATGATTGCCACAGTTTGGTGGAGTTCACACAAAAGAGAGTTGAGGGCTGGCAAGCAGCTGGACTCTCTTTTGGCGGGCGGATTGAGCTGATTAGGTCGGTCATCTCGGGGATTACCATGTTCTGGTCCCAGTCCATTCAGATTCCGACGGCCACTATCAGGAAGGTGGAGGTGCTATGTGCGGATTTCCTCTGGAGGGGGGGGATGCATGCTATCTCTTGGGACCAGCTTTGCCGGCCGATGGAGGAGGGAGGAGTAGGTCTCCGACCTTTACGGGCTATCAGGGAGGCTGCAGGTATTAAGATGGCGTGGAGGTTCGTCCAGGGTGGCTCCTTATGGGCGGAGTGGATGGCTAGCAGGTACCTTAAGGGGAGGAGTTTCTGGACGTGCAGGCACGACAACAACTTCTCGGTCACATTTAAGACTATTCTTAAGTGTAGACCTAAGCTTCAGTCTGTTATCTGCCGGTCCATGAGGGATGGTGCTTCGACGGACTTGTGGCAGGACCCCTGGGTCGCGGGTCGGTCTTTACTGGATATTCTGGGTTCACAGTTTTCTAGAGAGGCTACGAGGGGCCTCAGGTGCAGCCGGATTATCAGAGATGGAGTTTGGGTGCCGGAGGCTTACCCATTCACGGCTCAGCTGGGTGAGGCGATCCGCCGCATTGATATCGACACCAGCCAGCCTCGGGATATGTGGATATGGACAGGGACTTCTTATCCAGGTGGCGCGAGTACGTTCAGTTTCAGGAGCTGCTTCGAGCTGGTTCGGGATCGGCATGCCTTGATGGAGGATCGAGACTTCATTTGGGCTAAAGGTATAGCCCGGAAGATGCAGTTATGTGCGTACAGACTGCTGTTGGGGAGACTCCTGACCCGTGACAGACTCATCAGGTGTGGGGTTCATATCCCGGACACGATGTGTGTGTTGTGTGCGGGAGAGGCTGAGTCTATGGGCCATTTATTCTTCGAGTGCTCATTCTCTTGGCATATTTGGGCTGTGCAGTGTGGGCAGTTGGGGAGGGGCGCTGGCATGGCTCGGGACATTCGGAACATCATCAGCTGGATCCGAGGTCACAGAGGAGGCGAGACGGGGTGGACGAGGCGAGCCTGGGTGCGACTCGCTGCTTCCGTTTGGCACATCTGGCGTGAACGGAACAGGCGTATCTTTGAGAGCCTGGTTACACCCGCTAGAGGAATTCTGCATAACGTGGAATTCGATGTATCAGTTATGTCCCCCTGAGTTCTCTGGGGGACATGTGCAGTAGTGAGATGTTGTATTGTATTACCTTTACCGCCTAGTGCGAGGAATAAATTTACCCTTATTCCAAAAAAAAAAAAATATATATATATATATATACACTTTTTGTACGAAATCTTTTATGCAATAGAATAAAGAATCTATATATGTTCAAGTAAATTATATAAAGTTACTCATCTGTCTATTAAAAATAAACGTGAGAAGTAAAAAGGAAATGAAACTATTAAATCTAATAACAAAAATGCCTACGAGATAGATTTGCTTCCGAATAGAAGTAAAAAAAAAAACATACTATAAGAATTGAAAACAAAAAATAAGTATAAGATAGATCTACTTTAATGAAATCGATAGATTGATAGATATACTTTAATGAAATCGATAGATTCTAGATGCGGCAAGCATCGACTAGCCAGCAGGAGGAATCCTTCTGGTTTCATTACAAGGTTTGTAAGTTGTTGTTTTCTCTTATGTTTTTCCTAGGAGTTAACTCCTTGTACGTGAGTCTTTTTCTTTCATCAATTACCATTAACGGAACTCGGAATATCCCACAGTTTATTCCCCAACCAGAAAGGAACTATTAAAAACCTAAAAAGAAAAATAAGCACAAGATATATTTTTCTCCTTAGTTGAAGTATAAAACGAATAGTAGAAATTGAAAACGGGAATAAGTCCAATATAGATCTAGATCTACTTTAACGGAAGTAATACTCTAGCTGCAGCAAGCCTGAACTAGCCGGCATATTGTTCCAGTTACGAAATTTGTAGGATGTTTTTTTTTTAGTTATGTTATCTCAGGAGTTATTTCCTTGTACCTGGGTCTTTGTTTCATCAACAATTACCATCAATGGCACGTGGAGGGATTTCCCACAGTTGATTCTCAAAAAAATAGAATGTTTATGCCTTGAAGTGGACCTCGACTGGAGACACAATAGGCCAGGGCCTTCACCCAGTTTACATTATTGGAGCCGACGACCAGGTTGTTATGTGTGCTTCCAATGAGTGGGCCAAGAAACTTCGTCATGTTTGCTTTGTATATTGAATTACATTTGTAAAAGTATTTTACAGTAAAGTGCCCCAAGGATAACTTCTTGGCCAACAGTCAATGTATTCCCTTAAATATTGGAGGTTGGGGAATCATATGTAAGAGAATGAGTCTACTATTACTTTTGTTAGTACGGTTCTTATCTAAATCAAAGGCTAGATATATATTGAATACACACCAAACTATACAGCCCGATGTTACGCCCCACAGAGACGGATTTGCGTAACCCTTCACGGACATGGATTATACGGGAAGCTTCCAGAATGTTCTAGAATCCTCCAGAAGGCTCGAGAATCTTCCAGAAGACTTAAGATCTTCCCAGAAGGTCCAAGATCTTTCTAGATGGCTCATGATCTTTCTGGATAGACTAGAAGCTTTTTTGTAATTATCTAGATCTAAAACAATCGATCTAAAATAATTGCTGAAAAATTCCGCTTCCAGAAGTTTCTTGTAAGCCCTATAAGGCCCCATAAATAAGTGAGACGCTCATTTGCTCCTCACCACCAAAACTTGTAAGCACTCTCTAAATAATAGAAGAATAGTTTCAAGTTTCCAATTTTCCTCCATTCTTCTCTAGTTTCTTAGCATTCTAGCTAAATGGGTTCGAGAAAGGCTTGCACGAGTCTTCGAGTAGGAAGATTGTGCGCCACACGCGACGAAGTGTAGGCAAAAACACCAAGTCCGTGACACCAATCTAACTTTAACATTGAGCCCTAGCATCGGGATATCCCTGCATCCCATTCCAGACGCAGGACAACGAAGAACTCAACAGAAAATTAATCAAAGCTGGCATACAAAAAGAAAAAACAGCAAAAAATAAACATATGAAGTTTAAAAATAGTGTCTGTAGTTGAACTTAAACCAGAGGTGAGACCTGAATGTATGGAAAATACACGTCCTTCAACCTGCACTGAAGTTTAAAAGTCTCCATTCGTTCTAATTTCAGATCCCGAATTTCCACCTGTGGAACCAATTACAAACAAAGAAATTCTAAGCTTAGCCACTGTAGACTTTAAGTAATTTTAAATAAGCTCAAGAGTAATTTGTACCCCTAAAGGGTTTAAAGGCATTATGCACTAAAAAATAGAACTCTCTGGTAAAATAAGAAAAGAAGCCTATAACACAGTAACTATATAAAGAAAAAGAAAAATCTTAGCTGCAGGTACCATAATGAAAATGAAGATTGACAGAAATCATAATAAGTTATTTCCTACAAATTGGTCATGCCATAAGAATCAGGATAATTCTAGGAAAAACAATCAAACAACTTCAGAACTTAATGACATGTTAATTTCAAGAATTACAAGAGCACAATATATAAACTACAGCCAAATCCTAAATTGATTAGAAACAGTACTCTTATCAGGAAGCATGATTTGGAAGCAGTGACTATCAAAAAGCTTGAAAGTCAAAATGACAATGCTAGACAATTTATGTGCCAAAATTAGCAGAAGTTTAAACAGCAAAAGAATTACCTGGGTGTAGCTTCCATGAGGTGATAATTCAATTTCTTCTTCTAAAGGATCCCTAATTCCGCCGTCAGTCTACAATCCAGTAACGCAAGTATGACATAAATATGTGTTGAAACTGAGCATAGTATATTAAGCCACAAATAACTGGTAGCAATGATAACATGGCTTTAAAATTATAACTCACCCTCCAGATACACTCCCCAGAAGCTCTAGATAGCAGTGCCTCTCTTGAAAGATGAAGAGTATAAACTTTCCGTGACTCTTTGGTTTTTGAAGAAACTATCGCATACCTATAAAGTTTTTCACTCAAAGACACGGGATGATGAGTGTTAATGACAACATTTATGGATGTTATTGATATATTAAATAGACTCTACGTTAACAATACCTTCCCAGATGCATTGAAGCAATTGGCCCTCCATAGCCAAACATGCCAAAGAAAGGCTACATGAATAACAATTTAAAAAGAAACAAGAAAAAAAATTTAAGACGAGCTTTGAAATCAGCAAAAATAGTAGAAGAATTACCCGTGATAATATGCATCAAACTCTATTCCAAGTTGCTCATGATAAAATGGCATCAAACTCTATTCCAAGTTAATCATGATAATATGGCATCAAACAATAACTCTATTTATAATAGCTATAAACAATAACAATTATGCTAAAACACGTCCAAAAAATGAGTGTCGCTGAAATCAGAATCACTAAGATGGGTAGAGAGGCAAAATACAATGTAAGATAGTATAAGTCTATAAGAAACGAGTATCCGGGGGGGAACTGGGATGTTAGAGGTCAAACCAATTGAGGATAAGATGACAGGAAACTGTCCCAGGTGGCTTAGACATGGGTAACATAGGCCAATAGGTTGTTTAGACATGTTAACATAGACCAACAGATGCACTTGTTAGGAGCGATAAGATATTAGCTAGCCTAAAAGAACTACTAGACCTAGGGGGCTGTTAAGAAAGATTTTTTTTTTTTCCAATGTTAAAGAGGACATGGAGCTGAAAATAACCGGATGGAAGAAAAGGCTTCAAAATTCAAATAGCAGACCCTGACAAATTTTGGAATAAAGACTTGCTGTTGCTGTTGCTGTTGCTTTGTACGGCCTCAAACAGTTACAATAATTATGATCTCAGTCAATACAATAATTTTGTGACAAAATCACCTTAAAGCATTACTGCAAGCTGCTGCCATATATACGTTCCAAACAAAACATATCAAACTATCCACTGTGAAATGCAATGCCATGCTGCCAGACAGCAGTACCTACCATATTTCATATTTGCATTAACAAAAAAAAAAAAAAAAGGATTCAAAATTTTCGAAAAAGATAGTGCACTCCCAACAAGTGATGAGATATGGATCTCATAGAAATACTGTACAACATTAAACCATATCAGATTTGCACCAAATGGATGAGAAAAGAACATATTTGTCTACCAACAATGTAAATAAGTCCAATGGCCAATGCTTAAGCTAAACATACAATTCTGAAAGCATTGAATTTTTGGTCATTAAAATCATGTGTGTGATAAGAATAAGGTGTATTGGACAACTCTGGTGCATATTCTTAACAGTATAAGGTGTATCCACTGTGAAATGCAAGGCCATGCTGCCAGACAGCTAAATTTGGCGTACCTACCATATTTAGTATTTGCATTAACAAAAAAGAGGATCCAAAATTTTCGAAAAAGATAGTGCACTTCCAACAAGTGATGAGATATGGATCTCATAGAAATACTGCACAACATTAAACCATATCAGATTTGCACCAAATGGATGAGGAAAGAACATATTTGTCTACCAACAATGTAAACAAGTCCAATGGCCAATGCTTAAGCTAAACGTGCAATTCTAAAAACATAGAATTTTTTGTCATTAATATCATGTGTGATAAGAATAAGGTGTATTGGACAACTCTAGTGCATATTCTTAACAGTATAAGAACATTTTATGTCTCATAAGAATGTCCCATAAGTCATAACTCATAGCCTTTATGGCAACAAAGCTTGTAGCAAGAAGAGGTATGTCTATTATAGTTGCAGTGTAGATAAATACTCGAACCATAATTACAACAATTTCTACCCATCCACAGTAACGAAAAGTAGAGTACCCACACTACAGTCCATGTTAATATTGTTACTAGAACCATTATCTGACCATATTTATCTAAAAAAGGCCAACTGCCCAACTCACAGTACATCCATAATATTTCGACCTTGTTTCGTATCTAGAATTTCGAAGTCTTTAATTTTGCCCATTCATGTCAATTTTTGTAGTCCAGGAAATAAATACACCTTAAATGTTATCCGTCACTATATTTTTACTTACTGAAATACCATGAGACCACCATTTGCTTGGAATATTTGCAATCTTTAGAGGCATTACCAACCTCCATTCAGTTATCAATCACCTATTTCTATGAAACCTATGAAGATATGCTAGATCTCAAGTATATAAGCTTACAAATTTAAATCATTAGATAAGTAAATACATAGTTATATTCGGCAACTATGATTAGGAGAAAAAATGATTACCGTCAAATATGGAGCTTTCCCACCGATTGCAATTCTCCTATATGACCTGTGGTTGGATGAACCCATCTTTCCCCTACATAAGAATTCCAATATCAACGGATGGGAGTAAATCTTCATCAAAAGAATATATTAAAAAATATATTAAAAAACTAGTGAAAGCAACAATACAAAGTGTTACTGTATGTGAAAGAAGGTCCCTGAGCACCATAACCAAAAGACTCATCAAGGAAGGAAGAAGTTAACATTAATTCTATACAAGCTACTGAAAAATGTCTAATCAACAAGTGGCAGTCAATACTACAATCAAAAAAATTGAATTTCTAAGGAACTGTCATCTACAAGATATATCAACAATAATGTAGTGTGCAAAAAGTCAAGACAACAAGCAAGTACTCCAAGATATATGCGTGTGTGCGTGTGTGTGCGTGTGTGTGTGGATACAGTGGGGACGGATTTGCAAGATACTTATAGGGGTAACTCTCAGTTCAGTTTTGTTATGAAATATAAAGCCGTTAAGCAAGAGCTGAAGAGGTGGAGAATTTCACCACCTGCTCAGGTGATCCCAGAACTTGAAAAGGAGTTAGAGGGAGATGCAGGACCGGATCCAACAACACCCGGACGATAGTGAACTCCTGGCTAAGGAGGTAGCTCTCCAAGATAAGAGTCCAGGACGCCAAATTTCGTAAGGAGATCTCTCTCCTTCAAAGGACTAAGCGCTCTTCGCTTGGGAATGGGGACAGGTGCACAAAAATTTTCCATGCAACTATAAAAGCCAGACAGAATCGCAACAACATCCATTGTCTTATTAATAGTGAAGGGAAGGTGTTGTCAGCGGCTGCTGAAATTCAAGAGGCAGCAGTACATTTTTACAGCTCACATTTTAACCAAGCAGACTATGAGGTAGAGATTTCCCCCTTTTGTGTGCAAAAAGCTGGTGTCAGTAGAGGGTAATAAACACTTGCATAGGTTTGCTACCTTGGAGGAGTCGAGCATGTGACTAAGAAAGCCGACCCCAATAAATCCTCGGGGCCTGATGGATTCGGGGCGATGTTCTACAAAAACATTAGACGGATATCAAGTATGAACTATGGTACTAGCAATGGTCCAGGATTTCTTTCGTGATGGTATAGGGAATTAAACCACATTTTCCTCACTCATACCGAAGGAGGAATAGGCGAGCAGAATAGGGGACTGTCGGTGAATCTCTTGCTGCAACTTCCTATAGAAGATCATTACTAATATTATGTGCGGCAGAACGTAGGGAGGTCATGATGAAGCTGATATTGACCAACCAAAGGCCTTCATCAAGGCACACTCCATAGAGGAAAACTGCCTCCTTGCCCTTCGTGATTTTAATAATAACTGTGGGAGTAAGGTGTGCCTCAAACTGGACCTGAGAAAGACTTAAGACACCATGAATAGAGACTTTCTTGCAACATCAAGCAACGTATGGGCTTTGACTCGTGGTAGGTGCAGTGCGTTCAGGAATGTATCACTTCCACAACATTCTCAATAGTGACAAAGGGCCAACTGCATGGATATTTTTCTAGCAACCGAGGTATTAGGCAGGGGCACCCACTATCCCATACTTGCTATCGTCATGGAGTTTTTCTCCGGCCTTATGGAGTTGAAAGTGACAGCATGAAAAATAGTGCCTTTATTAAGGCGATTCAAACAGGTGGTTTCCAACCTAATTTATGTAGACGACTTACTATATTTTGTGGAACCCTCGAATTGGAGCCTTAGGTCTTTCACTAGCGTTATGGCACAATTTGGGAAGTGGACGATGTTGCAGTTGAATAAGGAGAAGAGCTAGGTCTACTTCAATTGTATGTGCTCGCGTAAGGCGTTGTGGCAAATCCGGCTAGGGATTAAGGAACGTCAGCTATCGGTCATGTACCTTTGTCTATTAACTATGTCAATGCTACATATTATACGGTGCTACCCGAACACGTACAGACAAGGATCGGGAGGTGGCAAGCTCAGCATTTATCGTTTGAATGGAGGCTCGAGAGGTTGCAAGCTCAGCTTCCATCGTTCGGAAGGAGGATTGAGCTACAATAGGCGTTCATTACTGCGATTCAGAGCCGTCTCAAGACATTTTGGGGCCCTAGGCAAATTAAGGTAGTGAGATGATTGTTCTTCCCCTTAAATCACGAGGTCCTATGTCAATTAAACAATTAAGGAAAGGAGATGATTGTCGATTCTCTTAAATCATGGGACCCTAGGTCAATTAAATAATTAAGAAGTTAATTTCTTCCCTTAAATCATAAGGTCCTATGTCAATTAACAATTAAGCAGAGGAGATTATTGTTATTCCCTTAAATCATGAGACCCTAGGTCAACTAAATAATTAAGACGTTGACTTATTTTATTTTTTGTTCCATATCCGTTTGACACGTGTGCATATATAGTATATATTGTATAAAAATGTGGGGGCCCTTAAATTATGGGATCCTAGGCATAAGCCTAAGTTGGTAACATGGTAGAGTCGGCTCTGTTGCGCTTATCCCGTATTGGTTACATACGGTGTTAGTCCCGAATAAAACTCATCCAATTGATTGGAAGGAAATGTGCATGTTTCATATGGAGAGGGAGAGTCCATATTATCAGCTAGGAAGAGTTATGTCGTACCAAGGAAGAAAGGAGAGTTGGATTGTGGCCCCTTTGGGTGCTTAGGGATGCGGCTAACTTCAAACTTCTATGAAAGTTTCTCATATGCAAATCTTTGTAGGGAGAGTGCCCACGAGGCATTATGTAACTCAATCGAACTTTTAGACTCAACGGCTAAATAACTTTTCCGTCAATTTCAAGAACATCCACAATTTAGGAGCCCATGCCCGAAAGCTTATGACCAAAGTGATTACGAATGGTGAGAGCACCAGTTTATGGTTTGACCCTTGGCTGAACAGGACCAGCCTTATAGAGCGTATGGATTGGCCTATGTTTGAGCTAACAGGCAGCAAGGACGGTTAGTACTCTCATCCAGGAGAGTTCATGGGTCCCGACGGCTCGGCATGGGTTGTGTGTTCGGGCTGAACACGGAATACCTAGATCTGTTAGGAGACCTAACCCTAATTTCTCCTCATGGTCCTGTTGTAGCCTATATATATTATCTATTCTTTGGTCGTCACATATATCAGAAAAGAGCAACTTTTTCTAAATTCGTTCTTCGCGTAAGGAGAGAAAAAGAGGTCAACCAAGGAGAAGAAGAAGTTGGAAGATTATCGCCCACACGACGTCCAACCCGAGGAAGGAATATGACAGAAGATTGAAGGAATGTGACAGAAGATCTTGAGGTCGCTTACTAATCGAGGTTGGTGGAAACCGTCATCTACTTCTCGTCACTTCAGGTATATTCATGAGCCCTAGTTTCCGTCATTGAAGGGTTAGATCACGTGTTAAACATGTTCATGTTTTATCGATCGATATGCACAGTAATTCAAAGCCCTGGGGATCCCTAGTTCCATCAATAATAACTGTTATAACCCTTAACCCAGGAGAGGCGCAACATGCTACTATATCAGAGCCATCCAATCTCGACTCCGAGCCTCGTCCAAGATCCTAACATCAGTCCCTTCCTGCTCGTGGTCTAGCCTGGCGGACTTGTTCTGGAAATCGTCCTGAACGACCACCAAACCAGGCAGATTGCACATCCAATAAACCAATGCCAGAACTCCTCGCTTGGTACTACCATTTCCTCGATAGGACAATTAGCCTGAAAAACGTCCTGAGGTAACACTACTTGCTCCTTTCCCATAATTGTTTCTTGTTGCTTCTAGAAACTGTCTTGTGGAGGAGTGCAAACTCACCTAGCACAGTCTGAATTTATTATCTTCACCAATTGCAGAACTAGGAGGACAATTCGTGCTTTGTACACCCTGATGGATGTATGTTCGAGACTGCTGCATTTGGTGTAGGTAGACCGGCACTTATACATAAAGTCTTGCATGAATGTCTCGTCTAATGTCATCTGAACCTGAGCTTTGCTGGGGAGATCGTCAGCTGCATCGACTTCGAACTCGAACAAACGTAGGCCATTGTCGATGAGCTGTAGGAAGATCCGTCTTCAGCGGGGTACCAATCAGATTGGCAATCTTCATAATGGTTGGGACATTCCAAAGCAGACGAGATAGCCAAGGAAACCAAATCCATATCAAAACTCTAGAGATTCGATTTATTTGAAAGCTCATCGATCGATCCCAGTGTCTCATGATGACCAACCGTCCATGAAAGGAAGTAAATGTCCATAGCTCCCGACGGCTACCAAAGTCTTCGTGCAATAGTAGTTACCACTCTATACTGCAACCTAACTCCCACAAGGTACATGACAACGGAGGTCTTCCTAAAGTTTATCGTCTCTATGACGTCATTTTGGAGATATATGCAGTCTTCTCGCCATTCACCATTCATGCGCAAATGGATGCCTAAGAACTAGGAGTTGCTCCTAAGATTACCAATTGAGGCTGAGGCTGGGGGACGACTCCATCCTCTATTCACCACCTTGGCCTGACACATAGCTTGGGCAAAATTCTGCATCCCCCTAGACCCAAGCTAGACCCAAGGGTCTACTGTTGTCTAGGTCCCAAGCTAGACGCCAGAGCCTTCCCATCGCCAGTCGGACATAGCCCGATCGCCCCGTCTCATACATGTAACCTCACGACATTGGGCGCAGGACCCTCGAGCGGACGTCTAGACACTCTCTGCACCCTCCCCCAATCTAATCTCCTCGCACGTAGAAAATCATTTACCTGCCCTGCTCACCCGTCTCTTCAGATGATAGACGGTCGTCCACCAATCGTCACCTGAGGAAGGAGCCAAGGAAGGCTTTCCCCTCCGTCGCCGCCATTGAATACTTGGGTTCCGGATGGAACCCTAGCTCTTGTCGCCTCCTTTCCACAAATGTTTGCATTATATATATATATATATATATATATATATATATATATATATAGAGAGAGAGAGAGAGAGAGGGGGAGGGAGAGAGAGACATTTGAAGAAAAAAATTATTGGTGGATAAAAGAAAGAACTAATGTACAACCATCT
This sequence comes from Iris pallida, assembly GCA_029216955.1. Lineage (NCBI taxonomy): Eukaryota > Viridiplantae > Streptophyta > Magnoliopsida > Asparagales > Iridaceae > Iris > Iris pallida. The sequence continues at coordinate 5,875,943 of JANAVB010041017.1, forward strand.
TTTACTACTACAGCACAAATGGTATACATTCAAAAGTGTTAAAGACATCCCCAAACTTGAGTATAAAAAAAATCAAATTTGGCTTCTTCCTGTTGTGTTCTTCCTCTTCCTTCCAAAACCCTAAACCTTAATCCATGTATTTTTAATAGTTTCATAGGAGATACTCCCGTTTGGGACAACGAAGACCGCCAAAATTTTGGCGAAGTCCTATAACGAATTAAGACTCCTAAAATTTTGGCAGTCCCGTAGGCAGACTTCTCTGTCCTCGAGATTGTCAAAATTTTGGCAGTCCTAGTAACGCATAGGAATGCCAAAATTTTGGCAGACATGTTTCTAGCTATCACTCTAACTAAATGTGGTGGTAACCTACCTATCACTTCTCAAATAACTGCACGAAATACAATGCACACAAACTAAAAATTGGTGGTAACCTACTTATCTCCATAAACGATAACACATGAAGTTAATCATTTTTTTAGAATGTTATAACATGAGCTACCTTCAACTGGGACTAAGACTGAATTTGGAAGTCCTTTATCTAGTTTACTTTTTGGTAAAACAGTCCCAAAATATTATAACAGTTGTTTAACAACAATAACAAAACTTTAAAGAGAACCAAACTTTAGGACTGCCAAATTTTGGCAGTCCTAAAGACAGAAAGAGAAGTGTGCCTTAAAAAATAGGACAAATTTGGCAGTCCATTATCCCTAATGGGGTTGTTTCAATTATGAAGCTTCGAAACTCCATAAATGGAGTTTGAAACGTCAGAAATAGTGCCTTAGTATGCTATCTACTACGAAACTATTAAAATCATGGATTACACATGAAATCTAAGAATCTAAACAAAACAAAAACTAGATTTGAATTAAGACTAAATTTTGAATCTAGATTTGAATTAAAACTAGATTTGAATCTAAACTAAATTTTGGCGAAGTCCTATAATGAATTAGGACTCCTAAAATTTTGGCAGTCCCGTAGGCAGACTTCTCTGTCCTCGAGATTGTCAAAATTTTGGCAGTCCTAGTAACGCATAGGAATGCCAAAATTTTGGCAGACATGTTTCTAGCTATCACTCTAACTAAATGTGGTGGTAACCTACCTATCACTTCTCAAATAACTGCACGAAATACAATGCACACAAACTAAAAATTGGTGGTAACCTACTTATCTCCATAAACGATAACACATGAAGTTAATCATTTTTTTAGAATGTTATAACATGAGCTACCTTCAACTGGGACTAAGACTGAATTTGGAAGTCCTTTATCTAGTTTACTTTTTGGTAAAACAGTCCCAAAATATTATAAGTAACAGTTGTTTAACAACAATAACAAAACTTTAAAGAGAACCAAACTTTGGCAGTCCTAAAGACAGAAAGAGAAGTGTGCCTTCAAAAATAGGACAAATTTGGCAGTCCATTATCCCTAATGGGGTTGTTTCAATTATGAAGCTTCGAAACTCCATAAATGGAGTTTGAAACGTCAGAAATAGTGCCTTAGTATGCTATCTACTACGAAACTATTAAAATCATGGATTACACATGAAATCTAAGAATCTAAACAAAACAAAAACTAGATTTGAAAGAGAGTATGCCTATTGGAAATGTGCCGTCCCCCAGTAACTTTATGTGTTGCCCCCTAACACTTTTGTGACTTATTGGTGTTGCCTCCTAACACTTTTGTGACTGATTGGTGTTGCTCCCTAACACTTTTGTGATTTATTGGTGTTGCCCCCTAACACGTGTCGCCCCGGGAGCCTTTAACAATTGTCTTAAAAGAAAGACGTTGTCCATCCTCTCTAGAGGATAAGCATAGTTCACAGTTACCCACTACTGTGATGTCAAAACTGTTCAGCCTCTCTTTTGTCAAAAGTCTATCCTTGATTACACTATATGCACAACAAATCATTTTCATGCATTGTCCTCGATACCAGATGGCCTTTTCACGGATCAACCTCCACCTCCACCTCAGGTGAGTGTACTGTAGAGTAAGTCCGAGCTGATGTAGTGGTGAAGTCCCAAGTTACAGAAAACTTCCAATCCCAAGTGTCCTTGTCTAGATCAGTATGAATCTGAATGTTATTAATCTGATCCTGTAACAGGTTAGTGGTAGTTAGTGCACCGGGATTCCAGTGGCCATCCTCCAAAAATCTCTCAACTTGAAAGTCCTCATTCATTAGGTGGAAATAGTCCCACCAAATCTATCTATAATCCTCCCGTGGCAGCCAAGGATCAAACCAAATAGATGTATCCCTACCACTAGCAATTTTGATATTTAGGCAGGGTAAAATAGCCTCCCTATGAGCAAGCAACTGTTTCCAGATAGTAGATGAGTTGTTATGATACTCATATCCCACAAGCTGTGATTCTTCTAATATCTTCCTCTCATCTATATAGCCCACAAGCCCTCCTAATTGAGGAATCTCCATATCTTATTTAGAGAACAAGTCTGAGCCATGTCCCTCAGCTTCCTGATGCCTAGCCCACCTTCTTCCTTAGGTCTTGTTACCTTCTTCCTAACTGATGCAATGTATGGAGTTGTGCTAGAGAAAGCACAAGCTTTCTCAATAACACTCAATGTCTCCTTTGGTACTACCTATGTTGTATTGGACGCTAGGCGAGGCGAGACCATGCCCGCCTCGCCTAGGCGCGCCTAGGCGGCGCCTAGGCGCCCGCCCATTTCTGGGTCTCTAAACCTGTGTAAACATTGTAGGCAGCAGCAGTAGCAAAAGTCAGCAACAACAGTAGCATAAGGCCGCAACAGTAGTAGCAGAAGGCTGCAGCAGCAGTAGCAGATTGCAATAAGAGGGAGAAGACAACGGTAACAGTAGCAAAAGGCAACAATAGCAGTAGCAGAAGGCAGCAAACAGCAGCAATTTTTACAATAGCACATGTTTTAGCAACAATAATAACCCTAAAGCCCAAAAAATAAATATTTGTAAAAAGCCCATAGCCCATCATGAGATCCACCGCCTAGGCGCCCGCAGTTGTCTCCCCTGGGCGAACCTGGGCGCCCGCCTAGGCGGCCCTCGCCTTACACTGCAATAAAATATGCAGGTCGAGGCGACCTGTTCAAATCGGGCGCGCCTAGGCGTCGCCCGTAACAACATAGGGTACTACTGTATCCTTCCACAGCTAGCTAACTGTTTGCATATTTGAATGGCCTACTAGAGGAAGCCTGAACATTGGCAACAGGGTTAACCACCATAGGTGAGTGGTCACTATTACCAGAGCTTTATATTCAGAATATGAACCACGAAATTGAGCTAACCAAGCCATACTCACCAACGCCCTGTCTAGTTGATGCACTATCCTTGATGTGTGTGTGTGTGAGATTAAATCTGAGAGAGGGAAGCAAGAGAGAGCGAGATGGGGTGAAGAAGGGACAACAAGCAAAATCAATCAAGCATTGCCACTGGTGGGGTGGAGAAGAGTAAGGGAGAGAGGGGAGAAGGCTGGGGTGAGCAGAAACCATCAATGTCCGCTGCCAATAGTGATAGTAACCTACTAGTGGAGCCCACCAGTGATGCTAGGGAGAGGGGAGAGAGGAACAAAAGGGCCTTCCACATTTTATTATAAGAGGCAAGCACCCATTCTACCGCAGTTTCTTAATTGTAGTATTTGTGGGCGGGAAGGGGCAAAAAAATCCAAAGTATGGCAGGACATGTTGAGGGATCAAGTAATTTACCATTCAAACTTCTATAACAATTATATCGAAATATAACATTTATTGTAGCAAAATAAATAACTTTATAAAAAATAATGTGTGACAATTCTAGTAGTTTATAAACGTGGCTAAGAAATATTGCATTTGCATACCACTTTGATATAGAATTTTCTTCACTACCATCCATTCCTGGGCCAGTATCGAAGATCACAATTTTTTCCTCCCCGACTGTCACACTGTACAAAAACATTTTAATTGATATGGTCATTCCATGTCTAGACAGTGAAGAGTACACAATTGTAAATAACAAATCAATTTCTAGAAGGAACAGGCAACTGTACTAATATGATCAAACTTTGCATTAGCTACATTCATAAAGAGATCACAAAAACAAAAGCTGAGAAGTTTCCTTCTATGAATGTCACATTGTACTAAAATAGTCAAAATGATGCAAACAACATGATCATCGTCTTAGTGAAAAATAGTACAAATTTTATGCTGCTCTTTGGTCTAGCATAGCACCAGGTTCTTTTCATGTATTTATAAGACGTTCCAAGCTTAGTTTCTTTTGCTCTCAATCCATCTTGGAGGTATGTACTCTAACCTTTTTGTATTATTTGTTATTTCATATTAATGAATCTTGGCTGGGATCTCTTTGATCCCATCCTTCTCTTAAAAAAAAATGGTGCAAACAATTGCATGTGTTAAACTGAACGTTGGTTAATTTGGAAATATAATCAACTTGTGTAAGCGCACATATACATTTTTAAAAAGGGGGTTAATAGAATTAAATTAAGTTAATAATTTTCCTACTTGCAAGAATTCTCTACCATGGTTAGCAACAGAAGAAAAAGGGGGACCCAATAGCTAAGGTTCACAGTATCGGAATCGGTATCGGACCATTCCTATGAGTATCGGTATCGGTGATAACAGTAGTACTGGCAGTTTCGGAACGGAGTATCGAATTTTTTGGTATCGGAAACAAATAATATTAAACAATTATTAATATTTAAAAAATATATTTCATACATTTAGGCATAATTTTAAGTACTTTCAGTGTTATTTCTTAGTAGTTTTGAAATTAAATGAAATAGTAGTCACCCTAACCGATTGGTTTACACTTTTACATGCAATAGATAAATTTTTCTTCTTTTACATGCTTTTACAACTTTATTATGCTTTAAACCCTTGCTGATTTGTCTTTTTCGTCCAATTTTCTTTGTCGAATTTACCGGAAAAGAGACTCCCAATGTTGGTATCGGTCAATATTGGGTATCGGTCGGTATCGACCGATACTCAATACTATAATTCATCATCTATCATCCAAGCCTTCTCCCATCAGAATGGGACGGCTATGGAGCATAGTTGCATAAGAGAGCTCAATAAAGAATTTTACAGTTTTTACAACCAGCTATCGATATGGCGTCAACCCTCTATATTGTTGCCAAACTTCTAGCCAAGGTAACTATGTTGGTGGACCACAAAATAACTTATTTTCAAATTACTCAATATTGATCACTTTCAAGTCTAGATCATATGAAGCCTAATGTAGCTCCTCCAAGGTCAAAAGACCTAGATAAGAAAATGATCAAACTCTACAAGTTGATGAACAAAACCGTTGGGCAAGAAACAATTGTTTGGCGGAACTCTTGGATATTGTAAGAACCCTTGTAACCACTAGATGAAAAGTGTAAAAGAAACACCCAAATGTGGCACTGGATAGTATACTATTTTAGCACTGTGTTTAGTCAATCTCCTTCAGAACTTCAAAAGGTCCTATTAGTATCACTCGGGATGATGTGTCCATACCCTTAAAAAAAGAGGGTAAGTGTAGTACGTATGATCTGAAGAGACCAAAGAAGGAGTTAGAAAAGATGTTAATGCAGCGGCAAATGTTCAACGAGGCTGACCCCTTTTCTGGTGCAGGTCAAGCAACAAGAACCAGCTGCCAAGTCAAGTCAGGTCAATGTTGAGTTAAACCCTATATACACTGACAGCCTATCGCCATTCACAAAATATTAAATAAGTTGAACATACACTTACAGAAGGTCTGTTTCCAGATATTAGACAGTCACTCAAAATCCAAGTATAAATTAGATGATTAAAGCTAATGCACATGCCAACAAAAAATATTTCAAAATACAACAAAATATAACGAATTAATGTAAAAGAATATAAAACAAGCAAACATCACATTAAAAGCATCAGGTAACACTTGGAATATATGCTGGGAACAAAACAACTAACCCATCTAGCATCTGGGTGCAATCGACCTAGTAACCTTATAGATAAACGACTGAAACTATTAAAATAGTAAAATATTCTTTTAGTTTGCGTCATCCTCTAGATTTTTCCTGTAGCTGCAATAATATAAGAAAAACTTAATTATTTGTGTTTGTGTACAGCCAGGATGTTATCGTATTCCTCACTAGCTAAGTACATTGAAGACGGCAAAAAAAACTTAGAAAGTTGAAACGCCGGAACATTAAATGAGATCATACTGCAGTCCTCGCTGTACGAATACCTAGATATTCAATTTCTAGAAAGTATCCTCTCAAGCTCCATTCCCCATCCTAAAAAAGTAACATAGTTATGGACTGCCCAGGACACTATCCTCACTGTACTATGAGATCATACTGCAGTCCTCGCTGTACCATAAGAATAACTCAATTAATTTGTTTGTATGTACAGCCCAGGACACTATCCTATTCCTCTCTTGCTAAGTACATCAAAGACAGCCAAAACAAGCTTAAAAAGATGAAATATCGGAACACTGCATGAGAAGACCTTAAATTCTTTAGTGTACTTAACCTAGATGTTCAATTTCTAGCAAGTATCCTCTCAAGCTCCATTCCTTGGTTCCTCCCTGCTTATGTAAGTAACATAGTTAGACGAGTGTGCGCATTGAATGAAGGATGGTCTCTTCTTCCAATTGCAGCACACGAGAAAACACAAGTTCTTCTACATTCCATAATAAATAACGACCTTTTAGACATTGTAAATGGCACATAAAAGCAGCACATAAGGTTAGGACTGGCAACAAGAACAGAGCATAAAAGTCGAAGCCATATTCCGCAGAGTACATTACCAGCACTTCCTGATATATAGCTGTGGGCATGTGGCTACATTACAAGACACTTTCTGGATAAGTAGTGTTTGCTATACTATCGATAACCACCTCATAGACATACTCTTTCATTAGACTGTCTATAAGAAGAAACCCAGAAGTCCAGGCCACATGTTGGATAAGTAGACCTGGCTACACTACAAACACCTTGAAGGTGAAAAGTGAAGGACCTGAAGCTTTCAATCAAGAAAGGTCACAAGTCTCGTCTGGAATTGATACAGCTTAATCTTTCTCACGTTTCAGTAACTCCAGGGAGTTGAGACGTCTACTCAGTTCCACTAGTGCATATCTAAAGTGTTTCCAATTTGCACTAACACCTAAGAAATGCCAAAGGGACAGACTAGAAACCACGTCTGCATAGTTCCAATAGGCTAAAACACTACCAACATTCTCAATAATAATGTGAGTATCAAGTATTAAAGTTATTGGTGTTTATTGAACATCAAAGAAATTCATCTCCTCGATATCTTTAGGCAGGTCATAAAGAATGCCCATTATGTTAGAATTATGACAGTTGGTACATCTTTATCCTCAGATAAGCTTATCTGGGAAAGGCTTATCCCTCACAACACCTCAGTTCATATAGACAAAACCCTACATCAGAACGTTTGACAATTTAATACTACTGCAAATCATAATTTTGATTGGAAATGAAACAAACTCAGACATCTTTAGAGGTTTGACATAGATGGACAACTACAAAAACATGTCTAGAAAATGAGCATAGCTAATAAAAATTCTAAGATGGACAACACGTCGAAAGATGAGATAGAGTATGTCGGAATTTTAGAGGTGACACCAATTGAGAACAAAATGAGAAATCGTCTCCTGGCGGTTTGGACATGTGTGTAACATGCACTAACATATGCACTGGTTAGGAGCCAAAAAAAAACGAAATCTATGAATAGAGGTAGACCGGAGGTCCTGGGGTTCGAAACTGATGAGACAATAAAACTTGTGTTTATTCTCAAAAAAGAAAGTAGGAGTAGGCTTAAACAAACTAGGATTGCGTTACAAAGAAGGATATGATTTTTTTTCTCGACGTTACAGAGGCATGGCCCTTAATGGAGGTAAATGGAAGAAAAAAGATTCAACTAGCCTACCCCCAAAAAGGTTGGAATAAACATTTTGTTTTTATTATTATTCTATTAACTGATTAATCCTAAGCCAACAAGCCTAATCTCGTCCAGTATAGAAGGCACAGACCAAATTCGTAGTAAATTATATTTTTAAAAAAAATTCAATTTAGTCTTATAAGTTCACCGCTTTTCCTTAAAATCATATCATAAAGATCCAGTATACTAACATCAGAATATTACGAAGTCCACTGTCCCTTTGTGTTGCAATCAAGAATAGCCAAGAAGAGGATATTATAAGAAGCTGCTACGCATGACAGGGGTGAAGAAAAGGTAACCCTTGTTGTAGGACCAAATCGTTTCCATTTTATTGGCTTGTCAAGACAAGCATAGATGATCCCGGCATTGTTGCATAAATTATCATATCATAGGTGTCACATATTTTCTCCCAAAATTGGCCAGTACCCAAATTGAGATTATAGAAAAACTAAATCAAACAAAAGGAGTACAAACTAGGCACAATAAGTAAAAATATTTACAAAAGGGGACAACAATACAATTAAGAAATAAATAGATTTTGCAATAATACGCTTACTTGATCAGCCTCCTCTCAGCTGGACCATTAGACCACACAGCTTGCAATGAATTGTCCTAGTAAGCCATGAAGTAATATGAAAGCTATCTAGAGATGGAAAAACTGAACATAGGGAATTTAAACAATGACAACAAGAAAAAGGCACTTTCCAAGCATGACCTTTCAAACTTACAATCAAGTCAGCAAGAGCAGTTTCAAACGTATACTCAGCAGGAAGTTCCGCTAGAAGGTCAGTATCTGGTGTCAAATCCCACATATTCTGAAACATGAAAAAAAAAAGGAAGTCACATCTATCATAACAAGGGTCAAGGGATTCGTTCAAAAAAAAAAAAAAAGATTCCTCCTTTGAGAAGAAAAAAAATAGAACAATACACAACCGACCTGTTGAAAGAAAGCCATACTGACTATATGCATATGTAAATTTAGTGGATACATGCAAAAGATAAGATATAATATGCTAATTATGGAGCTTGAAAGTGAGAACTTACATGAAAAATATTGGCAGACTGTTCCGCACCATCCTATGAAACATTAAATAATGAATAGAGAACATGTAGAAATCAGAAGCATTCTTTAAAAGAAAAGAAAAAAACAGCAACAAATTAATTAGTAAAAAGTTCATAGGTATACTGGTTGGTAGCGGTGGGATCTTTCACACTCCATCCATGTGTGTGGACAAATATAAATGGTATTACACAATGTAATTTGGATAAAATGATAAACGTACATGAAGTCTAAGCATATGACACTTATTGGCTTTGAAGCGTTTGAGATGGATTTTCTTCCTGAACTTAACCCCATACATATCTTCCAGATAGATGTCTTCATTCCATAGTACTTTCCTTCCCACCCCTTGTGTTGCTTTTGTACTTCTCTCCATCTCTTTTCTAATAGCGGAAACAAATTCATTAATGAACATCTCGTCTCCTGGATCGTGCAATGTTAAACGTGTGGTTGTGCCATCTGGCAACAGAATCTGGAACTTGTATTTATCAGCATCATCGTCATCTCCGTTCAAGAATTCTACAAACTCTCGCTTGCATGGCCTCCTATTTGCCATTTTTTTATCTATGCTCCGGGTTATGTCAGTCTGCAGGAGGTATCTGCAGAATTGCATTAGAGAACAATCTTGTAGAAATTAAACAGTTCATTGATAATGATGATGCTATAATGTCTATCTTAAGTTGAATCAAAAATTATATGTTAGCCAAAAGAACAACTTAAATATGACACCTACAAAGGGTTATAAATCTTAAAACAGAGCCATTTAAAATGAAGTAAACCCGTTAAGGAATAAATGTATCAAAAAAATTTACCAGGATATAGTTTTGAAGTCATAAAAACAATATGATACTTGTTTACAATAGGTAGGTAAGTATAGAACACAAGGATAAGCCAGAGAAACAACACGATCTAAAGTTGAAACCTGTTGAAGAATAAATTAGTTAAAATTAATTATGTTTATTCTTCAACAAAACCCTTGGTGAAGTCACAACTGTTAACATGATTTACCCAGGGTGCACGTACGTTTGGTGTCGTATACGTGTCGGAGTCTCTGTGTCGAATATGTGTCAGGCATGACATGAACACTCCCAGTAACACTAGGCCACACTGATAACAGTGTTGTGTACATAGTTTCCTATTTGTGTCTGTTGTCGGTAGGATGTTATCAATTTGTTCATCATATTTTGAACTTAAAGATGGAAGTATCGCACTGAGAAAAAAAACTGCTTCTTTACAAGTCATTTTCGTATCATATTCCATACTATCATCATTTCATCAGGAACCCAACTTTTACTGAGTTCCTTAGTTTTTTTCCTGTGTACTTGTACATTTGCCTAGTTCACAAGGAAAAGGTAAAGAAAGAAAAAAATACCAACATGAAGAACCGCATAATAGGGAGCAAAGCAATCACTTTACATATCATCTAGGAAGCATTGACACCCTGACCCTGAGAACCAGTGTCTGTCGTGTCCGTGTCAGATGTTCCCCGGATACGTATCAGACACTACACATGCACTACGAAATACAGTAAGACACACCAAAATCGATCTCGTGGCCATGTCGCAGTGTCCTCGTCACCTCGTGTCATAGTCATGCCCATGCAGCATAGCGTACCATCTAAGAAGCCAACATTTTACATATCATCCAGGAAAGAAAAAAAACACTCCGAAAAGCGGTGCCGTGTACGTGTCTCGTGTGGAACAGGACACGTAATGAACCATACAGACGTGCATCCAAAATACGCTAGGACACACAAAAATCAATCTCGTGACGGTGTCTTCATGTCCGTGTTGCCTCGTGTCGATGTCATGCCCATGCAGCATGGCACAGCGTACGATCTACGAAGCCAATATTTTACACATCATCCAGGAAAAAGAGGCGCTCCGAAAATCGGTGCCGTGTCCGTGTCTCATGTGGCACGATACACGTAACGAACCCTACAAATGTGTCTCCAAATACACTAGGACACAGTGACACACGAAAGATCTATGCCGCGCCCGTGTCGCGGCGTCTGTAACGTGTCGTATGCACATACGTGCAAGCATACCATGTCATTAAAAAAAAAAAAACTAGTAAACTACACTATAATCAAGAACAGAGGATCAACATGCAAATACAAATCCATCAACAAAAATCTATAATATAACACAGTACAATGCAAGATGATCAACGAAAACAAATACTAAAACCCTATAAAAATCTCTACCGGCTCTCATAATCTACAAAAAAAAATATTACGCAATTCTTGATCAAAAAAAAAAAAGAGTAAAATGCTACATATATATTTACCAATAATGGAGAGAATTTTCCAAGAGCAAGGGTTTGAGGAGAGAGAGAGAGGGAGAGTCGGAATGTAGAAAGCACTAGCAGTGGTCTTTCCTTTCCTTATGTAGCAGTTTCCTTTTTTGTTTTCTTTGTCAGGTTTTTTGTTTTTTTTGTTTTTTTTTGTTTTTAGTTCTATTTTCTGTCCATATTTAGAATGCGAAGGGTTTTTGATAATAAAGGCTGCACAGTGTCAGGGGAGGAGTATAGGTCGGTTACATGCGGATGAAGCTTGGGTAGGAAGCTTTGTTGGGTTTTGGCTGGGTTTTGGTATTGCTCAACTAGGTGGTTGGAATGTAGCAACCTAATTAGAGCATCTTCAACCCTATTGTCATGTTATGTTATGTATTGTAATTTAGGTGGCATGAGACATAAGTAGGATGGCAACCAGTGGCGGATCTACTGGGGGCACAATCATAAGAAGATTCGGAGACAACGTCCTAAAAAATAAATATATAGGAACAAAGTACATAATTAAAAGTGAACCTACGAACCACTCCAAACAATCCCAAACAAATGGCTAATTAGTACAAAATGTAGAAATTGTTCTCTACGAGTTTTCAGCAATCAGTGACCTCCTTCCTTCACTCCTAGATCTCCTCCGCAGATGCTTTCAATTTTTATTTGCGGGAGGAACACTTAGAACTTGGAAGAGAAGAGAAGAGAAAAGAAGAGGAGGAAAAATGAAGATGAAGAAAGAAGGGGTTATGTAACTTTTGTTATGTCTATGTGTTGCGCTCTCTGCGTGTAGAGAGTTTGTGTGTGTGTGTGGGGGGGGGGGGGGGGGGGGGGGGGGGGTTGGGGGGGTGGGTGGGAGGGGGGGAGGGGGGAATGGAGCTGGGCCCCACACTATTTAATTTTTCTTTACTTTGTTTCATTGAGTGGGGGGCACCCACATCCTGGATGTCCCGTCCCTGTTGGGTAATGGGTTCGAAGAGTAGCAGCTCCCTAAAAAAATATACATTTCAGTGGGGGCACCGCCCCCCACTAGCTTCCATGTGGGTCCGCCCTTGATGGCAACGGAGCGGGTCAGAACCAGGGACCATACCCCCATCTCCATCCCGAGTAGTGTTTGAATCTCCGTCTCCGTCCCCGTCCCCATCCCCGGTCGGATTTAAGTTTTTATCCCCATATTCGTCCCCGTTTAACAATGCACTCCCCGTCTACGTCCCCGTATCCGCACCTAACACTTTTGGGGGCAGATTTTTTCATCCCCGTCTATGGTCCTGTTAATAGTTTTTCATGTATAGTATCAACTTTAAAAAAATTCATTACAAAAATAGATTACAAGACATGTTAATACAACATGGATTTAATAAAAAATAAATACTACTACATGATCGTTAACTCATAAATGAGTTGCACATATGTGTATAAGTAATCGGGGTCGGAGATTTACCGCGACGTGCAGTACTATATCCATATCCGACCCCGAATACGACCGAATTTTTTTTTAATCCCCATTCTCGCCCCTATCCCCATTTCTAAATCTCCAAATCCGTCCCCGTCGGAAGAAGACCATGCTTATCGTGTGATTGCTTCTACTTATTATTAATTATTATTATAGATTTTGAAAAGTAACTCTAATTTATTGTTTTATAACAAGTTTTTGTCTGAAAAAAATAAAATAAAAGTCACTTCAAATTTGAACCTAATTTTGAAAGCACTTGGATTTGGTTTACGTTTGTTACTTTTCCAAAAGTGACGACCAAAACAACTTTCGTAAGTCGTTGACAACAAACTCCTAATTGTTTTCGAAAGCTTCAAAATAATTATTTTTCTTTCTATTTATTTATTTGATAAAGAACTATTAACAAACAACTTTTTGGGGTGGTTTTTTTTTTAAATAGTAATGATAAACATAAACAACTTTGATAAGCAAGTATAACTGTGATGTTATTGTCAAAAGTTGCTCCAAGTATCATATCTTGAAAAGCACCAACAATTTCAAATAAGTCATCTTCCTAATGGTTTGACTTTTTTACTGTATGCTCATGGCAAGTGCTTAGATCTATCTTAATTTTTTATACTTTATTACATTTTGTTATTGCCAGTTACAGAAAAAGGTAAAACTTACGTAGACACCAAAGATTACAACTTGAACAATCCAACACTTTATAATAATAGATATTGCAACTAAAAGTTGTCGGAAAATAAAAGCCTTTAGAATCTCGCAACTATGTTGCTACAACAAGAATAAAACTGTAGAGAGAAGAAATTGAATATAGAAACTCTTGCTAGAACGATTAAAATTAGTGTTGTTCAATGCAATATTAGACTCTTTCCGTCGATTTACTCACATGAATCAGCAAGTTCAAAGAGATGAACTTATAGAACGCTCATATATCACCCTCGGAAGACTGGACATAACTCGGACAATACTTTATGGCTTCAACATTGTTGTTAACTCTCCTATCGTAGCATATATATCAAGTTTATTTGCTAAAAACAAAATCAAGAGTGTATATACAGAGGAGCTAATCCCTCTTAGCATCCATTACTACCCACAATGAACAGTAAAATCGGGGAATAACTTTTCATTAAGTTTGCAGTTACAACAGTAACTCTCACAAAGTGGACAGTCATGAAGCTGAAATGTCACGCTAACACACACAGCAACAGCAACGTAAGAACATACTGAAGTAGCCACACAAAGCACACTGAATTAGCAACCACACTAGAACCAAGGTCCAGCGGGAGCACCGGCCGCACTGGAACCCTGGCTAGCTGGACCAAGATGCACCCTGCTACGCCATGTGCTCGAACGAGCAATGAACGATGCGCAAAAGTGCCCTCTCGCGTTCGATACTTACGTTCTAAGTGCAAAGTGCGTCATCAAAGTGTCACTTTGTGTCCTTCATCCGAGTTCGAATCGCTAAGCCCCTTAGGGACCTAACTCTTAAGGAAAATCTCAAGAAATGGGTGACAAAAAAAAATTTCTTCTTGAAGGATTTGAACATCGTCCTCTAGTAAAATATTCCACCATATCAGCTACATGGAGTATCATTCCCCATGTATGCAAGTCATATTGAAATACAAACATAGAATTTGTCACATGGATGTGTGACCACTTTCTAAAGAAAAACTTCAAAGACTCAAATATGTATAAGAAGCATCTAAAAAAACGTATAAAAAGGGTGTGTTTGGTTGCTACCAATCCAACAATGTGATTTTGTGGTTTGTGGGAAGGAGGTGCATGGTATTAACTTATTATTTTTGTACAAATATAATAAATCTATGTTATATATCAATAAATGCGATACACATGTATTAATAAAATGGTATTTTTCTTATCTTGTTTTTTAATAATCGTAAGTCAATAAAATCTATTTCTCATCCATAATGTCATAAAGATTCAAACATCATAGCACTACATATGTCATATAAAAATTGATCGTTTCCAATTATATTGTTACACCGCATGATCAAAAGCATAATTTGTATGTTTTTATACGAGGGAAAAAAAGATAGGAAGAGAGAGGAGGAGGGGGTAAGGAAGCAAGAGAGGGGAGATATAAAACATGTAATCTATTTTTTAGTTACGAGGAAAAATTAAATTGAAGTAAAAGTTTGCTAATTCTATCTTTGGAGTTTGTTTTAGGCTAATTATAAGGGCACAGCATATTTTGATCGGGGCTATCCAAGTGTTAGTTTTTTATTATTTACAAGTTTGCCACTGGAAAAAAATACTCAGGACTATCCAAGTGGTAGGTATAAAAGATAAGTCTTATAATTTTTGTTTTCTTCCTCACTCTCCATTCCTCACAAGAAGAAGAAGAAGAAGAACAAGAATAACAAGAACATCAATTTTTGCAAACCTAGTTTATTTTGATTTTTTGCTCTCTTTTAATTTTTCAGATCTCTTTCTCCAAATCCTACTTTATTTTTCTTCTTCTTGTTTGGGCATTATGGATGAAACCTAGTTGTAGAAGAAATTGGGTTATCAAATCTATCAAATCTATTAATCTATTAGTTTATTAACCAATTTTTCTTTATTAATAGAAGAATTATGCATGAAATCATAGTTGTAGAAGAAAACTATGGAAGAAATCCTAGTTGTAGAATAATTTGGTTCATATCAGGACTGCCACAATTTCTGACAGTCCTAGAAGTATTGAGGACTGCCAGAAATTGTGGCAGTCTTTAAATAGACTCGATGTACAACAGGACTGCCACAATTGCTGGCAGTCCTAGAAGTAATGAGGACTGCCAGAAATTGTGACAGTCTTGAAATAGACTCGATGTACAACAAGACAGTCACAATTTCTGGCAGTCCTAGAAGTAATGAGGACTGCCATGAATTGTGACAGTCCTGAAAAGGACATGCTCTACAGCAAGACTGTCACAATTTCTGGCAGTCCTAGACATATTGAGGACTGCCAGAAATTGAGGCAGTCCTGAAAGATACTTGCTGTACAGCAAGTTCCTTTCAGGACTGTCACAATTTCTGGCAGTCCTAAAGTCGAAATTCCCGAATGAAAAAACATGTTAGGGTTTATTTCAATCTTGATAATAGAGTGAAATATGCATTTTAGGATTTATTTTCATGCATTCTTTGTGAGGAAAGAAGTATTTAACCTTTATTTTCATGCATTTTAGGGTTTATTTAATTTTTTTGGTGCCATCGAAATTGGAAAAGAGAAGGAAACTAGGGCTTTGAGGGAGATGGTGATGATGGAAATGGTGGAGAAGAAGAAGATGATGATGATGAGAAAAAAAACTAGGATTTTGATGGAGATATGAGAATGAAAATGGTGGAGAAGAAGAAGATGTATAGAAGAAGAAGAAGAAAGCTAGGGTTTATGAAGAGAGAGAGAGAGTGAAATTTAGAAATGAGAGTGATTTTTGGGATTTGGGGGGGCTGTGGACTTTGGAAAGCCCTCTGAGTGGAATATTTTGATAGCCCGAGTAAAAGTTCCTCATATCCTGGCTAGCCCCGATCAAAATGTGCTGTGCCCTTATAATTAGCCTTGTTTTATGGTGTATTTGGAAACTTTTTGGGAAAGGGAAGAAAAATTTGAGGGAAAGAAAAGTAAATGAGAGTAAAATGAAGGCAAAGTTTTTTTTTTTTTTTCCCTTTCCTTGTTTGGATGACGAAAAGGCAGAGAAAAAAAAATGATTAATAAAATTTTGTTTGTTTGTGGGATAAAGATATAATTATTATTTAGTCCTTATTTTTTAAAATCATAATTTATGGTTAGCTTTTTGATGGCAGTTGGGTAATTTTAAAAAACTTCTCTTATCTCTCTCAATTCTTCTCCCACTTTTGGAAGAATTTTTTTTTTAGTGGATCCCTCATTTTTTCCCTCATATTCCACTCCTCCATTTTCCTCTCCCCCCCACCCCCCCCTCCCCCTCCCAGGGGCGGCCCTGACCCAGGGCAGACCGGGCGACGGCCCTGGGCCCCCTGACGAAAGGGGGCACCAATATGGAACTGTCTATAATATAACTAGTATGTATCATGTGCTTTTTTTAACAACAAGCATTGTGGTATAGTGGTTATAATGCTAAACTTATATTTAAGAAGTTCTTGGTTCAAATCTTGACTACAACAATTTTTTGTTTTATTTATATTTTTTTTTCCACATTATGTATGGGGGCCCATTTTGAAAGTTTCGTCTCGGACCCCCAACAGCTCAGGACCGACCCTGCCCCCTCCCCCCACACCACCCCCTCCCCCCCCCCCCCCCCCAAAAAAAAAAAACAAAACAAAAGAAAAAAAAAGAAGAAGAAGAAGAAAAGGCCATAACTTCTTCTTCTTTTTTTCTTCCATTTTTTCCTCGACTTGTTCCTTCCCCTCATTTTTCTCCCTCCCCAAATAATATGTTAGACCAAAACTCCAAAATACTTTAAACACAACAAAACTAACAAGTAATTTGAGATTTAATTCCACAAAACACTATATTTTTTGTGAAACGATGCGTCTAAACTTACCATACTAGTTTTCATATGCCAAACAACCTTACCTCTCGAACTCTTGAAAGAAAGATACACCACTTGATTAATTCTTCATGAAAATATAAAACATTAACTATTGTCATAATTACACAAATAAACAAACAAAAAGCAACTGGGATTTTTTTTTCAACATATAAAGAAGAAGAAGATAATAATCTCATCGGAATGTCAAAAAATAATTCTTAAATGTCTATAAGTTATCATTTTATTATCCAATATTAAGAATAAAAAATTATAGACCTCCAAAGAGACATCTCGCCCAATTTTCATATATTTGCACAATCACTCGTAAAATTCTATAAACGGTACAATAATTGAATGGTCAATTTTGAATCTATAATCGAATATTATTTCACCGTACACATAGCCTTTATTCCTATACTACAACGGTAAAGATCCAAAACAATGAGATACAATATTAGAACATCATAAAATCACAAAACATACATGACATACCCTAATATCTAAAAATTATGAAATTGACGTAACATACCTATTACGAATATGATTAATAAAGCAATTAATCCCTTGTAAGCAACCAAATATAGAATCCACCGAGATAATATTTTGAGGAGGCGACGACCTTCCTTATGTATACACAACAAAGCCCTAGTGGGCCCGTAAGTCAAAAGCCAATTAGGTGGTTGGGCCCATGTCATTACTTCAACCACGTCGAACATAATTTTTTAATAATTTTTGGGCTATGTCACCGGCTAGACTATTTGACTTTAAATTTTGTCACGATATTGGTATTTTTTGTATTTACTCCGCTCCTCTTATACTTGGTGTAAACTAACTTGGAAGAACATATATAGAATGAGATAAACAATGATATACCATATTTGAATATTAAAAATTTAAAAAAACTATATGAACAAATAAATCATAACATTATTATTATCTTATTATGCAATTGCAAAAACACGAAAAACCATTACAGACATATTGTCTATTATTCAAAAAAAAAATCTAATAAAACTTCCAAAATACCTTAAAATATAAACTTAAATTATATTTTTAAAATAAAACTTTTAGTTTTAGATAATAATAATATAGGACATCGAACATTATTATCTTCTCTAACCAGAAGAGGTGAGGAATTTAAGATGATTTAGGTTTTTTTTCTAAGTATTGTAACTGAGGAGTGCTAATGTTAAAATAATGTTTGAATTTGTCATATTATTTGGGTTACATGAGAGAGGCTAACAATGAAGATTGAGATAGTTCTTGCTCATGGGTTTTTACCTCTCAATGATCTTCCTAATGGTTTGACTTCTTTATTGTATGTTGATTGCAGGGTGTGTTTGATTGCAACCAGTCCAAGCATTGATTTCGTGGTTTGTGAAATGGAGGTACATGGTATGAACTTATTATTTTTGTGCAAATCTAATAAATCCATGTTAGATGTCAATGAACACAATAAAATATATTAATAATGTGGTATTGTTCACGTTTTTATTTTTACAATAATAACTTTAGAAGTTCCTATTTTCATCCATAATTTTATGGAAAATGCTAGGTTTTTATGGAAAATGCTAGGTTTACTATCAAATTTTTACAACCTTCTTATAACTACTCTCTCCAACCCCTTACACATGGGTCCCACCGGGTCCCACCACCACTCTCACTTCCCTGCTACATGGGCTCCACTCGGTCCCACCATTTTTTTTTTTCCTCCTCCAATCGAAGTCCGACACATGTCCGGTTGTAGAAAAATTGTAAAGTTTGGTTGTAGGCATAGCAAAGCTCTAATTTTATAAAGATTCAAAAGTTCATAAAGTATATTAGATTCTACGGCACTATACGTGTGATATAAAAATATTAAAAAAAAAATATCATCTAAAGTTATATTATTAGCCCCACGTGATTAAAAAATTGAGACCACGTTGGTCTTGCACATGTCGTGTACTTTCCCACATAGTAAAGAAGTATCATTTCACAACTGCAGCAAATAGAGACAAATATAGTCTAAACCAGAGCCGGTTCTTAATAATTGAAGGCCCTGTACAAATTTTAAAATGTGGCCCTAAATTTATTTATTCATATTTTTTAATATATTATAATATGTCTTTATCAAAATCTCTGGAGATGCTCTTGATTATATATTATAACTGAATATATAGGTAGTTACTAAACAAAATAACTAAAGCTCAAATTATCTATATTCAAGCATATTACATAGTATAATAAAGATATTTTAGATAGAAGACGTACTGACCGTTAAATTGTCTAAATCTGGTCCCAAATTTTTATGTTGATAAAAACATATAATAAAATGAATAACGATCAAGACCCAAATGAGAAGTAATATGTAATTACACAATTTAGAGCCTCAAAGACCTGAGAAGGGCCAGCCTAGGGCACGGACGAGGTGGGCGACCGTCATGGACCCCCAATTTTGGAAGTCCCGTAATTTTACAATAGACTAGGTATATCAAAAAAGAAAAGAAAAAAACAAAGACCCAATCTGAAAGAAACAAAAAAGCCAACGCTCTAATCGAAAAAAATATGATAACTTGATTGATGATTTTGATAGCTTAATTGATGATTTTGCTTCCAAAAATGCTAAAAAAAAATTATTTATGTGAGAAAAATGGCGCAAATTTTAGATTTTGTCATAGGTCCCGTAAATCATAGGACCGGCTATGGATCTGATGCAAGACCAAGAACTCCAGTCTTCGAGATCATTATTTCTTAAATAGATACTAAGCATGCACATCCAAATTCTTAAATTATATATATAAAAAAAATTGATCATTATTGTAGAAAATAAATTCATCTAACAATTGATGGATCTTTAGAAACAAAATAGCAATTAACACACCGGTCAGAGCAATATCTTTAAGAAATCCTAATTTTTTTGTATGATTATAAATATGAATCTTAGAATAGATATCCAAGAATTGGAGGTCTTGGAGGGATTGTAGAATAGGAATTGAGGAAGAAATGGAATTACTTGAAATACAAAAATTATAAAACTAACCCTAATATTTTTTTGAGGCCCCCCAAAATTGGAGGCTCTGTGCGGCCGCACTATTGGCACGGCCCCAGGGCCGGCCCTGGGCCAAACCAATAGATGGAAAAATAAATAGACATAGGCCTCATGTGCCGCGTATTTTAGTATTAATAAATGATGAAGTTTAATTTTATTTTGAATTGGATATTATTTTTCAATAAAGTTTTTGCCTGAGTTATAAATTGAATTCCATTTTTTCATACATGTGACTAAATTTAATTAAGTTGCTCAGATATAACAAGTGGGGAAGTTAGATGTATGTTAGACAATGAGGATATGCACACTATTTTTCATGAGCGAAAATATTTTGAGAAATTTTGAGTCGCTCCCTACTTGTTTTACCCATATTCAAGGTGCACCCTACTGCTTTACCTTAATGTACGAATCTCCCCACTTTTGACGGAAATTATCCATAGTTGACGGTCAACCCCTTTGACCAATAATTTTGGACGAAAATACCCCTGCCTTCTCTCTCCCCAAACCCAAAACCCAAACTACTCCCTCCTCCTCCTCCTATGCCCTCTCCCCCGCTCCCGCTCCACCCCCCTCCCTTCGTCGCTGCCGCGCCCCCGCCCAGCCCCGTCGCTGCTGTTGTTGCCGCTGCTGTTGCTGCAGCGGAAAAGAAGACCATGGAGGGGGAGGAGCGAGGGCACGGAGGGTGGAGCGGGGGAGGGGGCGGAGCGGGGGCGGAGCTGGAGCGGCTGGGCAGGGAAAACCAACCATCGAGACTGAAAGTTTAAGTGGAACTTCTAAACTATTACAGAAGATGCATAGTCGAAGGTGAAATCACTATTAGCAATGGCCTCTGTCTTTGATTTCGATTTCCGAAATTTCACTGCTAATTTCTAGATGGTATTTTTTACTGATAATTTGTTATCAGACAAGTTCAACTCAAGAACTTCAAATCCGATATGCTGGAAAGTAATCATGCCGGAAAGAGTAGTTATCGACGGTGAAGATGAAGGTGGTGGTAGTGGTGGTGGTGATGGTGATGGTGAAGATGAAGGTGGTGGAAGGTGATGGGCGCGACAGCGGCACCGACAGGACGAGGGCGCGGAAGCGATGGGGCGGGGGAGGGGGCAGAGCGGAAGGAGGAAGAGGAGCGATTAGGATTAGGATTAGGATTTGGGAAGGGTATTTTCGTCCAAAATTATTGATCAAATGCGTTGACCATTGGTATTGGACGAAATCCGTCAAAAGTATGGGATAACTTACATTAAGGTAAAGCAGTGGGGTGCACCTTGAATATAGATAAAACAAGTGGGGTGCGACTCAAAATTTCTTAAATATTTTCTAACTTCGTCCCTAAGCAGAACACTCTGACAACCCAATAAAGTCTATCAAACATGATATAGGGGCACGAAATTGCCTATTCCGGTTGTTTAATGGTACCAAATTTATTATTGGAGAGGCCTTTATTCTCCTCGTTCCAAAAGAACGATGTTGAGTTTTAAGGATACCAGACAAACCAATTACTATATTCAGACCATTGAAGAAAATATAGTGGATATTTGCATAACTTTCAATGCATATCGTCATAAGCGCATCTTGGAAAATATGCTCACCTCCTAGTTGGCGCTAAAAAATGGCCAAATTCCAGTCTCATGAACTCCAAACCTCTCATGATATAACACCCGACATGTAGCACAAAGTGCATGACAGACATGGATTTTGATGACAGATCAACAAATGGGAGGTCGATGTAAGTCCCCTGATTTTTTGATATTATTTTTATTATTTATTTAATATGGATAATTAATATTAAACTATATTTTATAATTAATATTGACTATAGAGGTGCTTTACCGTAGTTTTAATTTTTGAAGCACAACAATTATCAAATTTCAAAACAAGTTCCATATTCGTGTTCTAAACGAGTCCACCTTCATTTTGATATGTCATGTCCCACCCAAGCATGTTCCCTTATACTACATATTTTTTTGTACAACTTTGGGGTTAAAATAGTCATTTTATCCTTCGCCGTAATTTTGTTGTATTTTTCAATTTCGACTTGAGGCCCAATCCCGATCCAAACCCTTCAACCCAAAATACGGTTTTGGCCTATTTTGAACATATTACACACACGTCAACGGTGTCTCACTCAATTGATTTCTCATGTACTATTTATTTTTAAATGACACACAAGATCCATAAAATAGCTTTTCAGAATCAATTTCGATTCCATAAACCCTGTA
This sequence comes from Iris pallida, assembly GCA_029216955.1. Taxonomy (NCBI): domain Eukaryota; kingdom Viridiplantae; phylum Streptophyta; class Magnoliopsida; order Asparagales; family Iridaceae; genus Iris; species Iris pallida. The sequence goes on from JANAVB010041017.1 coordinate 5,898,401, forward strand.
AGCCTAAAACTAGTACAATTAGCCTCGATTAAGCCTATACTAGGTTTGCCACCCCCCCAGTTTTCGAATTAGGGGTATTTTCGTCATTTTTTCAAGTTTTATAATTTTTAGGAATTTTATTTAATTTTATATGATTTTTAGGGATTTGTTTGATTTAGTTTGAATTTTATCCAATTCGGACTTAAGTTGGAGACCCGGGTAGTCTGGACCCTAGTGGGACCCACATACTAGTTGGGCTTGGCCCACATGCCATCCTAATTAGGCTAGGAACCATAAACCCTACTTCCATGGCTTAATTAGTCATTAAGAGACTTAATTAGTCGATTTGGGTTGAACCGAAATAAACCGAAATAAACCAAACCCGAACCGAACCCAACCTAAGTCTAATGGGCTGGGGGCTTATTGGATCCCCAAACCAAACCCAATAACCCCCCCCCCCCCCCCATGGCCGGCTATGTAGGGAGCACCCCCCTTTGCTTCTTCACAAAGTTAACTCTCTCTCTCTCAAATTTCTTTCTTTCTTTCAAGCTCTTTCTTCTTCAAGCAACCCAAAATTAGGTATGCCATTAATTCCCATTTAATTTACTCTCTCACATTTATGTCTTCACAATAAGTGTAGAGGAGACCGCCCTCTACACTTTGACCATAGGTTTTATAGGTTTTTTCTAAAAATCTAGGTTAAGGATTAATTAGGGGTTTTCATATAGAGTGGTATATATATATATATATATATATATATATATATATATATATATATATATATATATATATATATATATATATATATATATATATATATGTGTGTGTGTGTGTGTGTGTGTGTGTGTGTGTGTGTGTATTATATATATGTATTTGTGTGTATGTAGAGAGTGGTGGTATTGGTGTCATAAGATGGTGGTGGTGGTGTTTGTGTGAGAGTGTGTGTGTGTGTGCTTGTGTGAGTGTGTGAGAGAGTGTGTGTGTGTTTGTGTGAGGGTGTATGTATTTATATATATATAGATATGTGTGTGTATGTATTTATATATATATGTAGATATGTGTGTGTGTATGTATTTATATATATATATATATATAGGCATGTGTGTGTGTACGTATTATATGTATGTAGATATGTATGTGTGTATATATATATATATATATATATATATATATATATATATATATATATATATATATATATAGATATATATATATATATATATATATATATATATATATAGAGTGGAAGAGATAGGAGAAGAATTAGAGAAGAAGGAGAACAAGAAGAGCAGCTGCAGCAGAACAAGCAGTAGCTGCAGCAGCAGCAGCAGCAGCAGCAGAGCAAGCAGGAGCAGCAGCAATAGCAGGCAGTAGGAGCAGCAGCCAACCCCCTTTAAACCCAATAAACCCCCATATATATATATATATATATATATATATATATATATATATAAGAATATATAGTTAGAAGAATAGGAAGAAGAAGTTAGAAGAAGAAGGATTAGAAGAATTAGAAGAATGGGAAGAATTAGGAAGAGAAGAATTAGAATAGGAATTAGAAGAGGAATGAGAAGTAGAAAATAGGAAATCAATTTGGTAGGAGATCGAGTTAGAGGGTGAAATCGAGCTCCGAGTATCGGAACGCGATGAAACTTGGGGGAGACCTAGAATACGTGAATTAGACTTTGCGGGTAGGCTCCCGAGTTGAAATCGGGATTTTAGGGCGACGGTATCGCGCCGTACCATTGCGTATCTTGAGATATTCAAGATATCGGCATTGGGCCGTGAGATGGACTAGACGTCCACTCTACCTAGGTATCATGGTAGGTAATGAACGTATAGGCTAGTACCCTACTACCCTAGGGAGCACGGGTCGAAATACCAAGCGTAGGTAGCCTAACTTGGTATTCCCCTAGGCTAGAAATTTACCTTTATAAAGGGTAAATTAGGATATTGGCCTACGGCCAAGATTTGAGTTTCGAAGTCCAATATGGACTTGGATATGGGTTGTAAGGGTTGGTAATGATTAGAAATAGTCGCCTAGACCTAGTCTTGACCTCGGTTGACTTTTTAGACCAAAAGTCAACTATGAGTCAACACTTTACCCAATTTAGTCCCAAATTCCATTAAACTTGGACAGTTGACCAAATGTCAACTGTTAGTCACCAGTGACCTAGGGTTGACCTAGAGTTGACCAGAGTTGACCCGTTGACAAAAAGTCAACTGTAAGTCAACTTTCGACCTAGTTTGATTCGGATTGACTTCCAATGTTCTCCCATGACCAAGGTTGACCTAACTAGGCTTGTCTTGACCTAGAATGACTTAATATGATTTAATTTGATTTAACTTTACTTCCTAAGCATATTATTGATACGTCTTGTTCTCTATAGGTCCTCGAGATACTGCAGTGGATCCGGTTGACATATTTTATCATCTTACAGACGAGTACATTCTCTGATAACTTTTTTCCAATTTATGATAACTGTTATGATTCATGTACTTAGTGTAGATATGCTATTCCTGACACATGGTTCTCACGGATTGGTATTCCTGGATCTCGACGAGAGATGTTTCTCCTTCTTAGGTTGGGATGTATTGTGCAAGCTCCCTTGTAGCTCTTGCTCAATATATGGTCACTGATTCTAAAGAAGGTTAGCTACCTTCTCATTAGAATCCCGTGCAGTGACGTGTTCTGTTTGGATCCATTCTACCAGTTGGGGTAGGAGGAGTAGTAGCGTATGCCTGTGATCAGATCCATTCCCGAACAGTGTGAGTCATATACCGCACATATGACTTGCCAGGCCAGTTCTTGACAGGTATCCAAGCCGATCACAAGTTGAAACTGCTACTCACACACATTGGATATATGGCTTACCTTGATTTGTGTACATACCATGATTCAGTTCTATTTTCTTGTTCTAGCTCTAGCTCTACAGCTTACCATGCCATGGTACATATATGTACACTCCATGATTTCATTGTATATGCTCTATTTACAGTCTTATAGCTTTTATTCTATCTTGAGATCTGTTATAAGATATATGTACTCGTTCCATCCTGACTAGATATGTTGACAAAATATTACAGATGCTGATGAGGGAGATTGCAGTACCTACTACGGTTCAGACGACGTAGTGGACTTAGACTTGGAGACCTTGGTCCAGCAGGGCTTAGCTCCGCCTGACGAGACTTTACCTATTGCTTAGTTAGAGTAGGTCTTTTGTACTGGACCTTGTCTCCAGTTACTTTTGAGACTGTATTACATTTTGGATTGTATTAGAGACTTGGACTTGTATATTATTTGTGTTTGGACTTGACATGTTATATTTTATCGTCTTGTTGTCTTATCTTTCAGTCTTTACTTTATCATCTTAGAGTTGTGATTGAGCACTCATATATATTCATTGCATGTCCTCCGTTCGGAGTTGACCATATTCTCGACAGGTTTTTGATATATATGTATAAACTGTTGTTAGAGTAGAAAACCTACAGCGTTCTACGTCATTTTTACGGTGAGGGCTGGGCGTTGTCATGTACACGTGCCCTTATAGCGGGTGCGGATCGTGACACGTTTTTAGTGGTGGCCCACGCAGGTCCTGAAGTCGCAATTAGTGCGATGTCGTAGCAACACTCGTCTTAGAGTGTTGACTACGAGCCTGTGTTACACATAGGAGGTAGTAGGCTAAGAGTACTCAATCACAGTAGGACCTTTCCTTGCTTATCTTGCTTACCGTCTTTGATATTGATTTAATGCATTCTAGCTGTCCTCCTTTGATATAATCCTTCATGTGCCATATTGATATCTTCTTTTCAATCTGTCTCCAGGATGGTTATGACTCATTCTCCCGGTGAGGAGCACGGGAAGACGGACACGTCCAGCCTTCGTCGATGGACACGACGAAGTAAGCTGTACAATACTAAGAAAAACTCCAAGTCACAATGTAATGTAAACAATCACAAAATCTATAAACGTCCCAGAAAATATCACGACAATCCACCAAGTCAATTGAGTACAAAATCATCCGGAGACAAATTCGGTCAAATAAAAATATACAATGATGAAACAAAAAATACAATATCCAGACATAAAATTTAAACGATGAACTAAATCCTGCACCAATGATCTCACCATGCTCCATGTGGCCTCAAGCTCACCTGTAACGTATCCTGTCAGGAAAAGAGCAAAGTTTAACCCCGACAAGAGCAATATACAATGTAATATGTAATACAGAGTACAAAAAAAAACCAGAATATGATAGCTGAAAATGAAACTATGGTACCAGAAGTGTAATGCAAAACTGAAGACAATGGACACGACAATCAATATGCAAAGATAATGAACACGGCAATCAATGAACAATACGATGAACACAACAATCAATGCAAGTGTGACCTTTTTAAAATATTAAACTAATGTGTGACCGACTTAAGGACCACAATCCACAATCAATCAATTCACAATTCTACAATGTACGGCTTAATCGTACGTGAGGTGTACGATTAGGCTATCCACAATACCTATGTTGGGTGTGGTCACACAAAAGTTAATATTTCCTCCAATCCCTGCAATAAACAATGACTCATAATACAATGACGAACAAGGACGATGCAATCGTGTGTGTCACGTGTCCGGTATGAGACCATGACACATGAATGTAAGACAGAAAGATAAAGTAAAAGGTCGAGTCGGTGTACTTGCCTCGCCTTGGAAGCACGGAAGTAGTACTGCATGAATCTGAATGATCACCTGGTATATTGGTACAATTTGTTAGGGGTGAAATAACGACATTCACTAGCTAATTTATATTTTTGAAAATATATAGAGATATATAGCTTGATCAATATAATATTTAGTGAAAATTACTTTTAGACTATATTTTGTAAGGAAAACATTTATCAAAATATAGCTATCCAAAATATATTGATTTTTAAAGTATCTAACTTTATTTATTTAGAAGTGCTTCATATATAGAATATTCATTAACTATATTAATAAGAATTTGCTAATAAATATTTCCAAAATCTAACTGAATATATATATACATACTTGTCAAGAAAATATGTTACCTTCTAGAAAAATAATTAGAATTTATATTATTCACTAACAATTTATTCATAGGATTACACTAAATATAATAATAAGAATAACAACATTTAATTACCACAGGAGTTTTATTTACAACACAGAATTATTATAACAATAATTACTAACTATATATTTAGGCTAGCTAGCAAAATGGCTAATAAATACTAGATAAAATGATATTAAATATTAACCAGGTTTATAATCATCATTTGGAAAATAGTACTAGTAACATTAAACAAAACTAACAATAATAATAATAACAATAAGGACCAAATGGTACCAGCCCAACACTCAACCCTGATCCAGCCTAACATTTCATTTGTAACTTATTTCCCAACTGTCGGGCCCAAGTGTTTGCCATTAAAATCTTTTGATTGCAATTTCAATACAAACAGAACAGTGTTACAATGTAGGACTTAGACGTAGTCCTAGGAGTACACTTTTGTTTATCTGGGTCCCTTGTGCCGATGGAGCGAGTGGTAATACGTTGACTCCGTCGACGATCTGACGACGGTTATCGGTTCTCTGAAGGTCTGAGTTGCTCTGGGTGCTGGAGCTTGCAGAGAAGAAGAAGACTTAAGTGTCTGTATCTGCCTCGATGGTTGTGCGATGTCTCTGTCTGTCTATGTATGTTCATGTGTGAAAGAAAGAAATGATCCCTCTATTTATAGTCTGCAGGCTGGCTGCTCATGCGCGCATATGTAGGATACGCCTGGACGCGGGGACGCTACGTGGTGATTGCTGATGGAGGCGCATGGACGATGCGTCCTGATTGAGGAGTTGAATTCTCATGCTACTGTTGTGGACTGGCACGTAGCAGGGGAGAGGATCTTTCTGTTGCTGAGATCTTGGGTGAATCGAGTCAAAGGACATGTGTCGTAGGCACATGGCTCGGAGATCTCGAATTTGGTGGGGAATGATCTGGTAGGATGCGCCTGGGATTGGGCACATGAGGAGACTTTGGCTCGTAACCTTTGGGAGTCACGAACCATTCGGGGCGCATGGCTTTTGAGGCACATGCGAGGCTTCAGTAGTGGCTTTACTTCAGAGAAAAGTCTGAAGCGCATGGCTTTTGAGGCGCATGCAGAGTTTCAGAAGTGACTTTACTTCTGTCTTTAGGGATCAGAGAAAAGTCTGAGGCGCATGGCTTTTGAGGCGCATGCAGAGCTTCAGTAATGACTTTACTTCTGTCTTTAGGGATCAGAGAAAAGTCTGAGGCACATGGCTTTTGAGGTGCATGCAGAGCTTCAGTAGTGACTTTACTTCTGTCTTTAGGGATCAGAGAAAAAGTCTGAGGCGCATGGCTTTTGAGGCGCATGCAGAGCTTTGGGCGCATGGCTGCCGAGGCGCATGCGAGATGGTTGGGCGGCCACGTGGCTGTAACCGCCGAAGAAAAGTAATGATGATGCTGACGTAGGTGGTGCTTCATCTTCTGAAAAAGCTGCCAACTGTTCAGTCCTCGGGAGACGTGCTGCCAACTCTGTCGGACTTCAATATTTAATGTTTTTGACAGGTGATGGACTGTTGAGTGGGCGCATCGATCGGCGTTCTACTAGGCGCATGGGGCCGCATTGGGGCGCATGCTTGTGAAGCGCTTGGTACTGAGGGGCGCGTCTATGTGATGCGCGGTCTGACCGGCAGCATCTACTCCGTATGACACATCTTTTGGTGCGACTGTTACGTTCTTCGAGTGCTTTAAATAGCCATTTTTGACTTGGCTGAATTCGAAGCGTCAGGTTCATCCATTTAATGCAAATTCATTGCACGAGATTCGGAGAGCCAGCCATTTGGCGCATGGGTTTGATTTGTCCGACCTATAAATAGTGGCATGGAGAGAGTTTGCTTCCCATTCTCTCATGTCCTTCCAAATGAACTTGTTTACTCGAGTGCATTCTGTTGATGAGATGCTCCCGAGGGTAAAGATGTGACACATTGTCTTCATTGATGCACTTGAAGGTGACTGTTACATCCAAAAGTCGGAGTCGAGGGCTTCTGAGGCAGGCGGAAGGTGCCTGTTGCATCCAAAGATCGGGATGCTCGAGCCTCATCTCCGTTATGCTAGAAGAGCCGCAGATCGGAATTGCGGTGCTGCGGCTTTGGAGGCTCTTTCTCTTGTCAGAGTGGGTGTTGCCCATTCTGGTTGTGTTGAAAGCTGCTCCTTTAGCCGCGGTTTCGATTGCGGTCTTCATTGGTCTTTGGAAGCTCTTTCGAAGCCTCTCATGGCCACATGTTTTCTTCCTCGGTTTGAGGAGCTCTTCCTCCAGCTAGAGGGTTGATTGCCACCCTCGTTCTTCTCAATAAATGCTTCATTAGTCGAAGCATTGGATGGCGCATATGCTGATGATGCGCCTGGCTGGAAGGGCGACACATAACTGAGCTGCTGAAGGGATGGACATAACTGAGGATGCACATAACTGAGCTACTGAAGGGATGCGCCTGGCTGAGAGAGCGCATGGTGGAATGCGCCTGACTGAGAGCGCATAGTGAGATGCGCATAGTTCAAGAGCGCATGATGGCTGCTGCGCCTGGCTGTAGACTTAGGGTCTTTTCTTTTTTTGGAAGTTCTCCTTTGTACAGCCTTTTCTAGACATGTAATAGACTTTTATATGCAAATAAAAATCCTCTTTCAATGTCTATACTTTTACTTTGTTGTGCCAAGTACTTCGTCTGAGCTCCCTGGTGTAGCTTCCCTTCCCGGAGATTTTTTTTATTTTATTATTTATTTGATTTAAATAGTTATTTCTAGAATTTTAGAGTTAATTATTTATTTAATTATTACGGTAGATGATTTTAATCATGATTAAATTTGGAGTACAAGGTGACTATGAATCATGGCACGGATAGTGCAGTAGCGTGCCTCGACCAGTGTAATTGCCCTGGTAGGAAAGACCCAGCCATAGGTGTGCTCTAACTAGGAAAACCAGGCTAAGTTGCGACTTAAACCCCACCGATGAATTATTTATTTATTAATTAGAAATATTGATTTTTGATGACCCGATTGTACCAACTTAGCCCGAACTGGGCCCGAACCGAATCCAAGCCTTTGTAGGTATGTAGTGAGACCAAAGAGACCACGTAGGCATATTTTAGATGTGTATAATTATTTCCTAAATTATTTTGGGTATCAACGTACAATTTTAATTATTTGGATATTGTACAAAGGTTGGCATTTTATTATTAAATTTGTTTTACTATATTTGTACAATTTTCTGGACCCGGATAAAGGTGAGTAGCACGGATTCACCAAACCACCATTTAAATTATTATTTTTATTATTTTATTATTTTGGTGATTAAATAAATATATTTATAATTTATATATATATATATATATATATATATATATATATATATATATATATATATATATATATATATATATATATATATATATATATATATATATGAGGGTATGTGTACGTATATATAAATATATATATATATTGTATATATGTGTATGTATATCTATGTATATATGTATATGTGTGTATGTATATACAATATATATATTGTATAGGTGTATATGTGTATTTATATATTAAATATATATTACCTATATATGTATATGTGTGTATATATAATTATGTATATAAATATATGGGTATTATGTGTGTATATATACATATACGCAAATGCACTAATAACTAAATAATAAAACAAGCCCTAGGTGAAGCCCAGCAGCCCAAGCCAGGCCCACCGCTCCTACAAGAAGCAGTAACACCCCAACTCGAGCCCAGGTTTTTTCCCCCACCCTCGGCTCTGTCACGAAACAGAGCATAAATACGAATAAGGAATTCTCATCCCAAACCCTAATTCTAATCCACGTCGACCACCCAGAGCCGACCCCAGCCATGGGCGAACCAGCCCACGGCCGTGCGCTGCCGCACCAGGCCGGAGGCCGGCCACACAGGGCGCGCAAACGGCAGACACGCGCGCGCGACGGAGGAAACAGGACGACAGCAGCCGCGGAGGGCCACTTCGCAACGCATTTTCGTAACGCGTGGTGGATCGTTTGTCGATCCAATTGATCAGGTTTGTTTCCGATATATACAACTCCGACTTCCTTCAAGTATTTCGATTTGTTTTGCGTTAGGTGCATCGGAAAACGAGCCCGAAGAACGGCAAAAAACCTGTCCCAAAAACAGAACAAAACCAAATCCAAATGCCCATGTTTGTACCTAGTTTCCAGGAAAACCTGTTCAATATTTTTGCAATCTAATTAAATACACTTAAAGACGACATGTAGGACTTCATAACCTAATTCGTAGTTTTGAATTTTATGAACTATGCACGAAGAAAACAACCTTCAAAGTTCGAGAAAATAATGTTTTCAAAACTGTAAAAATTAATAAAACCCTCCGGTACGACGTGCGTCCCGCCAATCTGGACGACGTAGTCGCGTACCGTAAGCATCGAAAGCTGCGTAACGGCTTCGTGGTCGTGTGGGCTTTGACGGAATTCAAATTGGTTGCGTGTGCGCGACGAATTTGACCCGTATCCGTCGAAATTCACCGTATGGATCACTTTGTAAATTTCTCAATTACTTCGTACACGTTCGTCAGATCGAGACGAAACTTTACGCCAACAGGACCGTATCGTTTTTTTGGTCCTGTATGCCAAGTTTGGTCCAATTCTGAGACAGTTGACAAAATCACCGTTTTGCGGGCCCTACGGTTCCACTCATCGGGCGATTTTGTGCACGGCCCGCCGAAATCCAACTTTGGACATACGGTTGGGTTCGTATCGGAAAATCAAATTCGTAGACATAGTAGCTTGACGACTTTAGAGACCATTGACTCTGGCACGCTTTTCGGTGCAAAGCGGGTCCAACGACGGACATCGTTTTTGTCCGAAATTACCGTTTTGCTCCTGTGTCCAGAATTGGACTTAAGGACAGACAATCCTAGCTAATTTGACTATTCTGAGAATGTTGGTAACGTTATTTCATCTTTCGGAGACAGTTGTGATGACTTGGACTTTCTGACTTGTTGATTGGCGATACATTGTTGGTTCTCCGTGCAACCTTCCAGGCAAGTATACCTTGCCGAACATATACAGTATTTACATGGTTTCTTCCCCTTTATTGTATTCCTTTTCATATTGTCACATGATTACATATTGTGATTGATTCGTCCTTGATTGCTTTACTTGTTCTAGATTACGTGCACGTATAGGATGTTTGACATTGCTAGAATATTGGTCTCTTTGTGTTACCCTTTTCTCGTGATTGAGTTATCAGTTTCTATATCTGTCCTTGACCATTCTCGGCTGGGAGTATCTTGCATTGTACTACAGTAGAGACATACTATAGCTTAGGAGTATCTTACATTGTACTACGATCTATAAGCTGATTCTTATCTTGATTGACTTGACTTGAGACATGCCATAGATTTGGAGTATCTTACATTGTACTACGACCTATAGCATATATTGATTGATTGATTGACTTGACTTGCGATACTATAAATTGGGAGTATCTTGCATTGTACTACGATTTATAGGAGTCTACTTGACTTTGTATCCTTTAGGAGAGAAGATCGATACTAGAATTGGCTAATCTTGACTGGGATTATCTTGTATTGTATTACAGTCAAAATCTACTATAGATTGGGAGTATCTTGCATTGTACTACAAGCTATAAAGGTTAATCGATTGATTGGTAGCCAAGTCTAGTATTACATTTTCTCACGACTCGTCGTCCTTAGATGTTCTTCTTGCAGTGTTCTTATCCTCCACACCTATTATTTACTGTCATATTAGTAGGCATGTTTTATGTATCTTGCTAGTCCTCTGAGGACCTGATGATCTCTTCAGGTAGCTGGTTGCACGGAGTTTAGTTAGCAGAGCGGGGTGGTAGAGGATTGTGATGCATGATACAGGTATTTGCTTGTGATATTTCTTTATTATCCTTTCGTGCTTTATATTCAGTACCATGATATACTCTGCTTATTTATAGACTCACATCATTCTTGGAGTCTAATCGAACAATATGCTAATGGGCTGCAGACCATAACCCATAATTGTTCATTTTTGTTTATATTATTTCCTGTGGATTGAGATATAGGTTAGATTAGACATGATACCCATGACCTTGACAGCTTATACGTACTCGAGTCGGGCTGGAGTCCGCTCGATACGTAGCTGGCTTGCTCACGAGCTCGCGTCCGAAAATCGGGTGCGGGTCGTGACAAGTTTTTGTGGTGGCCTATGTAGGTCAGAGCATATCGTACCGGTTACGGAACTGTACTGGTACGAGCCTGCGACTTTGACTAAACCTTAGAAATCTCAATCCACTCTGCTTTGAAAACTCTCCTAGAAATTCTCTACGTCCTTGAAAACTCCATAATTGCTCTTGATTATACTTCCTTGCTTTCGTACCATTGATTTATGTCCCTTTTTATTTCGAAGTGACGAACGATCGTGCTGCCTAGGATTGATTAGAAGTTCTTAAGTTATAGAATAATATTGTTTGATTATTTAAATTTTGGTTGCTTGATAGCTAAAGGGGATTATAGATGCTATATGCCCTAGATATCGGTTGGTAGACCTGTTAGCAACTAGCTAGAAGATAATAAGGTTTTAGTGACCTGTGTTTCGAGGGAGTAGTGTGACCAAAGGTGGGTAGAAGTCCTCGAGATTTCGTAGTTACCAAAATTGCTAGGAAGAATGTTGTAAACTATTTTTGAGGAATTAAAATTAAGGAGATTTAGATAATAGTAGACTTCCTTGAATTTTAGGAATAATTAGAAATTAGAATTTCGAGGACGAAATTATTTTTAAGGTGGGTAGATTTGTAGCTTCCCTTCCCGGAGATTTTTTTTATTTTTATTATTTATTTGATTTAAATAGTGATTTCTAGAATTTTAGAGTTAATTATTTATTTAATTATTACGGTAGATGATTTTAATCATGATTAAATTTGGAGTACAAGGTGACTAGGAACCATGGCACGGATAGTGCAGTAGCGTGCCTCGACCAGTGTAATTGCCCTGGTAGGAAAGATCCAGCCATAGGTGTGCTCTAACTAGAAAAACTAGGCTAAGTTGCGACTTAAACCCCACCGATGAATTATTTATTTATTAATTAGAAATATTGATTTTTGATGACCCGATTGTACCAACTTAGCCCGAACTGGGCCCGAACCGAATCCAAGCCTTTGTAGGTACGTAGTGAGACCAAAGAGACCACGTAGGCATATTTTAGATGTGTATAATTATTTCCTAAATTATTTTGGGTATTAACGTACAATTTTAATTATTTGGATATTGTACAAAGGTTGGCATTTTATTATTAAATTTTGTTTTACTATATTTGTACTAATTTTCTAGACCCGGATAAAGATGAGTAGCACGGATTCACCAAACCACCATTTAAATTTTATTTTTATTATTTTATTATTTGTGGTGATTAAATATATATTTATAATTTATTGATATATATATATATATATATATATATATATATATATATATATTATATATATATATATATATATATTTTTATATATATATATATTTATATATATATTGTGGTTATTATATATATATATATATATATATATATATATATATAATATATATATATATATATAATTATAAATATATATGTGGGTATGTGTACGTATATATATATATATATATATATATATATAATATATATATTATATATATATATATATATATATATATATATATATATATATATATTGTATATACGTGTATGTATATCTATGTATATAGTATATGTCTGTATGTACATATAAATATATATATTGTATAGGTGTATATGTGTATTTTATATTAATATATGGGTATTATGTGTATATATATATATATATATATATATATATATATATATATATATATATAATATTATATATATATATATATAGGATCCGGATCAAGAGCCCCGCCGCGGAGCCCGCCGAAGCCCCGCCCCCCCTGCACCATCGGATCGAGCGGGGCCCGCGAGGGGCCCACGCGATGCCGCGCGATCCAACGGCCAAGGATCGCGGGGCTTCGGCGGGGCTCCGAAAGCGGGGCTCCGATCCGGACCCATTATATATATATAATATATATATATATATATATATATATATATATATATATATATAATAACCACAAATATATATATATATATATATATATAACCACAAATATATATATACAAATATACACGTATATATGTATATACGTGTATGTATATCTATGTATATATGTATATGTCTGTATGTACATATAAATATATATATTGTATAGGTATATGTGTATTTATATATTAAATATGGGTATATGTGGTATATACATATACACAAATGCACGAATAACTAAATAATAAAACAAGCCCAGGTGAAGCCCAGCAGCCCAAGCCAGGCCCACCGCTCCTACAAGAAGCAGTAACACCCCCAAGCCGAGCCCAGGTTTTTCCCCCCACCCTCGGCTCTGTCACGAAACAGAGCATAAATACGAATAAGGAATTCTCATCCCAAACCCTAATTCTAATCCATGCCGACCACCCAGAGCCGACCCCAGCCATGGGCGAACCAGCCCGCGGCCGTGCGCCGCCGCACCAGGTCGGAGGCCGGCCACACAGGGCGCGCAAACGGCAGACGCGCGCGCGACGGAGGAAACATGACGACAGCAGCCGCGGAGGGCCACTTCGCAACGCATTTTCGTAACGCGTGGTGGATCGTTTGTCGATCCAATTGATCAGGTTTGTTTCCGATATATACAACTCCGACTTCCTTCAAGTATTTCGATTTGTTTTGCGTTAGGTGCATCGGAAAACGAGCCCGAAGAACGGCAAAAACCTGTCCCAAAAACAGAACAAAACCAAATCCAAATGCCCATGTTTGTACCTAGTTTCCAGGAAACCTGTTCAATATTTTTGCAATCTAATTAAATACACTTAAAGACGACATATAGGGCTTCATAACCTAATTCATAGTTTTGAATTTTATGAACTATGCACGAAGAAAACAACCTTCAAAGTTCGAGAAAATAATGTTTTCAAAACTGTGAAAATTCAATAAAACCCTCCGGTACGACGTGCGTCCTGCCAATTTGGACGACGTAGTCGCACACCGTAAGCATCGAAAGCTGCGTAACGGCTTCGTGGTCGTGTGGGCTTTGACGGAATTCAAATTGGTCGCGTGTGCGCGACGAATTTGACTCGTATCCGTCGAAATTCACCGTATCGGTCACTTTATAATTTCTCAATTACTTCGTGCACGTTCGTCAGATCGAGACGAAACTTGCGCCAACAGGACCGTATCGTTTTTCTGGTCCTGTTTGCCAAGTTTGGTCCAATTCTGAGACCGTTGACAAAATTACCGTTTTGTGGGCCCCACGGTTCCACTCAACGGGCGATTTTGTGCACGACCCGCCGGAATCCAACTTTGGACATACGGTTGGGTTCGTATCGAAAAATCGGATCCGTAGACATGTAGTTTGACGACTTTAGAGACCATTGACTCTGGCACACTTTTCGGTGCAAGGCGGGTCCAAAGACGGACATCGTTTTTGCCCGAAATTACCGTTTTGCCCCTGTGTCCAGAATTGGACTTAAGGACAAGGCAATCCTAGCTAATTTGACTATTCTGAGAATGTTGGTAACGTTTATTTCAGCTTTCGGAGACAGTTGTGATGACTTGGACTTTCTGACTTGTTGATTGGCGATACATTGTTGGTTCTCCGTGCAACCTCCAGGCAAGTATACCTTGCCGAACATATACAGTATTTACATGGTTTCTTCCCCTTTATTGTATTCCTTTTCATATTGTCACATGATTACATATTGTGATTGATTCGTCCTTGATTGCTTTACTTGTTCTAGATTACGTGCACGTATAGGATGTTTGACATTGCTAGAATATTGGTCTCTTTGTGTTACCCTTTTCTCGTAATTGAGTTATCAGTTTCTATATCTGTCCTTGACCATTCTCGGCTGGGAGTATCTTGCATTGTACTACAGTAGAGACATACTATAGCTTGGGAGTATCTTATATTGTACTACGATCTATAGCTGATTCTTATCTTGATTGACTTGACTTGAGACATGCCATAGATTGGGAGTATCTTACATTGTACTACGACCTATAGCATATATTGATTGATTGATTGACTTGACTTGCGACACTATAAATTGGGAGTATCTTGTATTGTACTACGATTTATAGGAGTCTACTTGACTTTGTATCCTTTAGGAGAGGAGATCGATACTAGAATTGGCTAATCTTGACTGAGATTATCTTGTATTGTATTACAGTCAAAATCTACTATAGATTGGGAGTATCTTGCATTGTACTACAAGCTATAGATGTTAATCGATTGATTGGTAGCCAAGTCTAGTATTACATTTTCTCATGACTCGTCGTCCTTAGATGTTCTTCTTGCAGTGTTCTTATCCTCCACATCTGTTATTTACTGTCATATTAGTAGGCATGTTTTATATATCTTGCTAGTCCTCTGAGGACCTGATGATCTCTTCAGGTAGCTGATTGCACGGAGTTTAGTTAGCAGAGCGGGGTGGTAGAGGATTGTGATGCATGATACAGGTATTTGCTTGTGATATTTCTTTATTATCCTTTCGTGCTTTATATTCAGTACCATGATATACTCTGCTTATTTATAGACTCATATCATTCTTGGAGTCTAATCGAATAATATGCTAATGGGCTGCAGACCATGACCCATAATTGTTCATTTTTATTTATATTATTTCCTGTGGATTGAGATATAGGTTAGATTAGACATGATACCCATGACCTTGACAGCTTATACGTACTCGAGTCGGGCTGGAGTCCGCTCGATACGTAGCTGGCTTGCTCACGAGCTCGCGTCCGAAAACCGGGTGCGGGTCGTGACACCTGGCGCATGTAGTGTTTGGCGCGTAGGATTTCTAGTCCTGAAATTCCATGCTTCTACACCAAGCACCAAGCCTACTCTACTAACCTTACTATTTCCTCTAAATCTTATGCACACAATCCATATTTCATGCTCTGTCATCAGACCCAAAACCCAACTCAAGCCATCTGACTCAAACCCTAACTTAATATTCATCTGCTCTGATTTCTCTCTTTACTTATGTCAACCCCAGTTTTCAGAAATGAGGATAATTTTAAAATTTTGTAATTTTACTCTTTTAATAATGATATTTAAATCATATTGTGAATTTTTGGTAATTTTTAAATCAATTTAAAACTATTTAAAATATTGAATTGTGATTTTGATGGTTAACTAGTTAAACCCTAGTTTTGCTATGACCAAGGGAGCCTAGCCATGTGATTAGAATGTCATATTACTACTTTTTAGCCTAGGGATATTTTGGTCATTTTGATAATTTTGTAAAATTGTAATTTATATTAATTAAATATTGTGATAATCTTTTAGTTAAGCCTTAACCTAGAAGTTTAACCTAATCTAGATTAGTCTCGAGGTTAGAATCATGGTTAGAACATTCCTACTAACTGTCAAGGTTAGTAATATCTAGATGTAGTAGGATATTTCCTTTAAGATATTTGTAGAAATAAAGCATTAGGACTAAATTGGACCAATGAATGGACTTGAATTTATGTGGAGAAGCCTTAGCCACTCATCTAACCTTGCAAAACCCTAACCCTAATCATTTACAACAGCCATCAAGCCCATCCTTCCTCTATTTAATCACCTCTTCGTAAATACCTAGCCTCTTTTCATCCATACACAAAATCCTAATAGTGTTCTTTCCCAAATCACCCTAGATTCCTCATTTCTCCACCAAATTGGACCAAACCAATTGCATTGGACACTATTCCTGGTGTGGAGGCTATTGAGGACTAGCTAGCAAGGATTCAATGGCTTGGGATCATTGCAAGTTAGGGAGAAGCTCTCATTTCAAGGCCTCTACATTGAGGTTTCACCCTCAATAGGTAAAATCTATCAAACACCTTCAAATTCCCAATTTCTTTCCATAGTTGCATTCATTTAGGTATACCCTAGCTGTCCCTCAAGTTTGGTAGGAATTGGACTTGGTTTGGTGTCCGTATCGGTGTTTTAAATAAGTGTTTGGTAAAATGCCACATAGGAATTTATTTTGTCATTTTCAAAACTAATTACATGTATGTGTAGCCTAACATGTGTATATCATAACCCAAATCGATTGAGTCGATTTTAGAGTGTTTTTTGTGTCAAAAATGGACACGGGGATGCTGCACGACACACCGTGCGACTCCCCTGCTGCTCGAGTGTCCTAGCGGACACGACACGGCACCATCTGTCATGAAACTTCATGGAGACGTGGGGGCACTCACTGACATCATCTCCATGAAGTTTCATGTGTCCTCGATATGTGTACGCGAAGAAATCGCGTGCGCACTGATCTTGCATGTCACTGTGCACACGTGAAAATGTACCCTGATACGCACTTCGTGCGTGGACATGTGGACACTGTGCAGGGTGATGAATAACTAGCCCTATGACCCCTCTAGCACTGTATACGTGCACATTGTGTCTCGTGCACTGTGTCGAGTCCATTTCGACTCGACATGGCCGCACGAGGAGTGGTTTTCACTGATATCTGAAACTTCGATTTTTATAGTTTTTGGACACTTCGTGTCCTGTAAATTGGATAAGATTGGCTTCCTAGACACGTGGGATATGTCCCTAATCCTTGTACACAAGTCCCCCATTGAATTTCAAGTTTTTATTTCAAATTTGGGGTTTCGAAGCCCATGTTTTAAATGTTTTATGAGTTCCCAGTTTTGTGATATTTCGAAATAGGTTTTGATTTGGGTTTTTGAATTTGGATATATTCTTTGATGTTATTATCATGATCCGCTCTCGAATAATCGGACACGAGTCGGACACGCCCAACCTTCGTCATTAGACACGATAAAGTAAGCTGTACCAAGCTAGTGAAATCTAACCAGATAACATGAATGTGTACAATCACATCATCTAAAAAAGTTCCCAGAATGATCACCATAATCCATCGACCATAATATCATAAAAGTACTGGAAAAACACTATGAACTCACAACATACAATATCTAGAGGAAGAGCTAAAATAATCTAAATCTGAAACCTCAAGCTAAGCCATGGCTCCATCCTGCTCAGCTAATATCCTGGGCTCTGGCCTATAGAGTAGAATGGTACCCTGCAAGTATACCTGCAACATATCCTAGTCAGGAGCGGAGCTAAGTATATCCAAGAAAATGAACATGCACATCATGGTATGGAAATGAATACAGAAAAAATATAAAGTACGAGAAATGAGAACATGATATGAAACCTGAACATGAATATTGAAAAGTAAATACATGGAACATGAAATAAAACCTGAACATGAAATACACAATGAACTTGACGTGTACAATATATCGAAATACATCCAGAGTGTGTGATCGGCTTGGGTAGATTCAGGGAACATGAAATGGTACGACTTCGGTCCCGCGTGCACGATGCGGGGCCTAAGCTATTCACATGAATAGTAACTCGGGTTTGATCACACATCTGTAGTATTTCTCCTCCCAAACACAAGTAAACTCAAGAAACAAGATACAAGATAATCCCGTGTAATATCGTGTCAACAAGAAGATACAAGCATGAATACAAGACATGAAGTAATGGACAAGTCCGAGGAGTATACTTGTCTTGCTCAGGGTGATCGAAAATGGGTAGTAAAGCTGGAAACCTTCCTGAAGAATAGGTACAAGTTTGTTAAGATCAATTTCTACCATTGGTTAGATATTGCCAACTAATTTCCTATTTAAGTTTGGTGTCAACTTAAATGTGTATAGGAAGCTAGTTATTATTATTATTATTTTAAGATAAGAAAATAGGTTAAATTTATTTAGGATCACTACTAACCTTAAAACACTACTTGCTTATAGATTAGGTAGCCTCTTAGACTTGATAATATTAAATATAAAGTATTACTATCTACACTACGCAAATATTCATCAAATCTATTATCTAATGGTAATTAATTACTTAATCACTATTTTTCCAATAAGCAGAATACTTATAAAATAAGAGTTTTAAACCCATACAACAAAATATGTTATACGGCCCAGCTTAATAAAATTAATTAGAAATATTATGGTTATTTACAAATATAGTTAATATCATTTCCTGAAATCACTATCAAAATTATTAAGGCAATTAGTCAAACTGAATGATACAATAAACAATTTGGAACCTAAGAACAATCCAACTCAACTCATAAATCCAGAATTCCCACTCAGTTTACCACTAGCTATTACTCAACCCAGCAATCAATTTGTAAAGTCAAAGTCTAGCAAGCTCTACCAGTGCCAATAAATACAACATAGTTATTTAGCCAATCTAGCATTTGACGCAGGAGACCAAGACCAATCGAACCCATATATAATCCAACCATGAACTAAGCTATAATATGGATTCATTTCAACTTCAACCCGCGCCACATCTAACTTCAACTGTTGTCCCTACCATATATTCCAATGCTAACACCAACCCATATCATACAACCAAACCTGCAATATACAACCCAGAAATCGACCAGAGTACACAAATCAGGATGTTTACAGAACATCTCACTCAAAAAGAACCTATAATGTAGGGAAAACTTCAACCATGAACAGAACTCCAAAAGTTCAAATTCCATACGCCCCAAACGCCACCTGAAACCTCCAATTAACTAGACACGATGCACCTAGACTCCAGTTCAGACCAACTGCACACAGACCCCAACACAAAACCAGAGCTTAAATTTCTACTGCTGCTAATCAATACCAACTCAAAAGAAATGAGCAAGAATATACAATTTGAAATTAAACAAATAATGAAAGAATAATTTACATAATTTATCAAATCCAAATTAAGCTTCAACCTAAATTAACTTCCAACCCTGCCACGGTCAACTTCTATCCGAACATGATGTGGACACGGCTATAGGTCTTGCGTCTAACCGAGCACGAACACACTCCACTTCTTGGACACGGATGTACATCCGGACACGGCTTGCTCGAACACACCCATATGAACACAGATCATAGTTACACACCACGAACCCGCATATAAGACACGTCTTGGACACGAATACATCTAGCCGACACAAATCACACCACGACACTACTGTTCCTGGCCAAACTCGCACTTAAACACAATAATAGAGAAACAATAATTGACAGAAAAATATCATAAGTACCTGGAAGAGATAGGTTCCAACTGATCGGCTGGACTAGGGAAAATTCGTGTCCGACACGTCCTCTATGTTCTCTGATACGAACAGGCCAGATTCAAACATTTAAACAAACGGCTCGTGAGCATGATCTCAGAAGTATCTATGATGACTTCCCAAACATAGCTTGATTCAAAATTCTCAGAAACTTTAAGAAGATTCGACAAAGAAAATCAAAAATCACTCACAATTTGGAAAATGTTATGAATTGAACTTAAAAATTCCAACCGGTCACCAGATCTGAACAAAACTCCTACAACAGAGTTCGATCATCGAAAAGAAAACTAATTCATCCAGAATCGGCAAAATTAATTCCAAATCAAAGAATTCATGGTTGAAGAGGACATATACTTACTTCTGAGACTTGGATCGAAAGGACGTAGATCTACTCATCGGAACTAGTCGTGCACAATCATCGTCATCGCCTTCGTAGATGTCGGAGATCTCACGCTGTCGGAGAACAAGTCGTGTCGCTGAAATCTGCCACGTACAATTGATCACCAGCGCGTGTCGCCAAACTCGCCTCAAAAGGCCGCCGCTCGTCGTCGATCAGACGAGAGTTCGCAGACTGTCAGAGGGATACTGACAGATCGTCCCGATCTAGATGTGCAAATTGCTCGATTAGAGCCAGGATCAAGAAGAGAACAATGTTTTCAAAACGAAATTGAAAAGAACTCACCGATCTCTTGTCAGAGTTGGGTTGTCGGATCAGAGATCACCACGGGGAATGCTCGGTTGATGCGGTGGAGATGACTTCTCGCCGGAGGAAACTTCATCGTCGTTCGCCATGAATCCTCAATCCTAGGGTTAGGGTTTGAGTTCGGAAGATTTTTGGGGAGGAAGAGAATTGGGGAAGCTCGATTTTCTCTGGCAAAGTAAAATGAAACTTTCTTTCTCTCTCCTCTTCTTCTTCTCATATATATACAAAGAAAGTAAAATGGTAATTTCACACTTAAGCCCTCATTGAATTACATTTTACAAAAATTGCACACAGTTGTTAGAGTTAGTTATAATTGTTTAGAAAGTTGTTAGGAAGGTTGGGGACCACAATAGTTAGTTAGTAGCTTGGGAAGTACTCCTAATACATTAGTTTAACTAACAATAATATAATAATTCAATTATAGTATCCTAGCATAACAATTACTAACAAACTTGAATATTATTTATTAAAATTTTAAAATAGTCTTACGGTCTCAAGGCCCGTCGTTGTGCGTTTAAGTCAGGCAAGTCATGTTAGGCTATCGGAGCGGTAGCAAGCACGGTCCTACGAGTTCTACGATTGGGTATAACCACATAGTCTTACGGTCTCAAGGCCCGTCATATAAAGTATGACTTGGGCGATAGCGTCGCGTAGAACGTAAGTCGGTTTGAGGCACGATGCACGGACTTAGTGTTTAAGGCATGAACCACGGTTGATTTAATGAGTTTTGGAGAAAGAACTATCGCATAGGCATTCATGAGTTGAATGAAATGATATGGTAACATGGAAAGAATGCTCGCGACCATGGGTCGTCGAGGGGTCTCAAATGATAGAAGTATTGAGATTGGTTTTGAAAGAGAGGGTAACACTGAAAGAAGGATGACTGTGTGAGACGTCAGTTTGATTCGAGTCTTGCATGGTCATTGGATAACTTGTCGACAAGGGCGATTGTTTCCTCGGACGACAACCCGGGGCCACGGGACCGTTCCGGCCTAGGAGGAAACCGTAG
Organism: Iris pallida; assembly: GCA_029216955.1. Lineage (NCBI taxonomy): Eukaryota > Viridiplantae > Streptophyta > Magnoliopsida > Asparagales > Iridaceae > Iris > Iris pallida. Next base: position 5,920,375 of record JANAVB010041017.1, read on the forward strand.
GTGAATGTGAGCGGGATAGCTAAGCCGAAAGATAAGTATTCGGTGGACGCTCATTAGGGCTAGCTACTTTCGATGATCGGTCCATCCTATACCAGCTATGTGTCCAAGATAGCTTGTCATGCTAGTGACTTCATATAGATGAGTCGGCACGGGCGGCAATCCGCGAGTGTGCCTTTGGATTGAGTCGAGTATTGAGTATACTATATCAAGGAGTCGAGTTGAGTGTGTGTGTACAGTTGAAACACAATGTTGGGCCTAAGATTTGATTGCAACGTAGGCGACGTGCTTCGGCACAAGATGTGGGGTCGAGTCTTATGTTGTCGGCATATAAGTTGCATGATTATGATTGAGTTTGTCACGTCCCACTTTCCGGATGGAAGGGTGACGTCATAACCACATCCCCAGGCTACGCGCCGAAATTTGCGATTGTCGCCCGTAATCATCAGCAGAATGGAAAATACAAGAAATTTTCATGGTATTAAAATATAGTGTAGCTATTATACAGGAAACTTTTCCAACAATACTATTACAGATTATTACAAAAGTAGATTTGTAAAATAACTACGATACTGTTGGCCATAACTGTAGGTAGTCCAGACAATTTACTCCTCGTTGTAGTACGGCGATACTTCGGCGGAGGCGTCTTCTTCTTCTTCACCTAGTGAACAAATACTAGGTCGTTCAGAAAACGACGAGCAAGTCCTCGGCCAAGAACGATGAAAGTTAAACAAAAATAAGGAATATGTAGTTTAGAGAAAAAAAAATGAAACAGAGTATGCCAAATTGCACTGCTATATATATATATATATATATATATATATATATATATATAAATATATATATATATATATATATATATATATATATATATATATATATATATATATATATATATATATATATATATATATATCTGCTTTAGTAAAACATGAATGAAATCAATGTCCTACTCCATGAAAAATAAGATTTTCGAGCTTCCCTTGAGCTTTTAGTAGGAATTGCTTTCCTTGAGCAATTAAGGACACTGCCCACCTATAATAGGCAGCGTTGTTTCTGGAGTAAGATTGAAATGAAATGCAGTTTTGAGAACAATACTCCGAATAATCCTCTAAATATTTCCCGTGAACAATCTCGTTAACCTGGGATCAGGCTGTGATTTCCGAGCCTCCCTTGGGCTAAAATCATCTATTGATGTTACTGTCAAATAGATGTATTGATTTTCGAGCCTCCCTTGGCCTAGTACACCCTAGTCGAAACTAGATGTGCTGATTCACGAGATTTCTGAAATACTGATCAGCTTTTGTTATTTATGTTACGGGATATCTAGGGATATTCAGTTGTTCTCCCCTCCCAAATGCTTTCTTAGATAAGAAAATTTCTAAAAAATTTCGAAAGTCAAAAATTTGTCTATCTTCTAAATTTTCCAAAAATTTCGGCAGAGTCTCCTTTGTATTTAGGAGCCCCAAAAATTTACAAGAATTATATATATATATATTAAAAGAAAAATATGGGCTCGTCGACCCCTTCGATGGAGCAACTCTCAACACCGGAACCACGCAAGTAAATAATTGGGCTCGTCGACCCCTTCGGTGGAGCAACTCTCAACACTGGAACCACGCAAGTAAATAATTGGGCTCGTCGACCCCTTCGGTGGTGCAACTCTCAACACCGGAACCACGCAGTATAAAAGAACAAAAGAACTTGAGACTTTTACCTGAGCAAGCAATGGTTACATTTCCTTTAGAAATTAGTCGGGTCGCGGCTTGCTAATAGCTTTGCAGTTTATCAAAATGAGCAATGTTTATCCAACTATACTAGTAAATATGCAAGACTTTATAACATATATCTATATATGTATATATATATATCATGTAGATAGTATAAAGAAAATCAAATCAAACATAACTCTTCCATATTAATATGTGCATGAAGCAGGAAAATGTAAAAAATGAGACTTATTTCTAACTATGAACACACAACATTGAGTACTTAATATTAAGTAGAGAAGCGCAGGGTCCTTGTACTTTTTACCTTCCCGGCGTGCGGTCCAATTGTTCAGTTCCAATGTGTATGTCAAACTTACCCTTGGAGAGTCCCGTATGTTCATGTGTGTTTATTTGTTCATGGCAATTCAAGTCCAAATAGTTCAGGTCCACAATCAGTTCCTTTAGTTGTGCATACTTATCCGTGATATGTCACAAATAATAGTTCCAGTGCCAAATTTTAATTCCTTTGCCTATGTCTATCAAAATTGAACATTTTCTAGAAATCAAGTTGCAAAATTCTAAATATCTCGAAATTGGGTTAAAATGCTACCAAAATTTCAAAATTTATAATCAAACCATAATTAGAGAGATTTCCCTAACTTATATTCTAAATTTTGATTTTTGTGAGATGAAGAAATTATATCTAACATGAATTTCAGATTTATACTTGGCCTATACAAATTCCAATTCCTAATATTACCAAAACTTATCATAAAAGGAAAAATTTGTATGTTTTAACTTAAAATTTCAGAATTAATTATGAATTCCTAATTATTCAGAATTAACTTGGATAAAAAAAATTTATTAGAGAAGAAGGATGAGAAGAGGACTTGCCTTGGATTGGAAATGACCTAGACTTCTCCACAAACCCTAATTGAACCCAATAGCAAATAACAACCCTTGTTAGTACTCTAACCTAGTTAGAATTGGAAAAATAAGGATTGGGGGAAGAAGATGAGGATTACCTAGGTTTTCCTTCTTGGAAAAATGAAGTGGAAGAGGAAGGAGATGAAGAAGGGGGGTGGTAGAGATGGCCTATGTAGTGTCCCGCTCCTAGCGGTTCACTATGTAAGGCTTGTGGCTTGGCTAACTCGGTCGGAACCGAGTATTGGGGAAACTTACCGTCGGCATCGAATCGATCACGGACAAGTGCATAAGAACCTTTCCAATTAATGGAGCGGTTTCTCTTGAAATGCGTCCAAGAGTTTTCTTTGGATGTTTTGCTGCTGGTTTTGCTGCTTGGTTTTGATGGATGCTTTTCTGAATGATTTTCGATGATTTGATTCTTACCCGTTTTCATCGATTTGCATAGCATTCATTCTTGAGAATTCTGAGAGAAGAGAACACAACGAGACGGATTATTAATCAATCTTTTGGTGCCAATACAGACTGACGCGTGACGGAAGGCTAAGCGTGCAAGTGTTTCTCTCTCTCTCGACGATTCTCTAATTTGGTGAGTGTGGATCTCTGTGGTGGTATTGTCCCTCTCGTTATTCTTTCATGCCAACTAAATAATTGTCTTGCAACATCCGTTGATCGATATCAAGATGCTAATGCCACAAGTCAATACCACTAAGATGCTAGAGATAGAACATTGAAATGAATTGATTACACTGCAATGAACTGAACATTGAAATAATTGAATTGATGCCTAGAATAATGGTTATGAAATGCTAAGAATGATCATGTTGCCTATTACTTCAAATATTCTATGCACACTGTGCATATCGAGTCGGACACACATTTGCCTGACCATGGACAACTTGTATACAAGGATTGAGCAATAATTTCCTCGAACGGTACAGGGGCGCCTGTACCGATTCGGCCTAGGAGGATAATGAAGTGCTTTGGGGAACATGAGTAATGCGAGGCATCATAGAGGTTAGCTCCCTACTGTGTTGTCATCTCATTATCTTGAAGTCCCAAATGCAAATGAATGAATGAAAAGAGTCCCTATGGTTTAACAACACCAGTGGTCACATCGTGGGAATGTATGCTAATCAATGTCTTATGCAGGGGCGGTAAGTATATTATTATTATCCTGTATCTTATGCAGGAAAGCTGGATTCGGCCAATGGTAAAGTAAACATGGTTTTATGAACTACCATGTCATTAGAATTGTGATTTACTCTAAATGTTGCCTGTCCCTTATAAGTTCATATCTTTAAAATGCTTGTCATTAATAAAATGTTGGTTTAGCTGAGTGGGCCAACGGGGCTCACCAGCGCATTGTTATAATGTGCTGAACCCTCCTCCACAGGTACTGGAGAAGGCTCGGGCGCACATCGCAATTAAAGCTTTCTGAACTGCTGTTTCCTTTCAAGTTGTTTTTCCCTAAAGACGCACAAAGTATTGCGGAGATTTCAAAGATAGCTGCTTATATTTCAAAGTACTAAAGGGGCATGATGTATGGAACGAGAAGTTATTTCATGGCAGCCTATCAGTTGTATTTCTTTTCATGAATCAATGTAGCCGAAAAGGCATTTCAAATATTATCGAGAAAAGTTGTATTTTGACTACAATCATCAATAAAATGAATATTTTCTTCCTATTCTGCTTACTCAATGTTTCCGCAACTGTGGCTTATTTTTCAAATGTGATGAATTGATATAAATGTGCATGTTCTAGCCTTGTACAAGTGCAACTCCAGACTTGTACGGCATCACGCCTTAGCGAGGACGATCGATTCGGCGTGAATCGAAGCAAAGCGAGCGATTCCCCGAATCGGGGCGTGACAAGTTGGTATCAGAGCACGGTTTCACTTCCTCGGATTACAAAAATAAAAGTTTTAAAAAGAAAGTCTTGATGCAAATTTTCTCGATTGATGGTGTCGATAGCGCTGGCATGAAATAATGTTCCATACAATAAGCCCATAAATATTTTATGAGTGCTAATGGAATTATTTCTTGTTGTAGAATGACCAAGGGTGATAGCGCAAAGACGAATTCATCGTCTGATCTAATTGAGAAACTGATTAAGCAAATGGAGGCTCAGAGGAAGCAGAGCGAAGCTCAACATCGCGCGCTTCAAGAGCAACTGCAGTATCAGTTTCAGGAGCAGCTAGATGCTCAACAAAAACAAGTGGATAGTCTAACTCAGATTGTCACCAAGCTGTCGACCGATTCCAATGTTTCTGCAAAAGCCACAGCAACCGAGACCGTAGAAGTGTCGGCAGAGAAATCTGAGACGCCGACACGGAAGAGGATGAGCTTCAAGTTCTCTGAATTTAAAAGTTGCGACCCGCCTGAGTTTAATGGAAAAGAGGAGCCAGATGAGGTGATGGGCTTCTTGAACACACTGGAGGGCTATTTCCGAATGTTAGAGATTCAGGGCAGTAAGAGGGTGGAGTGTACCGCTGTACAACTTCGTCTTAAGGCCCAGGAATGGTGGATTTTGCAGAGACAAGCACTTTGCGAAAATAGTCAGGATATAAAGATGTCTTGGGAGGCCTTCAAGCAGGCTTTCATTACTCAATTCATTCCATCCACTGTTCGACAACAAAAAGAGAATGAGTTCATTGCACTTCGGCAAGGCAGTATGTCAGTGCATGACTATAAGACAGAGTTTTTGAAGAGAGTCGCATTCGCTGGGTACATGGTTCCGAATGACGATGCCAAGCGAGGAAGATTTGTGCAAGGCTTGAATGAGGGCCTAGAGCGGGATGTGCTAACTCGAAAATGTATGTCTTACCGGGAGGCGTACGAGACAGCTCTCGAGATGGAGAGATTTCATAAGCCGGCTAGTCGTGAGACAATGAAGAGCAACCAAGGACTCAATAATCAGAAACGACCTTGGTCTACTAGCAGGAACGACGCACCTAAGCGTCACAATACTGGAGACAATAGGGGGCCTCAACATACAGAACGTTGTAAATCATGCAACCGTTAGGGACATCGATCCGAAGATTGTCGGGTTAAGTGTTTCAAATGTGGCGAACAGGGCCATAAGGAAGCTGACTGCAGGAATAGAGAAGGGAATCAGTATCCTCCTCGTGGGCATAACAATAATCAGTATCGTGGGCATAACAACAATCACAACCGGGGCCAATATAACAACCAGCATCGTGGCGAAGCGCCACCAGCCTTACCGGCTCCAGCTGGGAATGTACTGAATCAACAAGGTGGGCAAGCAAGGGTTTATGCCCTGACTCAGGCAGAGGCCCAGACCGTGGAGAATGTTATAACAGGTACGTTGCTATATAGAGGCACACCTGCAAGAGTACTTTTTGATTCTGGCGCTACTTATTTCTTTATCTCTTCTGATTTTGTAACGGAAAATAAATTTTGTATGACTCAACTAAACACAGCCTTGTGTGTTAGCACTCCTTCGGGAGTAGATATGCCTGCAACTTTGATTTGCAGGGACGGCTACATTAAAATTGGAGGCAAGACTTTATCTCTGGATGCAATTGTACTCGACATCAAAGAGTACGATATCATCTTGGGAATGGACTGGCTCAACGCCTGTCATGCAACGATTGACTGTGCGGATAAGAGAGTTGTGTTTTGCCTAACCGGAGAAATAAAGTTCTCTTACTCGTACGGCTCGGCGTTCCAAGGACCTATGGTAATATCGGCAGTTACAGCAAGGCACATGTTGTACTCAGGGTGTGAAGGGTTCCTTGCTTCTATTTTTGATAGTCAAATGAAGGGTGTAGATTCGAATTAGACTGAGATTGTGGCAGAGTTCCTCGATGTGTTTTCGGACGAGATACCTGGGATGCCGCCGGATAGAGAAATTGAATTCACAATTGATACATTTCCAGATACTCGTCCGATATCAAAAGCGTCGTACAGGATGGCTCCGGCAGAATTGAAGGAACTAAAGGTGCAGCTACAAGAATTACTAGACCGGGGATACATTCGCCCAAGTGTATCTCCATGGGGAGCTCCAGTGCTGTTTGTAAAGAAAAAGGATGGGACGATGCGGCTGTGCATCGATTACATAGAACTAAACAAGACAACCATCCGTAACAAGTATCCCTTGCCCATGATAGATGATCTGTTCGATCAGCTACAAGGGGCGACTGTGTTTTAAAAAATCGATCTTCGTTCAGGATACCATCAGTTGAAGATCAGACCCGAAGATGTTCCTAAGTCAGCATTCCGTACGAGATACGGACATTATGAGTTTTTGGTCATGCCATTCGGCTTGACTAATGCTCCAGCAGCCTTCATGGATTTAATGAATAGAGTGTTTCGACCGTTCTTAGACAAGTTTGTTGTTTTGTTCATCGATGACATCTTGATCTACTCAAAGGATAGGAAGACTCATGTCGAGCACTTGAGAGAAGTACTTCAGACGCTGCGGGACAACCAGCTCTATGCAAAGCTAAGTAAGTACGAGTTTTGGATGAACAACGTGTCGTTCCTAGGACATGTTGTTTCGGCAGAAGGTATTGCCGTTGACCCAAAGAAGATTGAGGCAGTTGTGGACTGGAAGCAGCCTGCATCAGCTAGTGAGATACGGAGTTTCCTTGGTTTAGCCGGGTACTACCGTATATTTGTGAAAGACTTCTCGAGAATCGTGTTGCCTTTGACTCGCCTAACTCAGAAGGGAGTCGTATTTAAGTGGACTGACGACTGTGAGAGTAGCTTCCAAGAACTCAAGCAGCGGCTCGTCACGGCCCCAATTTTAGCACTTCCGGAAGGCTCTAAGGGATTTCAGATCTACAGTGACGCGTCAGGACTTGGTTTGGGATGTGTTCTCATGCAACATGGGAAGACAATATCTTATGCTTCGAGATAACTCAAACAGCATGAGAAGAATTACCCAACACATGATTTGGAACTGGCGGCGATTGTGTTCGCGTTGAAATTGTGGCGACACTATCTCTATGGTGTGTCCTGTGAGATCTTCACGGATCACAAAAGCCTGAAATACATATTCACACAGAAAGAATTGAATTTGAGGCAGCGGCGTTGGTTAGAATTGATCAAGAATTATGATTTGACAATCTCCTACACGCCGGGTAAAGGAAATGTGGTAGCTGATGCCTTGAGTCGGAAATTTGTTGGGTCCCTAACAATAGCAAAAGAGGTACTACGGGATCTTGAAGAGATGGGCATCGAGTTCAGGATTCGTCCGCAGAATGTGCAGTTGGCTCAGTTACAACTTGAGCCGAGTCTCCAGGGAAGGATTAAGATTGCTCAGAAGGATGACCTATTTCTGCAGAAGATACGCGAGTTGATTCTAGCAGGAAGGGCGTCAGAATTTACCGTTGAAGATGACACTATTCGTGTCAAGGGGAGATTGTGCGTCCCTAAGGATGAGAATATCAGGAAGGAAATACTGACCGAGGCTCATTTCGCAAAGTATTCCTTGCATCCGGGAAGCACGAAAATGTATAAGGATCTACGCTCAACTTTTTGGTGGCTTGGTATGAAGAAGGATGTGGCGCTATTCGTGTCACAATGCATGGATTGTCAGCGTGTGAAGGCCGAACATCAACGGCCAGGCGGAGAATTACAAAATTTGGCTATTCCACTGTGGAAGTGGGATAATATCTGTGTGGATTTTATAGTCGGTTTGCCAAGAACTCAGAAGGAGAATAATGCAATTTGGGTTATCGTGGATAGATTAACCAAGTCGGCACATTTCATTCCAATAAAAGTTACGTGGGACATGGAACGGTTGGCTCAGATCTACATAAATGAAATCGTCCGATTGCATGGAGTGCCAGCTTCGATAGTGTCGGATAGAGACGGAAGATTCTTGTCGCAATTTTGGATAAGTCTGCACTCATCAATGGGCATAAAGTTGAACTTCGGTACGGCTTACCACCCGCAGACTGATGGTCAAACAGAGAGAGTAAACCAGATTCTTGAAGATATGTTGAGATTGTGCGTGCTCGATTCGAAGACAAATTGGGACACACATCTCGCATTAGCAGAATTTGCCTATAACAACAGTTATCAGGCAAGTATTCAAATGGCCCCGTACGAAGCCTTGTATGGACGGAAATGTCGATCACCGATATGCTGGGATGAAGTCGGTGAACGGCAAGTGCTTGGACCGAAACTTGTGGAGCAGGCCGTCGAGAAAGTTCGCTTAATTCGAGAAAGACTTAGAGTTGCTCAAAGTCGACAGAAGAGTTATGCGGACGTACATCGACGACCTTTGGAATTCACGACAGGAGATCACGTCTTCTTGAAGGTCACACCCATGCGAGGTGTGATGCGGTTTGGGATGAAAGGAAAGCTAAGCCCGAGATTCGTCGGACCATTCGAGATTTTGGAGAAGGTAGCCTCAGTGGCTTATCGACTTGCACTACCTCCGGCTCTGGCTGATATGCACGATATCTTCCATGTATCTTAACTTCGGAAGTACGTGCATGATCCAAGTCACGTAGTGAACTTCGACCAGCTGCAGCTGAGCGCTGACCTATCCTACACTGAAGAGCCTGTCCAAATTTTGGACAGGAAAGAGAAAGTTTTGCGGAATCGGACAGTATCCCTGGTCAACGTGCTGTGGCGGAACCATGCTGTAGAGGAGTCGACATGGGAATTAGAGGAAGAGATGCGGGTGAAATACCCTTCGCTGTTTGATAATTTTGAGGTAGGACCTTTGCTTTAAGTTTCGAGGATAAAACTTTTTCTTAGTGGTATATTATGTAGTGTCCCGCTCCTAGCGGTTCACTATGTAAGGCTTGTGGCTTGGCTAACTCGGTCGGAACCAAGTATTGGGGAAACTTACCGTCGGCATCGAATCGATCACGGACAAGTGCATAAGAACCTTTCCAATTAATGGAGCGGTTTCTCTTGAAATGCGTCCAAGAGTTTTTTTTGAATATTTTGCTGCTGGTTTTGCTGCTTGGTTTTGATGGATGCTTTTCTGAATGATTTTCGATGATTTGATTTTTGCCCGTTTTTATCGATTTGCATAGCATTCATTCTTGAGAATTCTGAGAGAAGAGAACACAACGAGACGGATTATTAATCAATCTTTTGGTGCCAATGCAGACTGACGCGTGACGGAAGGCTAAGCGTACAAGTGTTTCTCTCTCTCTCGACGATTCTCTAATTTGGTGAGTGTGGATCTCTGTGGTGGTATTGTCCCTCTCGCTATTCCTTCATGCCAACTAAATAATTGTCTTGCAACATCCGTTGATCGATATCAAGATGCTAATGCCACAAGTCAATACCACTAAGATGCTAGAGATAGAACATTGAAATGAATTGATTACACTGCAATGAACTGAACATTGAAATGATTGAATTGATGCCTAGAATAATGGTTATGAAATGCTAAGAATGATCATGTTGCCTATTACTTCAAATATTCTATGCACACTGTGTATATCGAGTCGGACACACATTCGCCTGACCATGGACAACTTGTATACAAGGATTGAGCAATAATTTCCTCGAACGGTACAGGGGCGCCTGTACCGATTCGGCCTAGGAGGAAATAATGAAGTGCTTTGGGAAACATGAGTAATGCGAGGCATCATAGAGGCTAGCTCCCTACTGTGTTGTCATCTCATTATCTTGAAGTCCCAAATGCAAATGAATGAATGAAAAGAGTCTGTATGGTTTAACAACACCAGTGGTCACATCGTGGGAATGTATGCTAATCAATGTCTTATGCAGGGGTGGTAAGTATATTATTATTATCCTGTATCTTATACAGGAAAGCTGGATTCGGCCAATGGTAAAGTAAACATGGTTTTATGAACTACCATGTCATTAGAATTGTGATTTACTCTAAATGTTGCCTGTCCCTTATAAGTTTATATCTTTAAAATGCTTGTCATTAATAAAATGTTGGTTTAGCTGAGTGGGCCAACGGGGCTCACCAGCGTATTGTTATAATGTGCTGACCCCTCCTCCACAGGTACTGGAGAAGGCTCGGGCGCACATCGCAATTAAAGCTTTCTGAACTGCTGTTTCCTTTCAAGTTGTTTTTCCCTAAAGACGCACAAAGTATTGCGGAGATTTCAAAGATAGCTGCTTATATTTCAAAGTACTAAAGGGGCGTGATGTATGGAACGAGAAGTTATTTCATGGCAGCCTATCAGTTGTACTTCTTTTCATGAATCAATGTAGCCGAAAAGGCATTTCAAATATTATCGAAAAAAGTTGTATTTTGACTACAATTATCAATAAAATGAATATTTTCTTTCTATTCCGCTTACTCAATGTTTCCGCAACTGTGGCTTATTTTTCAAATGTGATGAATTGATATAAATGTGCATGTTCTAGCCTTGTACAAGTGCAACTCCAGACTTGTACGGCATCACGCCTTAGCGAGGACGATCGATTCGGCGTGAATCAATGCAAAGCGAGCGATTCCCCGAATCGGGGCGTGACAGCCGGGGAGGGGGCGGCCGGCGGCGGCAGGCGGGCGGCGGGCGGGCGGCGGGCGGCGGCAGGTGGCGGCGGCAACGGCAGCAGGTGGCGGCAGCGGCAGCGGGCGGTTGGGGGGGGTCGGGTGCGTGTGTGTGTGTGTGTTTTTTTTTTCTTTCTTCCTTTCTTTTGTGTGTGTGTGTGGTTTATATAGAGGGGAAAGGGGGTTATATGGAGAGAGGGTGCTGGTGGTGTTGGGGTTTGGGTATGTGTGTGTTTGTGTGGGGGGGAGAGAGGATTATATAGAGAGAAAGGGGGTGAGGTGTCCCCCTTCCACACAAGTCCATAGGACACATGGGGGACACTTGGCCCCTTAGGTTTTTATGTATTTAGGGACACTTGGTCCTACCTAGAGTTAGGGTTAGGGACACTTGGTCCTACCTAGGGTTAGGGTTAGGGCATGACATGGAAATAATTGGTAACAATAATAGTAATAATACTAAATACCATAATAACAATAATAATGATAATAATAATAATAATAATAATAATATTAATATTAATGAAATTAAGAGTATGACAGGTCTACTCCCCTTAGAAAAATTTCGTCCTCGGAATTTGAAATAACTAGAGTAGCGGTATGATTATTGACCTGACTTAGGAAATAGATACGGATATTGTTTTCGCATATCTTCTTCCTTCTCCCAAGTTGAATCTCCAGGCGAATCCTTGCTCCATGTGACTCGTACTAATGGAATGATCCGATTGTGGAGTACCTTCTCTCTTCGATCCAAGATCCCAACGGATTTCTGTTCTATCCGTAGTGTAGGTCCAACGGTGATTTCTGAATGGTCGAGTATATGGCTCGGGTCCGACACATATCTTCGTAATTGGGAAATATGGAATACATTGTGAACTCTCTCTAGTGTTGGGGGTAAAGCAAGCCGATATGATACATTCCCTACTTTTTCCAATATGTCGAAGGGTCCAATATATCTCTTACTCAGTTTTCCTCTGGTCCCGAATCTGATGGTTCCCTTAGTTGGTGAAATCTTCAGAAAAACGTGATCTCCAGGTTGAAATTCTAGTATTCTTCGATGCTTATCAGCCCACATCTTCTGTCTATCCTGGGCTGCTTGCAGGTGACTTCTTATTGTCTTGACTATGTCCACAGTTTGTGTCACTAGTTCTGGCCCTAACAATTGTCTTTCTCCTACGTCGGTCCAGCATACTGGCGATCTGCACTTTCTACCATACAGTGCTTCAAATGGAGCCATTTTGATACTATCGTGATAACTGTTGTTATATGAAAATTCCACCAGATGTAGATGATCATCCCATGCTCCCCCAAAATCTAAAGTACAAGCTCTCAGCATGTCTTCTAGTGTCTGAATGGTTCTTTCAGACTGGCCGTCGGTTTGGGGGTGGTAGGCGAAGCTAAATTTTAATTGAGTGCCAAGATTTTCTTGTAAGCTTTTCCAGAAGTGTGAAGTGAATCGGGTATCTCTATCGGATACTATACTCACTGGCACTCCATGCTGACTGACAATCTGTTTCATGTACATTTTTGCCAGTACCTCTGTTGACTGTCCAACTCGAAAGGGAAGAAAACGAGCAGACTTCGTAAGTCTATCTACAATGACCCAAATAGCATTATTACCTCTTTGGGTCCTAGGCAGTCCTGTCACAAAATCCATTGTGAGATGCTCCCACTTCCATTCGGGTATGGGCAAAGGCTGAAGAAGTCCTGCCATCCTTTGATGTTCTGTTTTCACTTGTTGACAGACGAGACATCTGGATACGAATCTAGCGACTTCTCTCTTCATCCCGTGCCACCAAAACGTTTGTTTCAAATCTTTATACATTTTAGTGCTGCCCGGATGAATAGAATATTGTGAGTTATGGGCTTCTATCATGACCTCCGTTCTTAAATCTCCACTGGGCACACATAATCGATCTCCGAATCTTAGCGATCCGTCCGGATGCTTTCTTATCCCGGTCTGGAGCCCTGCTTCTGTTTGTTTCCAAATTTTCTGAAGTTTTGAATCACTTTGTTGGGCTTCCTTAATTCTATCTATCAAGGAGGTTTGCACTTGTAAGTTTTGCCATATCCCTTCAGTTATCGGGCATATTACTTCAATTCCCATTTTCCTAAAATCCTCAAGGATTTCCTTGGGTGTATTCAAAAAGAAAGCTTCGGGTCTTCTACTTAAGGCATCAGCCACCTTATTAGCCTTGCCTG
>JANAVB010041017.1:5933732-6021223 GCA_029216955.1 Iris pallida
GGTGATATGTTAATTCCATATCAAAGTCCTTCAATAGCTCCAACCATCTTCTTTGTCTCATATTAATTTCCTTTTGTGTGAAGACATACTTTAAGCTCTTGTGGTCTGTGTATATTTTGATTCTTTCTTCGTATAAATAGTGTCTCCATAATTTGAGTGCGAACACCACCGCTGCAAGTTCCAGATCATGAGTTGGATAATTTCTTTCATGTGTCTTTAATTGCCGGGATGCATATGCTATGACTCTTCCGTGCTGCATCAGTACACATCCTAGACCCTTTCCTGATGCATCACTATATATCTCATATCCACCCGAACCAGATGGTAATGCCAGTATTGGGGCTGAAATTAATCTTTTCTTTAATTCGTCAAATGCTGCTTGATATTTCTCTGTCCAGTTAAACTTTTCTTCCTTCCGGGTAAGACGGGTTAAAGGTTCTGCAATTCTTGAAAAATTCTCTACGAATCTTCGGTAATAACCAGCCAATCCTAGGAAACTTCTGATTTCTGCTACGGACTTAGGTGTCGGCCAAGACTTAACTGCTTCCACCTTCTTCGGGTCTACCGAGATGCCTTTTCCGCTGACAATATGTCCTAGAAATGGTATTTGGTCCAGCCAAAATTCACATTTACTAAGTTTTGCATATAATTGTTCCTCCCGTAGAGTTTGTAGTACTATCCTCAAGTGCTTTTCATGCTCCTCTTCACTTTTGGAGTATATAAGAATATCATCAATGAATACAATCACAAATTTATCCAGATATTGATAAAATACTCGATTCATCAGGTCCATAAATATAGCTGGTGCATTTGTCAACCCGAATGGCATAACTAAGAATTCGTAATGCCCATACCGAGTTCTAAATGCAGTGTTTGGAATATCTTTCTTCTTTACCTTCACTTGATGATATCCGGACCTCAAATCAATTTTTGAAAATACCCTTGCCTCTCCTAACTGATCAAACAATTGATCGATCCTAGGTAAAGGATATTTATTTTTGATGGTAACCTCATTCAAGGCCCTATAATCAATCACTAGGCGTAGGGTACCATCCTTCTTTTTCACAAATAACACTGGTGCACCCCATGGCGAAGCGCTAGGCTGAATAAATCCTTTGGATAATAGTTCCTTTATTTGTTTGTTTAACTCAGCCAGCTCCTCCTTGTTCATTGGGTATATCTTTTTGGCTATGGGTGCAGCTCCAGGTATTAAATCTGTAGAAAATTCTACAGCTCTATCTGGGGGTAGCCCTGGCAATTCTTCTGGGAATACGTCATTAAATTCTTCCACTACTCTTGAAAATGATTGCTCTGCCACTCCTTGCAGCAGTGTCACGACCCGCACCCACTGTGAGGGTACGAGAACGTAACAACGCCCAGCCTACGCTACAGTGTCAGCGGTCTAGGTCAATCATCTAACAATATAAAGGTACCTGTACAGTATATACACTCCGAATGGAGGTGACATAGCAATATACAGTCTCAATCACATCTAAGCAGAATGATAAGATAGGAAGATAGAAAGATAAATGCTGGAATGAAGGAAATCCACATAAATACAACCAGAGAGTCTAAGTGTCTACTGACATAACAAATCAGAACATCCAGCTCAATACAAGACTCTAATACTGAAATGAAAGAATATATACAATCTAGATCTCAAATGACAGAAAATGTAAACCTAGACTAGGGAGCCTCAGTCTCTAAGCTAGTGGATCAAGCTGGAAATCTGGGTCACATGAGTCATCTACAGCTGTCCCATAGAAGGTGTCTACGCAGGCCTCATCCTCATCCTCTGTAATATTTTCAACAGGTCCAGTCAGGACGGGAGCGAGCACAAAATATCTTACGCAGTTCATATCAAGTTAGAAAATATAAAACATGCAATATAGTAAGGTACATGAAATGCTGAAAGAAGAATGTATATTAAAACAGTAGAGATTTGATAATGGGAAATATCTATATATGATAAGTAAGAACTGTAGCAACATGTAATTTAGAGCACAATATGGTTATATAAGCGGGTTAGGTTATACAATAAAATGGGACTCCTTTGTACGTGAGTGTACAATGGACACATACAATTTCTTATACAATAGGATTGATCACATAACCACTTCTACTCTCCCTCCCCAATCAATACACAAGGATCCAATTCAGTTACGTTACCTTATACAATGGCTTGTACAATGGCTTGTACAATGGCTCAATGTGATAATGTCACGCCCCGCTCCCGTAGGAACGATCGTCCTCGCTAAGGCGTGATGCCGCACGAACCTAGATTGCGCTCGTGCAAGGCAGTTTTATAACGGCCGATTACATCGGCGGCGACGGGGTCGTCGCACAGAAGTCCCAAGCAGAAACATTGAATACATTACAGCGGAATTTAAAGAAGAACACATGAACACAAGTCATTCAAAAGAATCTCTTTATTGATATTGAATACAAGATTACATTTGTGGGCGCAAGGCCAAATTACAATGTCTCTCGTGCTCACTTTTCTCTCATTTACAAGTCACTCTGCTCTCTCTCATCTCTCGATACAATACTTGAATCCAGCGGAAGCTTCGGAAGGCGATGTCCATACATTATGTCCTGTATAAGTCTTTGGGTCACGCGGCCGCACGCTTCGACTCGCCAAGGAACTCCATGCCTCGACGCATCCAAGCGAGCTCCGCGCCACGAGCTTCTATCTGTGCCTGCACATGAAACACTATGTGGGTGTCAGTACCACTGTACTGGTGGAGTGAGCTTCTCGCCCACCCATACATAACCGACACGTTTCATTTACTTTGTGCAGCTTAAACCCTTTCAATTGTCTTTCTAGTCTTGCCTTAGGATTCATTTTAGGACAAGGACGTCTCAGTTGATAACTAGCGATGCAACGACAAGGTCGTGCAACGACAGGGTCACGCTATCTTGCCAACATGTGTTTTGCTCGAGGTAGTGCCTCATCGCTTAGGTACTTGACCAAACTTCAAGGCGGGACGGCAGGGTCGTGCCACATTCTATTCCAAACTTAGACTTGTTCAAGACTGTGCTTTGTCGAGGGGCAATTCACGTGAACTCGGCCGTGCCAGGACCTTTGATTAAACTCAAGCGCCACTAGACCAATTCTTGTGCTAACGATTCAAGTGCCAAGGGACGGCAACGGGATGACTCGTGCAGGTCGTGCCTTAGACTTTACTTAGACTTTGCTCGTGCTTCAAGATTGAGGCCGCGCCTCGCAAGTTATCAAGACTTATCGTGCTACCGCCTTGCGGCCTTCCTGCTCGACTCATGAACCAACTTTAGACAAGACTTGCCAAACCTAGCATTAATCTCATGGACATCCCAATGCCAATCTATCGTGACAAGCACGGTGCCTACGCTGCAGCCCAGTCTTAGGCCCAGACCTTGTGTTACCAACAGGACCTGCATTCAAGCACTAGACCCAAATCCAAAGGCATACACGCGGTGTGCCGCTATTGCCGACACATCTACATGAGTGGTCACTAGCAATTTCAAGCTATCTTGGACATGGCTCGGCGGGGGTATCGGTCCGCCCTTCTAAGGGTAGCTAGCCCCGGAAGCGCCGATACTCCCATGCGGTCATCCAGCATCCTACTTTGAGCCACACTCGCTTCTCCCGGGCGGATGATCCCGGTGCCCCGGAGGAGATCACCCGAGAAGACTACACCTTGTCGACAAGTTGTCCATGACCATGCAAGACTCGATCTATCCAGTCTTTCCTTAACATGGCCATGCATTCCTTTATTCTATCGAGACTCCCAAGCCGCGGGACCAATCTCGTGTGCGGGACTTATCAAGTATTCAGGCAGGACATGACCGGGCAGGACCGGCATGCTTAAAAGTATTCAAGCAGGACATGACCGGACGGGACCGGCATGCTTAAAAGTATTCAAGCAGGATATGACCGGACGGGACCGGCATGCTTAAAAGTATTCGGCTGTGGCTCGTGCCTTAGACAGGCATGGTTCTCTAAGCGACGCTAACGTTCAAGTCATATACTTATACGACGAGCCTTGTTCTCAAGGGACTACTTGACTTGACAACCGCAGCTAGAGCGGGATAGCGCTAGGAATGGCTTCGTTAGCCTAGAGCAACTCTTGTTGACTTATACGGGCAATGACTCGACGAGCGAAGGCTACGCCGAGCTACGCATCGAGGGAACGTGCTAGGCACGGGGTCGACTTAACAACCAAGTCTTGGGTGCCTAGACTTAAGCCAACAAGCCGTACAAAGATGACTTAACTTGCGGGACGTGCGAAGGCTATGCCAAGCCTTGCGGGACCGGACCGTGCATGCTTTGTTAAGTATTCATGCGGGCGACGCCTATGACTTAGGCTTATTCAGGTATCGAGACAAGTCGACGGGACAATGCATGCTTGGTTAAGCATTCACGCGGGCGACGCCTATGACTTAGGCTTATTTGAGTGTTGGGACCAAATCGACGGGACCAACGGGACATGCGAAGGCTCTGCCAAGCCTTGCACAACGGGACCGTGCCTGCTTTAGCAAGCATTTACGCATGCGACGCCTAAGACTTAGGCTAATATGAGTGTCGGGACGAATCGACGGGACCAACCAGATATGCGAAGGCTATGCCAAGCCTTGCACAACTGGACCGTGCCTGCTTTAGCAAGCATTTACGCAGGCGACGCCTAAGACTTAGGCTATTTCAAGTGTCGGGGTAATTTAGCAACTTAGGCCACTTCCTTCTCCCAAGCCACGAGATTGAAGGATCGAGTGTCATTTGAAAGCACGTTGAGCTGACTTCTATGTTGATCGTTGGACCATCTCCATATTCTAGGACACTTCCGACCCGACGGGATTACTCCCTTAGCTATGTTGGTGCGTAGCTTTTATATTAGCCTACTTGTGCGAGTTGAAAACACGATTTATTATGTGCAAGCTAAGATGGAGTAAGTTCACCGAAACTCCCCCACCTGAACGATGTCTCCGGATGAGCCGTTGCAAGGCTTAGTTCCAACGCCGTCGGCGTTTCGATTCCTCCGATTGATTTTGCGGGTCGGGGCACTACAACATACACCACTCAGAACAAGTCTCGTCCTCGAGACTTTCCTGAGGGCAGGCCATCCTACCATTTCTATGGCCAAGACTTATTCGTATGCATCTCGCCTACGCGTTCCTTCGATTCTGAGCTACGCTCGCACGACTTATCAATCTTTCCGTTAACACGATTTCAAGATCTCGACACTCTCGTTCCCCAGTCGTGTTTGAACTCAACGTATCACTTGGCTGGATCGTGCACGCATTCCAAGCGTCCCCAAAATACATGCATTCAACCAAGCTGCATGATAGAGAGTTGTCATTCTCACTCGAGTCGCATCGTGCACATACCCAGGCGTCCCTAAAATATATGCATGTCAGCCGAGTCTCGTGAGCAGGATTTCCTACATTCGTGATTTACACTATCCATTTAAACTAATCCTCAAGATCAATCCTTCGATTGATAACACTTGCAACAGGGACGTTTCGCCTAACCGCTAGGCCAATCTTTTCGAGGCTAAGTCAATGTCAGAATTGGAATCATAGTTCCCCAACAATAATGCCAACACTGACCCCAATCCTAGGGTCAAACCATAGTCGGTAATACGGGGTTTTCTACCCAAGCTCGCGTCACTCAGATTTCTAAACATCGAGCACGATCACCTATTCGCATCAACACGTTCGTTGCACGGAATTCAAATCCGTTCAATCTCCAACTCTAACCAATTCGTGTACTCGATCACAAGGTCATCTAGCTCGACAATACGTTGTGCCCCAATCTCACGCGAGTCTGATTATCTACGGCGGTTCGTGAATCACCACGCAACGCTCCCGCAGAATAATCATTCTCATCGGGGCGTAACTCTTGTTTGAGTTTAGACTAACTCATTTTCGATACGCGGATTGGACCTACTCAATCCTCAAGTTCAGTCGACAAGCACTCCCAATCATTCTCAAGTCACCTTCATGTCAAACCACAAGTCGAGCACACAATTTGCCACGCCAAGCAAGTTTGATCACTCCCGCTGTATGAATCACTATACCAGCGCTCACGCGGAGTGATCGCCCTAATCGGCGCGACGCATGTGCGAGGCTGGAGTTGCGCTCGCATAAGACAAGAATGTCGACGTTGGGATTATCGTCGAAGTAAATCCAAGCATTTTCATTTTCATCCGAGACAGATTTCGATTCGACAGTCTACCCGTCATTTGTTCAACCAGAAAATCCTCGAGCCAAGTTTATCTTTTCCTCGATACATTTCAATATCCCAATTACAACATCCATCGGAACAATAACATTTGTACGTTCGTCATTTGCCGAGTCAGAGTACCCCCGAGTTATCGCATATCGGTCTCTGATACGCCTCAATACCATCGACGATATGCGTAACCTGACGATCTTCCTTTGCAACCAATTTCGAGTCGTGCGACTGATGTTATTGTCCGAGTTGGATATCCCACAATTTCCTCGATATTCAAGATCAAGCTCGATCACTATTCCTCAAGCTTATTTCAAGATCGTCGTTCAAAACCCAAGTCACATTTCATTTGTATCAATCCGAAATCGTACGTACGATTCCTCTAAGTTTCCTCGATCAAGACCATTCATTTTCATTCATCGGTTCGAATCATTTCGATATCGATTTCTACTCGCGTTGCCTACTCGCAAGTCGTCCGAACGAGATGCTCGTTCGAGACACACGAAGTCACGTCCAATTAAACGTGACGCGCTCTAAGGCTTTGCGCGATCGCATCGCCTCGCCGACATACTCGTAGTCCTCAACTTTCGCTCGAATGATTTCCAAGAAAATCTATACACCACTCGGATTCGAGCCATCCGATCTAGTCCTCAATCACGTTTGCATCATACTCTAAGACATCCTTCGGATTCGTTCGACGAATCACTAGTGTAGTCGCTCGCGTCGCAACGACGCACTAAGTCGTTCGTACTATTTCCTCGAATTCCATGTCAATCTTTCGTGTACGCCTAAGCGTTAGTTCGATAGCGTTCCTATCGATAGACACTCTAAGTGTATCTTCTTTCCCGACCAAGCGATACTTGATATTGCTCGCGACTCATTTGCACCAAGGGTCGAGGTGCGCGATACGCGACGCAACTTAGCCAAAAGGCCGTGCGCATGGCTATCCCGTACGGACTTTTATTCGAGTTTTCATGCTCACATGCTAAGGTCAACGTTGGACTAGTTAGGTATGAACGCGACTTTTAAGGTCGACGCAGGACTATTCGGGCACACGTGCAACTTTGCGAACATTAGCACATATTTTCTATCGAGTCAAGTTTGCAACGTTCGGCACAAAGGCTTTGCCTATCGATGCATTTTGAGTGAACGCTTGTACGAGCTTTCGAAAATATTTAGACTTATTGTATGGACATGCCGAGGAACGTTTGAGAGAGAGCGCACCAACGATATCACGTTGCGGAAGCACAATTCAGAGTTTGCGAAACAACGGAGTTAAAGAATTCAATCGGTAGTCCAAGGACGTAAAGCCGTGCTCTGATACCATTATGTCACGCCCCGCTCCCGTAGGAGCGATCGTCCTCGCTAAGGCGTGATGCCGCACGAACCTAGATTGCGCTCGTGCAAGGCAGTTTCATAACGGCCGATTACATCGGCGGCGACGGGGTCGTCGCACAGAAGTCCCAAGCAGAAACATTGAATACATTGTAGCAGAATTTAAAGAAGAACACATGAACACAAGTCATTCAAAAGAATCTCTTTATTGATATTGAATACAAGATTACATTTGTGGGCACAAGGCCAAATTACAATGTCTCTCGTGCTCACTTTTCTCTCATTTACAAGTCACTCTGCTCTCTCTCATCTCTCGATACAATACTTGAATCCAGCGGAAGCTTCGGAAGGCGATGTCCATACATTATGTCCTGTATAAGTCTTTGGGTCACGCGGCCGCACGCTTCGACTCGCCAAGGAACTCCATGCCTCGACGCATCCAAGCGAGCTCCACGCCACGAGCTTCTATCTGTGCCTGCACATGAAACACTATGTGGGTGTCAGTACCACTGTACTGGTGGAGTGAGCTTCTCGCCCACCCATACATAACCGACACGTTTCATTTACTTTGTGCAGCTTAAACCCTTTCAATTGTCTTTCTAGTCTTGCCTTAGGATTCATTTTAGGACAAGGACGTCTCAGTTGATAACTAGCGATGCAACGACAAGGTCGTGCAACGACAGGGTCACGCTATCTTGCCAACATGTGTTTTGCTCGAGGTAGTGCCTCATCGCTTAGGTACTTGACCAAACTTCAAGGCGGGACGGCAGGGTCGTGCCACATTCTATTCCAAACTTAGACTTGTTCAAGACTGTGCTTTGTCGAGGGGCAATTCACGTGAACTCGGCCGTGCCAGGACCTTTGATTAAACTCAAGCGCCACTAGACCAATTCTTGTGCTAACGATTCAAGTGCCAAGGGACGGCAACGGGACGACTCGTGCAGGTCGTGCCTTAGACTTTACTTAGACTTTGCTCGTGCTTCAAGATTGAGGCCGCGCCTCGCAAGTTATCAAGACTTATCGTGCTACCGCCTTGCGGCCTTCCTGCTCGACTCATGAACCAACTTTAGACAAGACTTGCCAAACCTAGCATTAATCTCATGGACATCCCAACGCCAATCTATCGTGACAAGCACGGTGCCTACGCTGCAGCCCAGTCTTAGGCCCAGACCTTGTGTTACCAACAGGACCTGCATTCAAGCACTAGACCCAAATCCAAAGGCATACACGCGGTGTGCCGCTATTGCCGACACATCTACATGAGTGGTCACTAGCAATTTCAAGCTATCTTGGACATGGCTCGGCGGGGGTATCGGTCCGCCCTTCTAAGGGTAGCTAGCCCCGGAAGCGCCGATACTCCCATGCGGTCATCCAGCATCCTACTTTGAGCCACACTCGCTTCTCCCGGGCGGATGATCCCGGTGCCCCGGAGGAGATCACCCGAGAAGACTACACCTTGTCGACAAGTTGTCCATGACCATGCAAGACTCGATCTATCCAATCTATCCAGTCTTTTCTTAACATGGTCATGCATTCCTTTATTCTATCGAGACTCCCAAGCCGCGGGACCAATCTTGTGCGCGGGACTTATCAAGTATTCAGGCAGGACATGACCGGGCAGGACCGGCATGCTTAAAAGTATTCAAGCAGGACATGACCGGACGGGACCGGCATGCTTAAAAGTATTCAAGCAGGATATGACCGGACGGGACTGGCATGCTTAAAAGTATTCGGCTGTGGCTCGTGCCTTAGACAGGCATGGTTCTCTAAGCGACGCTAACGCTCAAGTCATATACTTATACGACGAGCCTTGTTCTCAAGGGACTACTTGACTTGACAACCGCAGCTAGAGCGGGATAGCGCTAGGAATGGCTTCGTTAGCCTAGAGCAACTCTTGTTGACTTATACGGGCAATGACTCGACGAGCGAAGGCTACGCCGAGCTACGCATCGAGGGAACGTGCTAGGCACGGGGTCGACTTAACAACCAAGTCTTGGGTGCCTAGACTTAAGCCAACAAGCCGTACAAAGATGACTTAACTTGCGGGACGTGCGAAGGCTATGCCAAGCCTTGCGGGACCGGACCGTGCATGCTTTGTTAAGTATTCGTGCGGGCGACGCCTATGACTTAGGCTTATTCAGGTATCGAGACAAATCGACGGGACAATGCATGCTTGGTTAAGCATTCACGCGGGCGACGCCTATGACTTAGGCTTATTTGAGTATTGGGACCAAATCGACGGGACCAACGGGACATGCGAAGGCTCTGCCAAGCCTTGCGCAACGGGACCGTGCCTGCTTTAGCAAGCATTTACGCATGCGACGCCTAAGACTTAGGCTAATATGAGTGTCGGGACGAATCGACGGGACCAACCGGATATGCGAAGGCTATGCCAAGCCTTGCACAACGGGACCGTGCCTGCTTTAGCAAGCATTTACGCAGGCGACGCCTAAGACTTAGGCTATTTCAAGTGTCGGGGCAATTTAGCAACTTAGGCCACTTCCTTCTCCCAAGCCACGGGATTGAAGGATCGAGTGTCATTTGAAAGCACGCTGAGCTGACTTCTATGTTGATCGTTGGACCATCTCCATATTCTAGGACACTTCCGACCCGACGGGATTACTCCCTTAGCTATGTTGGTGCGTAGCTTTTATATTAGCCTACTTGTGCGAGTTGAAAACACGATTTATTATGTGCAAGCTAAGATGGAGTAAGTTCACCGAAACTCCCCCACCTGAACGATGTCTCCGGACGAGCCGTTGCAAGGCTTAGTTCCAACGCCGTCGGCGTTTCGATTCCTCCGATTGACTTTGTGGGTCGGGGCACTACAGATAATGAGAGTACAATATGCACAATGAGTGTACAATGATAAGGGTATTCAATAAATACAATATGTAAGTGAAACGCACATCACAATATGTATTTAGTGAATACAAGGAGATAACATCTCAGAAGAAGATCCGTATAGTACCAATCCGTGATAATGATCGTGTCAGCATCAAGTACAGTAATCTAGAGCAAGAATATAAATTCAGACAAGTATGAAACGGTCAGAGAATGTACTCGCCTGATATCCTGAGTGTCTGAAGAGAATATACTGTCCGAGGAGTGGTGTCTGTCTCCTATAGAACCGTACAAGTCACAACAAGTCTAAAATAAGAAAATAGACTGCTTGCATCTACATGAGTCTAGGTCAAACTAGGCCAAGGTCAACTCTGGTCAACCAAGAAGTCAAACTTGGTCAACTATGCAACACTAGGCTAATTAGTCCATTCTAGGTCTAATAAGACAAAACAAGTCTAAACTAGACTCACTAGCTAAACAAACACCACCCTAGGCCATAGGCTAATAAGCTATACCATGGGCCAATAGGCAACCATGCTAAAACAACCCTCAAAACATTTATATACAACACACATATATATATCATAGATATCATAATATACCCTAATATAGGAATACACATATATCTATTTATATAAACTAATAGGAAAACACATATTGATGTGTTATATAAGATAACTTAGAATATAAACCTATAGGCTAACATGTGAATACATTACAACACTATATGTGATACATACAATATAAATTTGCATAGAGAGGAGGAAAATACTCAAGTGTATGTGTACTAGTGAAGTGATGTGAGCTTGTGTGATTGAGAGTGTGGTGTGTGGGTGAGAGAGTGAACATGTGAGGGAACAAGGTGTGTGTGTAACTGTTTTCCATAAATAAATTCACTTTATTTATTTTGTATCTGAGAAAATTACAACTGTAGGAATCTAATCTAGAAGACGATTACTTTATCCCTTGGACGATGCGATGAAGAAAACTCGAACTTTGAAGAACTTGGACAGCAACTGGGCAATCTCTCTGTTCTCTCTGAAAATGACCTGTAGTCTCTGATGAATGTGAAGAAACTCTTTTTTATAGAGTTCAGGATAACTGTCCTTAAGCATACGCTCAGGTAGTTACTTGACGTGTGCATAACTGCAGGGACGCGTGGCGAATTCTGATGGAGACACATTAGCGTGCGGTTGAAAGTAGTGGAGCATGTTCAGGAGAGATTGATGGCCTGGATGCCACGTTGCATAACTTCTAGAGAAGTGGATAACTGGTACAGGACACGTGAGAACGTGTGTTGACTGTAATCCTGGATATGGTTGCTGTAATACGCTGCCTTGTTGAAGGAGAGTTTATACACTGACTTGGACAGCGTAGTGCCATAGGAAATCCATACGCTCACTTTATGGACAAGGAGTCATGTGAGGTCATACGCTCGCTTGGTTAACAAGGAATCATGTGAGGTCCATACGCTCACTTAACTGTGTGAAGAAGGAGTCATGTGAGGTCGATACGCTCACTTGACTGGATGAAGAAGGAGTCATGTGAGGTCGATACGCTCGCTGGAGAAGTGGCCACGTGGCTATCATCAATCTTCTTTGGTACACCATATCTTCCCATAACTGACAAAATCTTCTCGAGCGTCGTGACTGCGGATTTGACGGCTGACAGACTGTCAAAACTGACAGTAATGATGGCTTTTGTATTTATGAAGGCTGCTGAGTTGTCCTCGTAAAAGACAAAACCGGCTCTTTGAAAACCTATACGACGGTTACTTTTCTCGTGACAGCTGTCTTTGCACGAAAGATGAAGTGTCAGATTCATTCCTCATTTAAACATATGCTGTGCTGTCACTTCAGTAAATAATAAAATATTTACTGAGCGTATGGCTTTTGAATGAGCGTATGGCTTCAACTGACATCTGTCTTTAAGCGTATGGATGAAAATGACAGCGTGTCATAATTTTCCACATCCTACAAGACCCCCTTCAAAGTTTTCGAACTTTATGAGTTTCAAAAGTTCGAAATTACTTTGAACAGAAAGTGGGAATGAGTCCTGACACGCTGGCATGAGTTCATTAAATGTCATGATGACTCTTCATTTTTCGAGATTGATTGAATCTGATGGAAGAATATGAACATCCAGCAAGCTCTATTATATAAACCGAGAGAATTCAATTTTTTGACTTTCATCTTTTGAAACCATGACTCCAAAGGAAGCTGCTGAAGAAGAAGCACGTAAGTTGGGATTCTGTTCCCATGGTGACCCCACTTTTGGTGACCCCACTTTTGGGGGCCAAGAACCCGAACCTGTCGTCATCGAGTTCAAGGACGACCCTATGCATTTAGCTAAGAATTTCTTGGGCTACTTTGGTCTGGACGGCTCCTCTTCTTCTGATGGGCAGAGCCTCGCAGAGAAGCGTAAAATGTTCGTTGCTCTGTTACACCGCATGGGGGTCCAAAGTGTAGAAGAGTTAGGCGTCAAGCTTATTCGCTCTGGAAAATAGAGCGTGACTTTGTTGCACCCCTTTCTTTCCCTCTCTCTTTTTGTTTTGTAAGGTCATCAGTGCCTTTAATGAAAATGAATATTCAAGAATTCTCTGTTTAGTATAATTTTGTGTTGAAAACTAACATGCACCGTTGAATAACTGTAGAATACGCCGTCTTCCAAGTTGTAAGTTACGCTAGATAGCGTATGCCAATGAAATAGCGTATATTATGCTATTTTCCAATGTTTTGTGAATTCCACTGAATAGCGTATATCAGCGTATGTTACGCTATAAATTACGCTGTCCTTTAACATTGTGATTACGCCAAATAACGTACGCCAATGAATAGCGTGCACCAATAAATAGCCCGTAAGTTACGCTATCTTCCAACGTTTTGGAAAGCACTCTTTGAATATTTCCAAGGCTGTGCTGGTTTCTAAAGTACACGTGTCATTCATTCCACGTTTACGAGCGCTATTCATGCGGATCCTTTCCAAGAATAGGTTTATGCTCCATACTTTAAATAGATGGATGAATTCCACGCAAACTCATCTTCCCATTCTTCTTCCTCTCTTCTGAGAATGAATTTTCTATGAGAAGGAAATAGGAAAGCCATGTTGTCTGATGTCAAATCTCTGTGCACGCTACCAGACATGGATCTGTCAATCCTTAGCAGCAAACTCAGCGGTAAGTTCAATATGCACGCATCGAATTTTTTTTGTTTGCTAAGGACAAATTCATCTTCCCGAAATGAACAGAATGCATCTGTCTTTGCTTGGCCAGTTTCTGTTAACTGATTTTTCTTTACTGTTTCTTGCAGAATTTTGGCTGAAAACCTTCTTCAGAACTGGCATTGGTGATATGGATGCTGTGGACAATGTTCTTCTGACATCTACATCAGGGAGCTCATACGCTTTTGACGCGTACATCAGACAACTCAGAACTCTTCGTGTGATAGAAGGGTCTTCCTCAGATGGTAGGAAGAGCCTTTATACACGAAAGTTGGATGGTGGAGTCAACTCTACCCCGAGAAATCGGGTAGTAGAGTTCCTTTCACGGCAGAACTAGGAATTGTATCCCAAGGTTTGGATACATTCCTATCTGCTTGAGGTGCCGCCGTTCCTCCACGCGCTGTATTGGCAGCAACACGCCATCGTGTTGCCATACTCTATGGTTCTCCTCTCGTCTGAGAGATAAGACCAGAGTTTGATTCCTGCTGGACACCCAGGAATTGCCACAAACAACGAGATTGCCAGAGAAGATCCAAGAAGAAATAGATCTCAGTTGTACATAGAATGAAAATCCAAGATTTGTACTAGATTTCCATTATGATTTGTAGGAAAGTCTAAGAAATGTAATAGACTTTTTATGAAAATGGGAATGGAAATGACAATTCTTCTATGCTCAATGATTTGTATTTGTGGATGAATTGTGGACATGATAGATAATAAAATCATCTTTTCTGTTTTAGAGTATATGATATTATCAGAGGTATTATGGACATGATAATATATAGGAACTCGAAAGAAAATAGATTGATTTCTATGCAGAGGTCAAAACATGACAAATGAGTAAGTAGATTCGGAATTGATTCAGAGGTTATGAAAACGTGATCAATAACGAATCCCCACTTAATGAACTGATAGAAGATTATGAACGGATGAACCGTTAGGAAATGAAGAACAGATGAACTGTCGAGTGAATGTAATAAATGAACGGACGAACCGTCAAGTATTAATGAACATGTGAAACGTCGGATGAATGTGAGAAATGAATGGATGAACTGAATATCGGGAAAGAATACGTCCCTTCGATCCTGGCAAATATATGCCTATAAATAGAGCATCTCTTTGAGTAGAAGGATCACACATTATTCTCCTTTATTCAAAATGTTTTCCGAAGAGAACACGAAGAAAACCGAAGTCGTCTCCAAAGTCGATGAAAATGCTAAAGAGCACTCGACTCCACAAAAGAAGGAGACGGGCGAAAGCTCGTCTGCTCCCAAGCTGCCGAAAGATATCTTGGATTTCTTGGTCGAACAAGGAGAAACCGAAGAAGAAGAAGCAATGAGGCTGGCTGCCTGTCAGTTCTTGGTGCTGTCAGGAAATGATGTATTCAATTCTTTTGCTAATTATGTATGTGGTCCTCGTCCCAAGTACGAAAGGGATACCAGTGATCTTCCATGATGATGTACTTCTTGAAGAATTTGTCTCAAATAAACTCTGTTTAAGGAAACTTTGTTTATGATGTATCCTTCCTGCTTTATATTATTTTGCCTTTATTCACTGATCTTTTAGACTCAGAAATCAAAAGGACGAGATATCATTTTCATAGAATATGGTACATACTGAGATAGAAAATTCAGAGGTGATATGGACATGATTTTCTATACAAGATCTTTATTAAATCCACTGGGAATCTAATAAGACAAAATATTAAATTCTCTGGGAAAATGATACATGGTAGAATATCAGTTTCCGCTGGGGAAAATGACATCGAAATAGCTTTTGTAGAGAAGAATAAATTTTTGATTTTACACTTGCTGGGGAGTAATGAAAATATTATTTATACATAATATTTCTTTAAGAATTTGCCATTGATAGGCATCATCGTGACTTTCCCGTCCATAGAGGCAAGCTGATATGCTCCATTAGAGAAGACTTTGTTTACTACGAATGGGCCTTCCCATTTCGTGTCAAATTTGCCTTTGCTCATATGTGTCATGGTCATCGGACGTCTGACAGTAAGGACCAATTCTCCCTTTTGATATGTTCTGACTTTGACTTTCCGATTAAAAGCTTTTGAGATTCGGGCTTGATATAGCTCGATATTTTGATGCGCATACAATCGTTTTTCATCTAGAGCTTCCAACTCTTGAAGTCGAAGTCGATCATTATTTTCTGTTGTAAGTTCATTGGAGATTGCAATTCTTAGAGAAGGAATTTGTATCTCGAGAGGAAGAACAGCTTCACACCCATACACCAAAGAGAAAGGCGTACATCCGGTCGCATTGCGAACTGTGGTACGATAAGCCCATAAACATTCACCAAGCTTCTCACTCCAGTTACGTTTATTGGAAGAAACGAACTTTTTCAAGAGTTTGATGATTGTTTTGTTGAAAGCCTCTGCTAGTCCATTGGCTGCTGGATTATATGCTGTAGGAGCCAGATTATTAATCCGATGATCATCACAGAATCGAGTAAATTTCTGGCTGACGAACTGTGGTCCATTATCATGGATAATACGCCGAGGAACACCAAATCGATAGATGACATGATGTTTGACAAAGTTGATAACATTAGAAGTCTTGACTTCAGATAACGGGATTGCTTCAGCCCATTTAGAAAAGTAATCAGTTATTGCTAGAATAAACCGATGTCCTTTTGATGATGGTGGATTGATAGGACCGATGACGTCCATGCCCCAAGCTTCAAAGGGCCATGATGCCGCTGTTGGGTGTAAGAACTCCGATGGTTGATGGATAAAGTCTGCATGAATTTGACAGGCTTTATATTTTCGAGCATATTGAATGGTATCAGCTACCATCGTGGGCCAATAATAACCCATACGTCGGATACGATCTTGAAGTTTTGGACCTGGCTGGTGAGCTCCGCAGACGCCATCATATGCTTCACGGATTATCTGTTGTGCTTTTTCACCAGCGATGCATCAAAGGAGAAGACCATCATAGGCTCGACGATATAGTGTCTTCGTAGTATGATTATAATAGAATCTGAGAGACCGGCGCCGGATAGATGCTGCTTCACTCGGGTTATCAGGAAGTATGTCATACAACACAAAGTCCAGAAACGGACGTCTCCAGTCTTCAGTTACGGTGTCTATTTTGTTAGAAAAGACATATTCCATAGTAGAATCGGAAGAAGACAAGGACACTTTGTCAAATTTTAATTCAGCATCAAAGTTGAGAGAATCTTCATCTGGATTATGGGGAAAAACCAAAGCCAGATTATTTTCAACGCAGAATAGTTCTCGGTTATAAACCACTATCACTTGCTGACGTTTGATTGGTATGGCTAATACAGCAGCAAGATTAGCCAAAGCATCAGCTTCTGCATTATAGGCTCGTCGAACATGTTCGATAAAGAAACCTTCAAAGGAGGAGGCCATAGAGAGTGCTGTTCGATGATAAGGTATCAAATCTTGATGACGAACTTCATACGTTCCTCTGATCTGATTGATGATAAGCTTAGAGTCTCCATAAACTTCTAAATATTGAACATCCAGATGTTTAGCGAGTTGAAGACCAATGAGCAACGCATTGTATTCTGCAACATTATTTGAGCATGATTGATCCAGAGAATAAGCCCTCTGAATAGTTAATCCCTCTGGGGATACAAGAACAATTCCAACTCCGGCGATAATATCGCCGTTAGGACCTATTCTAGATGCTCCATCAAAGAATAGACGCCAGGTAGGAACTACTTCAGAAACCAGATTTGAATCCAGAACTTCATCGGGAATCTCATCATATAATTTAGAATCTTCTGGGACTGCATGAGCTGCTAGAAAATCAGCAAGAGCCTGTCCTTTAACTGACTTCTGAGGAATATAATGTATGTCATATTGGGCTAACAAGATTCTCCAATTAGCTAGTCTGGAGTTGAGAATATCAGGTTTCTTTATCATAATCCTGATGGGATTCACTCTGGAAATGACATGAATCGTTTGACCGATAATATAATGTCGCGTTTTCTGAACAGCAAACATTAATACTAGGCATTCTTTCTCGATTGGAGAATAACGCGGTTCAGCGCCTGTCATTGTGCGACTGAGATAATAAATGGCCTGTTCATGACCATCTTTATTTTTTTGGGCGAGTAATGCACCAAGAGAATGATCCATAGCTCGAACATATAGAAGAAATGGTATTCCCGAGACGGAAGGTACCAAAACTGGAGGGTTCATGAGGTACTGTTTGATGTCATCAAATGCTTTTTGACATTCTTCGTTCCAGATGAAAGATACACCTTTCTTCAGAAGTTTGTTGAATGGTCTACAGCGTCCTGATAAGTTGGAAATGAATCTCCTGATATAAGCAATTTTTTCTTGAAATCCTCGTAGCTCTTTTAAGGTACGTGAAGGACGCATCTCTTGGATGGCTTTGATCTTCTCGGGATCCACGTGTATACCTTTAGCGGTAATGACGAAGCCGAGAAATTTACCACTAGAGACGCCCAGGAAGGACTTAGTAGGGTTCATTTTAAGTTGATGCTGACGCATTAAATCAAAGATAGTCTTCAAATCTTGGATATGATCCTCCTTTCGTCGACTTTTGACTGCAATATCATCAACATAGCATTCGACTATTTTTTGAAGATGTTCACGAAATATAGTGCTCATTGCTCGCTGATATGTTGCTCCTGCATTCTTGAGACCAAACGGCATCACTGTATAACAGTATGTACCGATCGGCGTTCTGAAGGAAGTGTGTTTTTCATCATCCGGAAACATTTTGATTTGGTTGTATCCCGAATACCCATCCATAAATGTCATTCGTTCGAAACCACATGTATTATCGATCATGACATCAGTAATTGGAAGAGGTTCGACTTGTAAGTGTCGATCGTAACAGCATCCGGAGTTCTAAGAGGCATTTTGAGGGCTTCTCTTCTGAATCTCTCAATGAATTCCTCAGTGGTCTCATTATTCTTCTGTTTGATTCTTATGAGGGCCGACATGGTCATATCATTGAGCCCTTCGTAGAATCGTTCAAGAAACATTTGCTTAAAATCGGCAAATGAGGTAATGCACCCATCAGGGAGACTTCTATACCATTCATAAGCCGTTCCTTTGAGACATCCAATGAACACCCGAGTAAGGAAGGCGTCACTTGGTTGCAGTTGATCAGTCATTACTTCAAAATGATTAATGAACTGACTTGGAGAGGTTGTCCCATCATAGAAAGAGATGGTCGGAGGTTTGTATTTTGGTGGATACGATACTTGCTTCCATTCTATCGGATAAGGCTGTTTGATGCCTAACCTTTGTAAACCATCCTTCTGTTTGAATGCCTCGAACTGAGTTTTGAGATTCTTCAATTCTTCAGAGACAACTCCCGAAGATTGTGGAGTTGTGGCTTGTAGAGTGTAATTGGGAGGAGGGACTGCAGCATATGTACCACCCCCAGCTCCAGAGTGACTTGGGGTGGTTTGTACAGGAACATTAGATTGTACCCCCGGAATAGTAGAGGGTTCGGGGTTTGGAACAACAGGGGTATTCAATACCACTGGTCGTGCTGTCTGTTGTTGAGCCTGCATTAGAGTGTGCATAGCACTCAATGTATCTGCCATAGCTCGTAATTGTTGTTCTAAAGAAGAAATCCTCTGTTCATGAGCCTCATTGCTAGTCGAAGGTTCATGATCACTTTCTACCATGTAAGTGGTAATCATTCGAGGAATAGATGATGAAACAGTCTGTTCTGAATCATCACTGTGTGAATCAGTATCTTTCCCAGGGCTTTTTACAGGAGTCAATACTAGAAAATTGGACTCTCCAAGGAAGTCTTCTGTGATCTCCGGATTACCACTTAGATGAGAAGAAGAAGAAGAGGCTCTGGTCAAGGCTCCGGTCCTGGATCGAGTGCCGAGATAAACACCATCTTCAGAGTCTGATATAGCATCAGACCGTATGCTACCCCCAATATTTCTGGAAGTTATGTTGACAGAAGCATAAAGAGGTTCATCTTCATCCAACATTGGTTCATATTGAATCCGTTCGAAAATAGATTGTCTTTTTGGTGAACAACAACATTGGATGACAACCCGAGGTTGGAAGTCACAACCATGCTTTTCATGGCGAATATGGGCAATGTCATAGCCAGATGGAGTGTCAATTCTCTGTTTATTTTGCAAATATTCTCGGAGATCTGTAGGAACAGATTGGGAAGTATTTGAAGATAGTTTCTGTGTAGAAACTTGTCTTTTGTTCTTCTGTCTTCTTGGTTCTTGAGTGTATAAAGACTGATTAATTTGAGCCACATAGTTCTTGGCATATTCTGCATCAGGGTCTAATATACTTGTCTCAGTGGAACCGAACCGATTCTGATTAAGCTTATTACGAAGATCCGTAGGAGATTTGACTTTGATATCAGTCTTGGATACTTGTAATTTGCCTTTCTCAGACCGAGAAATTTTGAGAGAAGGAAGATGAGTATTATTCCGACTAGGAGTCGGTAATAATCCATCTTTGGAGGAGTTAGCCAAAAGGCGTTTTCCATTGTTTGATCTAGTAAGAGTACTAGTCAAATTAACTCCAGAGGTAAAGACCTTAGGAGTAGAGGAGTTGACTAAAGAGTCTTTCTCCTTGGTTGGCACAAGATGTGCAAGTTGAGGGGGAATCATTTGTATGTTCTGTGGAAGAGAACCCCCAATTTGATTTTCAGAAACAGTCAAAGGACTGTATTTGTTAGCATACGCTGACTTCAGTTTGGACTTCTGGTCATACGCTGCCTTTTTATTAGCATACACTGGCTTTGGCTCAGCGTACGCTGCCTGATGTTGGCTGTTGTACGCTGCCTTTGCCGTACGCTGCCCTTTGAACGCCATACGCTCAGAGTCATCAATGGCTAAAGAGCCGACTGCTGTCGTAAGAATAGAGGAAGAAGGAACCTTGACATGTCCAGAGATGGTTTTCCTTGTACATATTGACTTGGTTAAAGAACCAATTTTGTCAGCGTGACTAGGGGAAACCACTGTTGCCGTGTTCCGAGAAGCCGAAGTGTGCTTCATGGAAGTTGAAGACGTGTTCTTGTCAGCATGAGAAGTGACAGAAGCGTCTCGGATTGCTGCAGAAGACTTAGGGACATAGACGGAGTGTCCCTTCTTCTTGGCAACAGGAAGAGCGGAGGAAGCAGTACGGCCCTCCTTCGCCTTGAGCATTTCTTCATAAGCCGATTGGTCGAATTGTACAACCATCGTCTTCTTCGTCAAGCCGATCGACGAAGTATCGCATTGAGTTGTTGCTATCTCATTGGAGGAGACAGCTTTCCCCAGCAGAGTCGCCAATTTATTTTTCATAAATAAATTCACTTTATTTATTTTGTATCTGAGAAAATTACAACTGTAGGAATCTAATCTAGAAGACGATTACTTTATCCCTTGGACGATGCGATGAAGAAAACTCGAACTTTGAATAACTTGGACAGCAACTGGGCAATCTCTCTGTTCTATCTGAAAATGACCTGTAGTCTCTGATAAATGTGAAGAAACTCTTTTTTATAGAGTTCAGGATAACTGTCCTTAAGCATACGCTCAGGTAGTTACTTGACGTGTGCATAACTGCAGGGACGCGTGGCGAATTCTGATGGAGACACATTAGCGTGCGGTTGAAAGTAGTGGAGCATGTTCAGGAGAGATTGATGGCCTGGATGCCACGTTGCATAACTTCTAGAGAAGTGGATAACTGGTACAGGACACGTGAGAACGTGTGTTGACTGTAATCCTGGATATGGTTACTGTAATATGCTGCCTTGTTGAAGGAGAGTTTATACACTGACTTGGACAGCGTAGTGCCATAGGAAATCCATACGCTCACTTTATGGGCAAGGAGTCATGTGAGGTCATACGCTCGCTTGGTTAACAAGGAATCATGTGAGGTCCATACGCTCACTTGACTGTGTGAAGAAGGAGTCATGTGAGGTCGATACGCTCACTTGACTGGATGAAGAAGGAGTCATGTGAGGTCGATACGCTCGCTGGAGAAGTAGCCACGTGGCTATCATCAATCTTCTTTGGTACACCATATCTTCCCATAACTGACAAAATCTTCTCGAGCGTCGTGACTGCAGATTTGACGGCTGACAGACTGTCAAAACTGACAGTAATGATGGCTTTTGTATTTATGAAGGCTGCTGAGTTGTCCTCGTAAAAGACAAAACTGGCTCTTCGAAAACCTATACGATGGTTACTTTTCTCGTGACAGCTGTCTTTGCACGAAAGATGAAGTGTCAGATTCATTCCTCATTTAAACATATGCTGTGCTGTCACTTCAGTAAATAATAAAATATTTACTGAGCGTATGGCTTTTGAATGAGCGTATGGCTTCAACTGACATCTGTCTTTAAGCGTATGGATGAAAATGACAGCGTGTCATAATTTTCCACATCCTACAGTAACATGTGTGAGAGTGAGTGAAACATGAAAACAGTGATAAAGTGATGGCTAACAGTGAATAGGAGAGTCACCTGTGTGTTCTTAGGTGGCAGGAATGCATACAAGGGTGTAGGGTGTCAATGACAGAAATGTGTGGTGTGTGTTATGGAATAAAATATGGTGGGGTGAAACAGTGTGCAATATGTGTCTCATGAAGTTCATAATTTAACAGTATATGCATCTCAATTTAAGACAACTTAGGCATTCAAATAGGAAGGAAATCGATTCATGACATTCAATTAAAACTAGCTAGCATTGAATCACAAGGAGGAGGGTTCAAGTCTCCTATGTTCACAGAAAATGTGACAGGATATATGCTTTTGTGTGTAACAGTTAGGAACATGTGTGTATGGGTAAATAGTAACATTGGTAGGAAATTTGTGTGTGAGGCTAACCTGTGTGTGACAGAAAATCAAGACAGGGGTTGTGTGTGCCATACCATGTGAGCCTCAATCCCATCATCAGTTAATCATTATAGAGGATAATTTCAGTTCAGATTTCATGAGAAGGAAGGGAAATCAATTCATCTCAGAGACTACACTATCTCAGGTATTGAATCACCCAAGTTAACTCCCTAACAATCTCAGGTTTTATTCATGAAAACTCAGGTTTCCATTGCAACAGCTTAATTCCAGGTTCTCAGGATTTCATTCCAGGATTAATTCCTATTTCAACAATCAAACTCATAATCAAAAGGAATCTATCAAGCAATTAACATATAAGTATACACCACATAAACCCAAACTGATTTAGCATTCCATTTCAGGATTGGGTTTTAACTGACATTTCTCATGTCAAAACTGGAAATCTATGATACACCACAACCCGTTTCGAAAATCCCTATTTCACCTTGATAAAGCCAACTCAAACATGTAACCTTATTGCAGTAAATTAAAGCATATGCACTGAATTTGCAATCGAACAGAAATGGGTTCATAGGTTAACTGACATTTCACAAAAGAAAAAAAAAACAACTGAACCCGACTGATACTTGAACCTATCCTTCAATTTCGAAACTCAAAATTAATCATCGAAACTCACAAACAGGCATAAAGGTGTGTTAACCATGTGTTCGTGTGTCTAGGGGTGTTATTCGTGTCCACTAAAGTGGACACGAAGTGTCCAAGGTAAGGAAAAACTGGATTCAAATTTAACAGTGCACAGTTTGTGCACAGGCTCGTGCAGCCATGTCGAGTCCAATAGGACTCGACACACAACACGAGGAGGGTCGTGCCCGTGTCCAGTGTTAGAGTAGGTCTAGGGCTAGGGAGTAGATACCCTAAATCGGGTCTAGACCGTGTCGCGTCTGATTTAATCATGCGTATCAGACGCGATTTCTGCGCGTGTGCGCACAGTGTCAAATTCGTGCGCGTGCGATTTCTCTGCGTGTAGTAAACCATATGCTCCCAAATTTTGGGAGCATAGTGTCAGTGATTGCCCCAACATTCCCACAAAATTTCGTATTCTAATGTGTCCTATATAGTGAGATATCGTGCCTGAGTAGCAGGACAGTGCACTCGTGTCGTGCACGCGTGTCCAACACCAAAAAGTGACACAAAACGACACTAAAATACTAACATCCTTCACAACAATTAATGTACATCCTTATGTCTACCAATTCATGTAATTATAATTTCAAAAATCGAAAATAAATTCCTAAGTGACATTTTATCAAATACATGCACACGTGTCATGATACGTGTCCGATACGGACACGTAAAGGACATGAAACCTAGCAAAACCTATTCCTACAGAGAGAGGACACCTAGGGCTTCCTATCCATGCAAAGAAATCAAAATTTGGTGGAGAGAATAGGGATTTACCTATAGGTTTGAAATGGCTCAAAAAAAGCCCCAAAGTGAGTTGTTCCTCAAGCTACCCAAACTCTTCCAAATTGTCCCTTCCCTGGAATTTCTCATCATAGTCATCAAAAACACAGAGATTAGAATCTATTGCAAGAAATTAGGAAGAAAAAGGAGTTGAAATGAGGAGTTATGGATTGGGGAAGAAAGGGTTTTACCTCTATTTTCAACTTGCTATTTTTTCTAAGGAGGCTAGCCCTAAGTTTGAGGAGACATTAAATAGGAGTGTGGATCCCTAGGTGGCTGGTCATAAATGCTAGGGTTAGGGTTTAGTTAGTTGGGTCATGGGCCTCCCTCTCTAAGTCAAGTTACATCTAAGTTTCTAAGGGCCCATTCTCAAAAATCAATTCTCATGACTAAAACTTCTATTTGATTTCTAACTTGATAATTTTTACCCTCAACTTAAGTTAACCATCCTACTTAGCCCATGGGTTAAGTCTAAGCTTCTAGGTTAGTGTCACTCCCCGTTTCCGGAATGCATATTTTTATATATGAACAACTCATGTGTATTTATTTAGTATTTATCATGTATTATTCTGTATTTAAATTCCTTTAGTTTCATGTTAATTAATTATCTGCTCTTTAAAATTTTTATGTTAATTAATTTCCTGCAATTTTATTTCTGCAATTATATTTCTGCAATTTTATTACCTGTATTTTATTTGCTGCTTTAGTCTTATTGGGTTTCGGTTTGCTGAATCCCCTTAAACCCGGCCCAACACCCCACCTACCACCACTCCCCCTATTTAAAGCTTCCATCTCTCTCTCTCTCCTCATTACTTCATTCTCACCATTACTTCTTCTTCTTCCTCTCATTACTCTCCACCACCTACCAGCAGCAGGAGAAGGCAAGTGCAAACTTGCTTCTCAATCACCCATTTTTATGGTTCATTTCCCTTCCTCTCATGATCCTGAGAGAGTTTAGTTCTTGGCATTTTTGGTTTCCGTGGCTTAATTTCCCTAGATCTAAGTTTGTGTATTTTGGCTGTTCATAGGTTTTGGTCCACCAACTTAGCGTGTTTTCGGAGATAGATAGTTCATGTGGTAGAACTGCTCGTTAGTCACGCACACGTCTATACGTGTCAGCGTAGATTTTTGTTACGCTCACGTCTTTACGTGCGTGCGTGACATTTGCGTGCGTGACTTTTCATGCTCATGCTGTTCTTACGTGCGTGACTTTTCACGCACACGTCTGTACGTGTCTGCGTGTAT
The DNA here is from genome assembly GCA_029216955.1 of Iris pallida. Classification (NCBI taxonomy): domain Eukaryota; kingdom Viridiplantae; phylum Streptophyta; class Magnoliopsida; order Asparagales; family Iridaceae; genus Iris; species Iris pallida. Next base: position 5,958,855 of record JANAVB010041017.1, read on the forward strand.
TTTTAGTCACGCACACGTCTGTACGTGTCTGCGTGTATTTTTAGTCATGCACACGTCTGTACGTGTCTGAGTGTATTTTTAGTCACGCACAAGTCTCTACGTGTCTGCGTGGATTTGGAGTCACGCTCATGTTCTTACACGTTACCGTGTATTTTTAGTCACGCTAACGTTCTCATGAGCGTGCGTGTATTTTTTAGTCACGCTGACGTTCTCATGAGCGTGCATGTATTTTCAGTCACGCACACATCCATGAGCGTGCGTGTATTTTTAGTCACGCACATCCTTGCGTGCATGGATTTTTTGTCACCTTTTCACGCTCACTTGAGTCTGCGTGAATTTCCCTTCACGCTCACACTGTGCATGCCAGCGTAAATTACTTTTTCACGCTCACGCTGTCCCACGCTCACTCCTACTAGACTTGGCGTGACTTTTGGCCTTAGCTTAGACTTGTCAGCGTGACTTTCTTGACCTGGGTGTTTTAATTGTCCTATAATTATTCATTTAATGATGGCATGATAATTCTTCTATTATATCCTTACGCCTTTTTGCATGAACTTGATAAATCATGATATGTTAATATTGTTAATACAGATTGTTATGTGGAATGTGTCATGTGTCTTGATTGATCCATGGATACCCAGTATGACTAGAACTTAATTCTGAGGAGTTATAGGCTCGACCCCATGTAATACTAATTGACTTTCATGCCTTGTCACCATTGATAATGATTGTGACATTGACTAATAATTGATTATGTGTTCCTAGTTGGAACTAAGAGACTGGCTAGTCGTCTTATTGAAATGAATGAATGAGACACGTTCATGTAATGAACTATTGTACTCGATTAGCCGATCCCGAATATTGGCATACAGGCACATGCAGGCTTCAAATTATTTATTTATTTATTTATTTAGTTATTTATTTTCTTACAAAAACCAGCATGTGTACTTTATGGTCAAGGCATGATTACTCCGTGGTTAGATTTGATTATTGCATTACGCTATGTAAGACCTACAACATAGCCACACGGGTATCGTTGTAGAGTTGCGTATATCGTACCCCGTACCAAAGTACTCATTTGAATGACCATGATCCACGGCATGGGATTTCACTCAACGTAGAGACTATTAAGTTAAATAAAATAATGATTGCATGGAGAGAATGGATTCCCGAGTTCTTACATGGCAGCCCCCTTGGGACGAGTAGTACCCGACGGGCCGGCTGGTTCCCACAGATACTGTAAATCTGCCACACGGGCAGGGAACGGTATCTGCTTTTATTATTATTGTATATTGTATATTGATGACGGGCGTCCTGCTAGGACTCGTCTAATTCATGCATGGCGCACATGATTCACTGGATAAACTAGCCTTGCTCGCACATAGTAAGAACTGAGGAATCCCTAATTGCATAATTCTAGGATAACTTGTGACTCACAATAGCAAGCCGTAGAATTTGATTGGCCGATCAAGATGATTTGTTTGTGTACTGTACTACTCTGTTACCTAACTGGGATAATCAGAATGTCAGGACATGACGGGCCAACTTCTGTCCTTGTTTGGTTGGGAGGTTGGTTCGAAGTGTCGTGATGTGATGTGAATCCTAGTAGCAAGCAGAGATCTATTATTATATTCTTTTACTTACTGGTTTATGTCCTTCATATCGTCCTTCCTTGTGGTACTTGCTATTAGAGGTCTAACCTCTCTGGTTTTGTATGGCCAGATTTAGAGCCGGTCCCCGAGGATCCAGCTTACTTCTACCTCCAAGATGGTCAACACTAGGAGAATGATTGCAGGAGGACTCGAGTGGGTTCCTTACTTCACCGCTCGTTTTGTTATTTACCTATATACTTAGCCGTTTGGCACCGACATGTTAGTCGAATTGTCTTGTACTCACTCCTACATAATTGTAACTAAAGTCAGACTGCAGCTGATAACAATTGTGTTTACCTTGCTATACCATCTGGCTATGTTTTGAAAAGCCAGATCTCAAGAACATTTTGACTGAGCATTTGGGACGCCTTACTGCTTTATCTTACATGTTCTCTATTTTTGTTTCTTGTTTGAATGATTGAGACAATAGAGGTAAAATGACCATAGTAAGACTTTCATGTAGTATGCACCCCCTCGTCTGGTTAGACAGCATTGATCGTATTATACGGTATTCATCTATCCGTAATTCGTAGCTGGCTGAGTCATTCCCTCGCTCTCCAGTATTTTGGTTCAGGGGCGTGACAAGGTTTTAGTGGTGGCCCATGCAGGTCTGATTTCAGACTTGTGGGGTGTTTTGATTTATAGGATGTCTCAATCACACATGTTCCCCCTTGATCTCATGGTTCGTTATTCTCCGCCCTTGCTTGACATTCCGGTATCCTTTGGCTTCTTTGATTCTTCATGTCCCGTCGTTTGATTTTTCTCTTGTCCCTTTTCTTAGGGGCACTTCGTCCGTATCGGTCAGAGCTGGGCAGCAACAACAAGAGCAACATAGGCAACCTGACCAGGTTGGTCAGCAACAAGGGCCGGTCTCACCTCAGGAGGCTACCCAGGAGGAAGTGATAGTGGAACCAGCAGCTGGATCGCAGTATCCGGATGTTCCACCACCACCAACAGTTCCACCTACCCAAGTAGACACACCAGCCCTTTTGGAGATCATGAGAGGAATGATGGCCACTCAGCAACATCAGATGTTGGTCCAGCAGCGCATGCACACTCAGCTACAAGAGCAGAATGTGTTGCTCAACCAAGGATTGCAGACGGCTTTGGAAAGAGGAGTGAGGACTGATTCAGGAGCATCAGCTAGGTTTTGCAAGTACAACTCCCACCGTTTTGAGGGCACGGAGGATGCCATCTCAGCAGATGCATGGCTTAAGGATATGGAGGCTATTTTGACAGCGGCTAAGGTACCGGCAGCAGAACGTGTGGATCTAGTGAAGTTGTTACTTCAGGATCTCGCATGTGATTGGTGGAAATCAGAGGAAGTGGGCATCAGACGTCCTGTAGCTTGGGACAATTTCACAGCAAGATTCAAGACCAAGTACTATGGAGTTGTGGCGCAGTTTGAACTACAACAGAAGTTTATCAACCTCAGGCAGGCCGGCAAGACGGTAGATGCTTATGCAGCGGAGTTCTGCAGATTGAGTAGATTCGTCCCAGAGATGGTAGCAACAGAGAGCCGGAGGGCTATGAGGTTTCAGCAAGGGTTTCATCTTGAGCTTTTGCAATTGATAGAGGGACACAATTACCAGACTTTTGATGAGATATTGACGGCGACTCGAAGGCATGAGATCACCATACAGAGGCTTGCAGTAAGGACTGGGGGTCAGAAGAGATCCCACAGTCAGATTGAAGGAGGAGGGGAAGCCGCGCCCCGAACAACAGCACCATCCACTGGCATTCGTATCCACGATATGGCGATACGAGGGCCAGCACCACCCAGACAGCAGCAACAACAGCAGAGGAAGAACCAGCAACCCCCGGCGGGCTGCACTTATTGTGGGAAGATGGGGCACACTAGAGATGTGTGTCGGATATTGAATGGACTGTGTCTGATATGTGGAAATCCAGATCATCGGGTTACCACATGTCCCATGAATTCGAGGTCAGGAGGACCAGGGCAGCAGTTTCCTGCTCTGCCAGCACCAGGGGCAGGCCAGTATCGAGGACCAGCAGTGGCAGTAAGGCCGTTGGCATAGCGTCCATTAGTACCGCAGGCTCAGATGTTTCGGCAGCAGGGACCGCCGATGCAGCAACACCAGCATAGACCACCCCAGCATCATCAAGGAAGGGGCCAACAACAACATCAGGCTAGGCCGCAGCATGGAAACCAGCAAGGAGGTCGAGGGCAAGCATTCACTCTGTCCTTGGAGGAGGCATTGGCATCGGAAGATGTTGTGGCAGGTAACATTCTCGTCGCCTCATATCCCGCAGTAGCATTGTTTGATTCGGGAGCATCCCATTCATTTATATCTGCACGATTTGCGACACGACTAGGAATGGAGTTCGAGACATTGCCAGGGAGGTTGAATATACTCACTGGCAATGGGCTCGTAGGAGTTAGTAGAGTTATTCTAGCGTGTAGCATTGTAGTTTGCGGGCATTCTTTACCTGCCCGGTTGATAGAATTTCCTGTTAGAAATTTTGACGTTATCTTAGGCATGGACTGGCTGAAAGACAGTCATGCGACAATAGATTATCGTAGAGGGAGTGTATCTTTTGATATTCCAGGCATGAAGAGATTCACCTTAGTCAGATCAGAGGCAACTCAACCAGAGCAGGGAGTAGTAACGGCAATGGAAGAAGTTCAGATCCCGAAGGTAGTCGATGAGTTTCTAGACGTATTTCCTGAAGAACTTCCAGGTCTACCACCGGTTAGAGATATTGAGTTCAGCATAGAATTGGCACCAGGAACTAAACCAATATCAGATCGGATTTACAGAATGGCGGATTCAGAGCAGGCCAAGGTTTATCAGCACATAGAGGAATTGAAGGAGAAGAAATTCATCCAAGCTAGCGTGTCACCATGGACAGCACCAGTGGTGCTTGTGGGAAAGAAGGATGGGTCATCCAGATTGTGCATTGACTACAGGAAGCTTAACGCGGCAACAGTGAAGAACAAGTACCCATTACCCAGGATCGATGACTTATTTGATCAGTTGAGCAAGGCTAGAGTTTTCTCTAAGATAGATCTTCGTTCAGGGTACCATCAGGTGAGGGTTCGGAAGGAAGATATTCCCAAGACAGCATTCAGGTCAAAGTATGGACATTATGAATTTTTAGTAATGCCGTTTGGTTTGACCAATGCTCAAGCAATATTCATGGATTTGATGAACAACATCTTTATGCCATATTTAGACCAGTTTGTCATTGTGTTTCTTGACGACATTCTCGTATACTCTGCTAGTGAAGAGGAGCATGAAGACCACCTCAGGAAAGTATTGCAGATTCTGAGAGAGAGCCAGTTGTATGCCAAGCTCAGCAAGTGTGAGTTTTGGTCGGATCATATTTCATTTTTGGGTCATATCATATCAGGAGCTGGAGTAGCAGTAGATCCCAAGAAGGTAGAAGCAGTAGAGAGTTGGCCAGTACCCAAGACCGTAGCAGATGTGCGAAGTTTCTTGGGATTGGCAGGATATTACAGAAGGTTTGTGTCAGACTTTGCTAGGCTTTCAGCACCCATGACCCGCTTGACCCGGAAGGATGTGCCATTTGATTGGTCGGCAGAATGTCAGGCATCATTCGAGACTTTGAAGCAGAAGTTGATATCAGCACCTATTCTTACATTGCCAGTTGGGCCCAGAGGTTTTATAGTATATTGTGATGCGTCAGGTAAAGGACTTGGATGTGTCCTTATGCAGCATGGGAAGGTGATAGCGTATGCATCGAGGCAGCTTCGGGACCACGAGAAGAATTACCCAACTCATGATTTGGAGTTAGCGGCAGTAGTGTTTGCTCTGAAGCTATGGAGGCATTACTTATATGGTGACCGAGTGGAAATGTACACAGACCATAAAAGTTTGAAGTACATCTTTACTCAGAAGGAGCTGAACATGAGGCAGAGAAGATGGTTAGAGTTGATCAAGGATTATGACGTGGAGCTTCAGTATCATCCAGGCAAGGCTAATGTGGTAGCAGACGCTCTCAGCAGGAGAGGCGTCGCATTTATGTTGACAACGTAAAAGCATATCTTAGAAGACCTTCAGAAGATGGGCATCGAAGTTATATTTCCTAGTTATGTAGGAGTTCTAACTAGTCTACAAGTCCAATCTGACTTGGTAGACAGGATCAAGGCAGCTCAGGCACAGGACCCAAGGATTCAGAAGCTTAGAAAAGAATGTGAGTCAGGACTCAGAAAGGAGATGAGGATTCACGAAGATGGTACACTTAGGTTCGGATCGCGTTTATGTGTGCCTAGTGGAGATATCAGACAGGAGGTCATGGCAGAAGCTCACAGTTCTCAGTATTCTATTCACCCTGGAGGGACCAAGATGTACCAAGATATCAAGCAGCATTTCTGGTGGAACGAAATGAAGAGGGAGATAGCTAGATTTGTTTCCCGTTGCTTGGTATGTCAGCAAGTGAAGGCAGAACAGCAGAGGCCAGCTGGGTTATTACAACCGCTTCCTATTCCGGAATAGAAGTGGAAACACATCACAATGGACTTTGTGACCGGTTTACCGAGGTCACCAAGTGGTAAGGACGCTATTTGGGTAATAGTGGACCGACTTACGAAGGTAGCACACTTTCTTCCTTTCAGAGTAGGACAATCTACAGAAAAGTTGGCAGAATTGTATATGCAACAGATAGTCAGGCAGCATGGAGTCCCTGTCAGTATTGTGTCGGATCGAGATACCCACTTTACATCACATTTCTGGAAGAGCTTACATCACAGTCTGGGTACCAAGTTAAGATTTAGCACGGCCTACCATCCGCAGACGGATGGGCAATCAGAAAGAACGATTCAGACTTTAGAAGACATGTTGCGAGCTTGCACTCTAGATTTTGTAGGGTCTTGGGAGAGCCACCTGCACTTAGTCGAGTTCTCATACAACAATAGTTATCAGGCCAGTATCCAGATGGCGCCATTCGAAGCACTATATGGTAAGAAGTGCAGGTCACCGCTTGCATGGGATAATATCGGGGAGAGGAAGATGCTAGGCCCAGAAATGATTATTCAGACGGTTGAAGTAGTTAAAGGAATTAGAGAGCGACTTCGAGTTGCGCAGTATCGGCATCGTCATTGGGCGGACCAGCATCGTAGGCCGTTAGAGTTCTCTGTTGGGGACCACGTATTCTTGCAGATCTCACCTACTCGTGGGGTCATCAGATTTGGCATTTGCGGGAAATTGAGTCCGCGGTACGTAGGCCCATTTGTTATCCTTGATCGGATAGGCGATGTTGCTTATCGTTTATCCCTCCCACCTTCGTTACGAGAGGTGCATGACGTGTTTCATGTATCTCAATTACGTAGATATATATCAGACCCAAGCCATGTCCTCGATCATTCTGAGCTGGTTGTTGGTACCAACCTGTCTTACGAGGAACAGCCTGTGTCTATTTTGGACCGAAGAGAGAAGATACTCAAGAACCGAACAATTAATCTTGTCCGTGTTGCTTGGGGTCATCACTCCTTGGGAGAGACAACGTGGGAACGTGAGGATGATATCCGATCACGGTATCCACACCTGTTTGACTCACAAGGTATATCTCTTTCTGTATACCTTGATTGTCTTGATTTTTTATGCTTATCGCCTTATGGATAGAACTACCTGATATCGTAGATTGATGGATTTACATATATAGTACTTGCTTTTGATATGGTAACAATGATTGCTCGCTCACTAGAATTGCTTGTATTAGTTTAGCTCTGATATTTCTATCCGGCTTGGATTTGAAATTCCGATGACGAAATTTTTCTAAGGGGGGGTAGAGATGTCACTCCCCGTTCCCGGAATGCATATTTTTATATATGAACAACTCATGTGTATTTATTTAGTATTTATCATGTATTATTCTGTATTTAAATTCCTTTAGTTTTATGTTAATTAATTATCTGCTCTTTAAAATTTTCATGTTAATTAATTTCCTGCAATTTTATTTCTGCAATTATATTTCTGCAATTTTATTACCTGCATTTTATTTGCTGCTTTAGTCTTATTGGGTTTCGGTTTGCTGAATCCCCTTAGACCCGGCCCAACACCCCACCTACCACCACTCCCCCTATTTAAAGCTTCCATCTCTCTCTCTCTCCTCATTACTTCATTCTCACTATTACTTCTTCTTCTTCCTCTCATTACTCCCCACCACCTACCAGCAGCAGGAGAAAGCAAGTGCAAACTTGCTTCTCAATCACCCATTTTTATGGTTCATTTCCCTTCCTCTCATGATCCTGAGAGAGTTTAGTTCTTGGCATTTTTGGTTTCTGTGGCTTAATTTCCCTAGATCTAAGTTTGTGTATTTCGGCTGTTCATAGGTTTTGGTCCACCAACTTAGCATGTTTTCGGAGATAAATAGTTCATGTGGTAGAACTGCTCGTTAGTCACACACACGTCTATACGTGTCAGCGTGTATTTTTGTTACGCTCACGTCTTTACGTGCGTGCGTGACATTTGCGTGCGTGACTTTTCATGCTCACGCTGTACTTGCGTGCGTGACTTTTCACGCACACGTCTGTACGTGTCTGCGTGTATTTTTAGTCACGCACACGTCTGTACGTGTCTGCGTGTATTTTTAGTCACGCACACGTCTGTACGTGTCTGCGTGTATTTTTAGTCACGTACACGTCTCTACGTGTCTGCGTGGATTTGGAGTTACGCTCATGTTCTTACACGTTAGCGTGTATTTTTAGTCACGCTAACGTTCTCATGAGCGTGCGTGTATTTTTTAGTCACGCTGATGTTCTCATGAGCGTGCGTGTATTTTCAGTCACGCACACATCCATGAGTGTGCGTGTATTTTTAGTCACGCACATCCTTGCGTGCGTAGATTTCTTGTCACCTTTTTACGCTCACTTGAGTTTGCGTGAATTTCCCTTCACGCTCATACTGTGCATGCCAGCGTGAATTACTTTTTCACGCTCACGCTGTCCTACGCTCACTCCTACTAGACTTGGCGTGACTTTTGGCTTTAGCTTAGACTTGTCAGCGTGACTTTCTTGACCTGGGTGTTTTAATTGTCCTATAATTATTCATTTAATGATGGCATGATAATTCTTCTATTATATCCTTACGCCTTTTTGCATGAACTTGATAAATCATGATATGTTAATATTGTTAATACAGATTGTTATGTGGAATGTGTCATGTGTCTTGATTGATCCATGGATACCCAGTATGACTAGAACTTAATTCTGAGGAGTTATAGGCTCGACCCCATGTAATACTAATTGACTTTCATGCCTTGTCACCATTGATAATGATTGTGACATTGACTAATAATTGATCATGCGTTCCTAGTTGGAACTAAGAGACTGGCTAGTCGTCTTATTGAAATGAATGAATGAGACACGTTCATGTAATGAACTATTGTACTCGATTAGCCGATCCCGAATATTGGCATACAGGCACATGCAGGCTTCAAATTATTTATTTATTTATTTATTTATTTAGTTATTTATTTTCTTACAAAAATCAGCATGTGTACTTTATGGTCAAGGCATGATTACTCCGTAGTTAGATTTGATTGTTGCATTACGCTATGTAAGACCTACAACATAGCCGCACGGGTATCGTTGTAGAGTTGCGCATATCGTACCCCGTACCAAAGTACTCATTTGAATGACCATGATCCACGGCATGGGATTTCACTCAACGTAGGGACTATTAAGTTAAATAAAATAATGATTGCATGGAGAGAATGGATTCCTGAGTTCTTACATGGCAGCCCCCTTGGGACGAGTAGTACCCGACGGGCCGGCTGGTTCCCACAGATACTGTAAATCTGCCACACGGGCAGGGAACGGTATCTGCTTTTATTATTATTGTATACTGTATATTGATGACGGGCGTCCTGGTAGGACTCGTCTAATTTATGTATGGCGCACATGATTCACTGGATAGACTAGCCTTGCTCGCACAAAGTAAGAACTGAGGAATCCCTAATTGCATAATTCCAGGATAACTTGGGACTCACAATAGCAAGCCGTAGAATTTGATTGGCCGATCAAGATGATTTGTTTGTGTACTGTACTACTCTGTTACCTAACTGGGATAATCAGAATGTCAGGACATGACGGGCCAACTTCTGTCCTTATTTGGTTGGGAGGTTGGTTCGAAGTGTCGTAATGTGATGTGAATCCTAGTAGCAAGCAGAGATCTATTATTATATTCTTTTACTTTCTTGTTTATGTCCTTCATATCGTCCTTCCTTGTGGTACTTGCTATTAGAGGTCTAACCTCTCTGGTTTTGCATGGCCAGATTTAGAGCCGGTCCCCGAGGATCCAGCTTACTTCTACCTCCAAGATGGTCAACACTAGGAGAATGATTGCAGGAGGACTCGAGTGGGTTCCTTACTTTACCGCTCGTTTTGTTATTTACCTATATACTTAGCCGTTTGGCACCGACATGTTAGTCGGATTGTCTTGTACTCACTCCTACATAATTGTAACTAAAGTCAGACTGCAGCTGATAACAATTGTGTATACCTTGCTATACCATCTGGCTATGTTTTGAAAAGCCAGATCTCAAAAACATTTTGACTGAGCGTTTGGGACGCCTTACTGCTTTATCTTACATGTTCTCTATTTTTGTTTCTTGTTTGAATGATTGAGACAATAGAGGTAAAATGACCATAGTAAGACTTTCATGTAGTATGCACCCCCTCGTCTGGTTAGACAGCATTGATCGTATTATACGGTATTCATCTACCCGTAATACGTAGCTGGCTGAGTCATTCCCCCGCTCTCCAGTATTCTGGTTCTGGGGCGTGACAGTTAGGCTTCACTAGGCTAAAACCCATCATAGCACATAGCACTTATTTAAATAATAATTAAAATCACACAAATTCCAATAAATCATAAATAATTCAATTAAATCCTAAAATAACCAAAATACCCTCTAGGCTAAAATGTACTAATTTAAACATCCTAATCACATGGCTAGGCTCTAGGTCAACAGTCTCCAAGGTTACACTAGCCAAACACCAAAATCATAAGTCATGATTTTAAAATAGTTTTAAAATGATTAAAAATCAATAAAAATCATGGAAAATCTTAAATACCATAATTAAATAAATTAAAATACAAAATCTCAAAATTATCCTCATTTTAGAAAACTGGGTGTTATAAGTCTACCCACCATAGAAAAATTTCGTCCTCAAAATTAAAATAGTAGTAGTCCTTCTAGGTCAAACACCCCCACAATCAAAGTCTCAAACATACCGTCAGATAATCATATGCGTCTGTCCAAATCATGATACTCAGAATCTTGGTCGTGCTAGTGAGCAAGGCTACGATAATCACAGAGTCCTCGACTAAGGCACATACCTCTAGAATCATGGTATTTAAGATTTTCGCGTTGCCGCATGCTTGGCAGCGAAAACCTTAAATTTCCACACCCGAGAAATACGTCCTAAATCTGACTATATGTCCTCACTATGCCAGCTAAACACGACCATCGAAGATTCTAGATTCTATAACTGGGTGACCTAGCCCATATGATTCATCTCAGAAGAAAATCGAACATAACACAAAAACAACAAGACAGAATTGATCAACCAACAAGGAACAGAGAGAATCGAAGTTCAAGGTAGTAATTGTAGAATTTGAATCAAGAACGGAACCTGCAACTAGATCTCCAACGGCCTGAGCATCCTCGGCTTCATGGCAAAAGCTCGCCCTGGCTGGCCTCCCCTGGCCTGCTGTTGATGCTGTACGAACCTCTACTGCTGAGTCTGCAATGGTGGTCCCCTCTGCTGTCCTACCGGAGCCCTAGCTCCTGGTGCTATCTGAGCCAACGGTGTCGGGTTCTTGGGACACTCTCTACACTGATGCTCCGCTGAACCGCAAAGTAAACACATACCCAGCCTCTTCCTGCAATCGTTCTACCAATGGCCTGGCTTCTTGCAGAAGTTGCACACGGTGTCCTGCTGATACTGCACCTGTCTCTGTCCCTGATACTGAACAGGCCTCTGATGTAGCTGATGTATCTGAGCCCTCGGCTGCTGGTACTGCTGCTGAAACTGCTGCTGAACGTACGGCCTCTTGGCCGGTCCTCCGCTGCTGCTGCCCCCAACTGGGTCTCGCCCCCTCTTGAGCCTAAGCTCAAGATCGTCCTCCGCCAATAAGGCTCCCATCAAAATCTCCTCAAAAGTGGCATCCCTGTTGCCCTTGGTCAAGGACTTGACTTTCTTGCCCAGACCCTTCCAGAACCTCTGGGCCTTCGCCGTCTCGCTCAAGCCCTCTACGAACCTGCCGAGGCGGCCAAACTCTCCTGCGTACTCCTCCACTGAAAGACTCCCTTGGACTAGGCTCTCGAACTGCGTCTCCAAGGCTCTGAGGGCTGAATCTGGGAAGAACTTCTTCTTGAAGAAGCCCTTGAACTGCTCCCAAGTCTGCCCAGCTACCCCCGCCCTGGGGTCTGACTGGTACCAGGTGCGAGCAAGATCTCGCATCCGGCTAGCTGCTGCCTCTATCTGAAGGTCTGTCGGTATCCGGGCCAAGCGGAAGATCTCCTCTATATGCTCGATCCACTCATCGGCATATAGGATCCCCTCTGTCCCCAGAAAGTCTCTGGGGCTCATCTTCTGGAACTGCTCTATCCCAGGTGTCTTCGGCTGCTGGACTACTGGTCGAGCTACGACTGTCATAATGGCCAGCTCCATGCCCCTTTCCTGCCGGGTCTGCTGCATCTCCATAAACTGGTGAAAGTACGCAAACATCTGTACCGCGTCCACGTGCCCTGTAGGCGGCTGCTGCTGGAAAGGCACCTCTGGAATGACTGGGTCCTGCCTCCGAACTGGTGAAGGCATACCCTCTGCTGCTGCTGCTGAAGTCCCAATATGAGCAGAGGTGGCAGGAGCTGTAGTCTTCCGACCCTGCTGAACTGGCTGAGAGGTAGCAGTCCCCTCTACAGTATCCCCATGAATGGTACGCTGTAACCGCGTCTCCACCATCCTGAAGACAGATCAAACGAGGGTATCAATTGCTGAGAAAGAAGCGATAAATCAAGGGAGGACAGTTTATCTCAAAAGAAAGTATTAAAGTAGCAAGAATTTTGATAACAAGAATCAGATTAAGAGTTTTTCCTAATATGATTGAGTACCTCCAGAAATATCCTAATTCTACTGCAGGCTGTAGTGATACTCTAGTTCGAATACCACTACATAAACTCGACCTGCATGGGCTACCACTAAAAATGTGTCACGACCCGCACCCACTGTGAGGGTACGAAAACGTAACAACGCCCAGCCTACGCCGCAGTGTCGGCGGTAGAACGCTGTCCTAGGTCAATCATCTAACAATATAGGTACCTGTACAGTATATACACTCCGAATGGAGGTGACATAGCAATATACAATCTCAATCACATCTAAGCAGAATGATAAGATAGGAAGATAGAAAGATAAATGCTGGAATGAAGGAAATCCACATAAATACAACCAGAGAGTCTAAGTGTCTACTGACATAACAAATCAGAACATCCATCTCAATACAAGACTCTAATACTGAAATGAAAGAATATATACAATCTAGATCTCAAATGACAGAAAATGTAAACTTAGACTAGGGAGCCTCAGTCTCTAAGCTAGTGGATCAGGCTGAAAATCTGGGTCACACGAGTCATCTACAGCTGTCCCATAGAAGGTGTCTACGCAGGCCTCATCCTCATCCTCTGTAATATTTTCAACAGGTCCAGTCAGGACGGGAGCGAGCACAAAACATCTCACGCAGTTCATATCAAGTTAGGAAATATAAAGCATGCAATAGAGTAAGGTACATGAAATGCTGAAAGAAGAATGTATATGAAAACAGCAGAGATTTGATAATGGGAAATATCTATATATGATAAGTAAGAACTGTAGCAACATGTGATTTAGTGCACAATATGGTTATATAAACGGGTTAGGTTATACAATAAAATGGGACTCCTTTGTACGTGAGTGTACAATGGACATATATAATTTCTTATACAATAGGATTGATCACATAACCACTTCTACTCTCCCTCCCCAATCAATACACAAGGATCCATTTTAGTTACGTTACCTTATACAATGGCTTGTACAATGGCTTGTACAATGGCTTGTACAATGGCTCAATGTGATAATAAGAGTACAATATGCACAATGAGTGTACAATGATAAGGGTATTCAATAAATATAATATGTAAGTGAAACGCACATCACAATATGTATTTAGTGAATACAAGGAGATAACATCTCAGAAGAAGATCCGTATAGTACCAATCCGTGATAATGATCGTGTCAGCATCAAGTACAGTAATCTAGAGCAAGAATATAAATCCAGACAAGTATGAAACGGCCAGAGAATGTACTCGCATGATATCCTGAGTGTCTAAAGAGAATATACTGTCCGAGGAATGGTGTCTGTCTCCTATAGAACAGTACAAGTCACAACAAGTCTAAAATAAGAAAATAGACTGCTACAATGCATCTACATGAGTCTAGCTCAAACTAGGCCAAGGTCAACTCTAGTCAACCAAGAAGTCAAACTTGGTCAACTATGCAACACTAGGCTAATTAGTCCATTCTAGGTCTAATAAGACTAAACAAGTCTAAACTAGACTCACTAGCTAAACAAACACCATCCTAGGCCATAGGCTAATAAGCTATACCATGGGCCAATAGGCAACCATGCTAAAACAACCCTCAAAACATTTATATACAACACACATATATATATCATAGATATCATAATATACCCTAATATAGGAATACACATATATCTATTTATATAAACTAATAGGAAAACACATATTGATGTGTTATATAAGATAACTTAGAATATAAACCTATAGGCTAACATGTGAATACATTACAACACTATATGTGATACATACAATATACATTTGCATAGAGAGGGGAAAAACACTCAAGTGTATGTGTACTAGTGAAGTGATGTGAGCTTGTGTGATAGAGAGTGTGGTGTGTGGGTGAGAGAGTAAACATGTGAGGGAACAAGGTGTGTGTGTAACATGTGTGAGAGTGAGTGAAACATGAAAACAGTGATAAAGTGATGGCTAACAGTGAATAGGAGAGTCACCTGTGTGTTCTCAGGTGGCAGGAATGCATACAAGGGTGTAGGGTGTCAATGACAGGAATGTGTGGTGTGTGTTATGGAATGAAATGTGGTAGGGTGAAACAGTGTGCAATATGTGTCTCATGAAGTTCAGAATTTAACAGTATATGCATCTCAATTTAAGACAACTTAGGCATTCAAATAGGAAGGAAATCGATTCATGACATTCAATTAAAACTAGCTAGCATTTAATCACAAGGAAGAGGGTTCAAGTCTCCTTTGTTCACAGAAAATGTGACAGGATATATGCTTTTGTGTGTAACAGTTAGGAACATGTGTGTATGGGTAAATAGTAACATTGGTAGGAAATTTGTGTGTGAGGCAAACCTGTGTGTGATAGAAAATCAAGACAGGGGTTGTGTGTGCCATACCATGTGAGCCTCAATCCCATCATCAGTTAATCATTATAGAGGATAATTTCAGTTCAGATTTCATGAGAAGGAAGGGAAATCAATTCATCTCAGAGACTACACTATCTCAGGTATTGAATCACCCAAGTTAACTCCCTAACAATCTCAGGTTTTATTCATGAAAACTCAGGTTTCCATTGTAACCGCTTAATTCCAGGTTCTCAGGATTTCATTCCAGGATTAATTCCTATTTCAACAATCAAACTCATAATCAAAAGGAATCTATCAAGCAATTAACATATAAGTATACACCACATAAACCCAAACTGATTTAGCATTTTATTTCAGGATTGGGTTTTAACTGACATTTCTCATATCAAAACTGGAAATCTATGATATACCACAACCCGTTTCGAAAATCCCTATTTCACCTTGATAAAGCTAACTCAAACATGTAACCTTATTGCAGTAAATTAAAGCATATGCACTGAATTTGCATTCGAACAGAAATGGGTTCATAGGTTAACTGACATTTTACAAAAGAAAAAAAACAACTGAACCCGACTGATACTTGAACCTTTCCTTCCATTTCGAAACTCAAAATTAATCATCAAAACTCACAAACAGGCATAAAGGTGTGTTAACCATGTGTTCATGTGTCTAGGGGTGTTATTCGTGTCCACTAGAGTGGACACAAAGTGTCCAAGGCAAGGGAAAACTAGATTCAAATTTAACAGTGCACAGTTTGTGCACAGGCTCGTACAGCCATATCGAGTCCAATAGGACTCGACACACAACACGAGGAGGGTCGTGCCCGTGTCCAGTGTTAGAGTGGGTCTAGGGCTAGGGAGTAGATATCCTGAATCGGGTCTAGACTGTGTCGTGTCCGATTTTATCGTGCGTATCAGACGCGATTTCCGCGCGTGTGCGCACAGTATCAAATCCGTGCGCGTGCGATTTCTCCGCGTGTAGTGAACCATATGCTCCCAAATTTTGGGAGCATAGTGTCAGTGATTGCCCCAACATTCCCACAAAATTTCGTGTCCCGACGTGTCCTATAAAGTGAGATATCGTGCCCGAGTAGCAGGACAGTGCACTCGTGTCGTGCACGCGTGTCCAACACCAAAAAGTGACACAAAACGATACCAAAATACCTAACATCCTTCACAACAATTAATGTACATCCTTATGTCTACCAATTCATGTAATTACAATTTCAAAAATCGAAAATAAATTCCTAAGTGACATTTCATCAAACACATGCACACGTGTCATGATACGTGTCCGATACGGACACGTAAAGGACACGAAACCTAGCAAAACCTATTCCTACAGAGAGAGGACACCTAGGGCTTCCTATACATGCAAAGAAATCAAAATTTGGTGAAGAGAATAGGGATTTACCTATAGGTTTGAAATGGCTCAAAAAAAGCCCCAAAGTGAGTTGTTCCTCAAGCTACCCAAACTCTTCCAAATTGCCCCTTCCCTGGAATTTCTCACCATAGTCATCAAAAACACAGAGATTAGAATCTATTGCAAGAAATTAGGAAGAAAAAGGAGTTGAAATGAGGAGTTATGGATTGGGGAAGAAAGGGTTTTACCTCTATTTTCAACTTGCTATTTTTTCAAAGAAGGCTAGCCCTAAGTTTGAGGAGACATTAAATAGGAGTGTGGATCCCTAGGTGGCTGTTCATAAATGCTAGGGTTAGGGTTTAGTTAGTTGGGCCATGGGCCTCCCTCTCTAAGTCAAGTTACATCTAAGTTTCTAAGGGCCCATTCTCAAAAATCAATTCTCATGACTAAAACTCCCATTTGATTCTAACTTGATAATTTCTACCCTCAACTTAAGTTAACCATCCTACTTAGCCCATGGGTTAAGTCTAAGCTTCTAGGTTAGGCTTCACTAGGCTAAAACCCATCATAGCACATAGCACTTATTTAAATAATAATTAAAATCACACAAATTCCAATAAATCATAAATAATTCAATTAAATCCTAAAATGACCAAAATACCCTCTAGGCTAAAATGTACTAATTTAAACATCCTAATCACATGGCTAGGCTCTAGGTCAACAGTCTCCAAGGTTACACTAGCCAAACACCAAAATCATAAGTCATGATTTTAAAATAGTTTTAAAATAATTAAAAATCAATAAAAATTATGGAAAATCTTAAATACCATAATTAAATAAATTAAAATAAAAAATCTCAAAATTACCCTCATTTTAGAAAACTGGGTGTTACAAGCAGTACTGGTAATTCAAATTTTTCTAGTTCTTCTGCGTTGAATTCATTCTGGTCTCTTACAAATTCATAAAATTCTCCGTCAGGAAGTTGGAAGAAAACTTTCCCCTGACCGCAATCTATATTGGCTAATGTTGCAGTTAGCCAATCCATACCTAATATTATATCATAGTTGTTTGTTGGAAAAACGAGCAACCGGGTACAAAAAGCTCCTCCACCCAATTTTAGGGGACATCTACTACATACCCGACTGACTTCTACTACTCCATTACCGGTAAGGACTTTTAGTGATTTCGGCAGCGGTTGTGACTCTATTTTATGTTGTGATATAAAAAAAGATGATATAAATGAATGGGTAGTCCCGGAATCAAATAATACTGATGCTGGATATGCAGAAATTAAAATAGTACCTGAAATTACTTCTCAAGGGATATTTGCATCTTCAGTTCCCATCACAAATGCTTGTCCTTGCTTATTCCTCTTTTTGTTATTATTTTGGGCTTGAGCCGCCCGTTGTGCTTGTTGAAATTGATACGCCTGAGGAGCATAGGGCGGCCTGTGCTGATTTCCATAAGCCATACCTGCTTGTGATGTAGGTGCCTGCATCATAGGTCGAGGTTGGGTTCCTTGAACTGGAGGTCGGTATCCTTGATTGAAACTTTGCGTGGTTGCTCCAGTTACAGGCAACTGAGGGCATTGGTTTGTTGAATGATTTCCTGCTCCACATTTCAAACAAAGCCCCAATCTTTTTCTACATATATTTATCTTGTGTCCTGGTTTGTGGCAGTAATTACAGATAACAGATCTGTCTGGATTGCCATTCTGAGGACGCTTAGGCGGTCCCTGCCAATGATTCTTGTTGGAGGATGCCCCTCCTCAAAAGTTCTCTTAGGTTGTGAAGACCGGAAAGGTTGTTCTTCCTTTAGGATCCTTTCTTGGTCCCGAGCAGCTTCTGTTGCCTCTGAAAATGTTTGGCATCGATAAGAGGCGACCCTACTTTTTAGTTGGGTTCCAGGTCATTCTACGAACCTGGATAATTTTGTTTCTTCATCCGCTATCATGTTGGGGGCAAATCGACTAAGCTTGGAAAATTCTGCGACGTACTCATCAACTGTACGTCTCCCTTGTTTCAGATAGTTGAATTGTCGTTCTAATTCTATCCGGATAGAATCTGCCTTCAAATTTCTTCTTGAATTCCGCCCATGACATGTCCTGGTCAGAATCTTCTGGGTACTCGGCACTCCACCAGTATCCAGCTATGTCTTCCAGCTGGATGCGGATTGCTAGTACCATATCCTCGGGTTTAACTTTGGCAGCCTTCATCAAACCTTCAATGGTTCTCAGCCATTGACCCGCTTCCATCGTATTTTCAGTTCCTTTAAACTTGGGCGGCCTAAGATCCCTGAACTCTTTTACGGTTTTATCCTTGGTATTATTAGAATTCTGCATTTGTTCCAGTATTGTGGTATTTGTTGCATGGGCAGCATGGGCCTGTTGACTATTGGATTCCAATAGTTGCTGGAACAAACGGAACATGTCAGCCATGGTTGGCTCAGTTGATGCTTGAGGTGGTGGATTGTTTGTTTGATCATGATTGTCCATATCCTGAAATAAAAGACACAATTCCTCAGGGAATATTCGACTCACAATGTTCATTCATAACAAGGTGTACATCAGAGTCATATATTTATACATATTTCATTAAAAATTGAGAGTAATACAAAATGGGGTTTCTACTCTCAACTTCACATTTGTTTACATTCCTTTCACCTAATCTACTCATGTCACTCCACTTCCCCAAAATGTGACATAGTATCTATCTCTGTCTATCTCTACTTGTATACATATCTGCTGATTTCAAAATACCATATAGCAGACAAAAAGAGAAGGATTCCTTCTTCACTATACATTCATGGTTAGGTTTTTTTTCCTTATATTATGGCCTCGATGAGGATCCTTTCCTCAGTGAGGATATCAACCTCTGGATGGAGTCTTTCAAAGTCATCTAGTGTACCCTCATATCTATGTAGTCCGATGTAGATGCGGTTTGGGTCTCGGACATGCAGACAGTAGGTTGTATTTTCATAATATATTTCAGCTCCATCCTCGATGTCTCTGATAATGAGACGCATGACTGCATAAAATACTTGGTAGACATGGATGTCGTACCAGTTGGGTGCGTTCCACATTAGCCTTGCATAGCGCTGGTATAAGTACAAAGTGTAATCACTCCCATCCCATTCCAAACTTGGCATAAATAGGTCCATACCTACATTCATAATATTCTTAAGAAAAAAATGTTTACCATGAATATAAAATATAGGAAAAGCATATTTATTTATTGATAGCACAATATGTTCCTACTACATACATTCATATATTTACATTTCTACTAAATACATTCATATTCCACCTATATATTGGGGCCTAATACTTATTTTACATTCACACACATCTAATACTTATTTATACATCTATGTTTACACACCATCTTCATTCTGGGGTTTAAATCCACATTCTCCTTATGTTAAGGATCCTTGCCTCTGGGTACGCCTGTTTCCATTCTTCCAAGGTACCGTTACGTTCGTTTTCTGGACCTTTAGAGGGTTCTGCCTTGATCAGTACATAGTAATGCACCGTATTATAATATACTTTTCTTTCATCTACTATATCTGTCACCACTGGGTATTTCAGTTCGTAATGTATCCCATAGGCTTCTATCATTCCTTTTGGTGCTACCTTCCACATCTTCTTCACAAATGCATAATATTCGTCCATGCTGTGGCTGTCATTATTTAGTCTTGCGAAGGGTGCGAATTGGGGCATGATCTATATCAAGAATTTCTTGAGTCACTATCCATTTACTAGGATTAAATAGTTGGTTAAAAAAGAGGTAATCATCTACTAACTATTGATACTTCCTTCTCAGGGATTCCTAGAGTGTGAATGGGACTCGTAGTGCTTCCTATGATTCTAGAACCTACGTTTTATCCGAACCTATGTCCTATCCTAGATTTTCCATTCTGGCTGACCTGCATGGGCCACCACTTAAAGGATGTGTCACGTCCCGCTTCCCGGATGGAAGGGTGACGTCATAACCACATCCCCAGGCTACGCGCCAAAATTCGCGATTGTCGCCCGTAATCATCAGCAGAATGGAAAATACAAGGAATTTTCATGGTATTAAAATATAGTGTAGCTATTATACAGGGAACTTTTCCAACAATACTATTACAGATTATTACAAAAGTAGATTTGCAAAATAACTACGATACTACTGGCCATAACTGTAGGTAGTCCAGACAGTTTACTCCTCGTTGTAGTGCGGCGATACTTCGGCGGAGGCGTCTTCTTCTTCTTCACCTAGTGAACAAATACTAGGTCATTCAGAAAACGACGAGCAAGTCCTCGGCCAAGAACGGTGAAAGTTAAACAAAAATAAGGAATATGTAGTTTAGAGAAAAAAAAATGAAATAGAGTATGCCAAATTGCACTGCTATATATATATATCTGCTTTAGTAAAACATGAATGAAATCAACGTCCTACTCCATGAAAAATAAGATTTCCGAGCTTCCCTTGAGCTTTTAGTAGGAATTGCTTTCCTTGAGCAATTAAGGACACTGTCCACCTATAATAGGCAGTATTGTTTCTGGAGTAAGATTGAAATAAAATGCAGTTTTGAGAACAATACTCCGAATAATCCTCTAAATATTTTCCGTGAACAATCCCGTTAACCTGGGATCAGGCTGTGATTTTCGAGCCTCCCTTGGGCTAAAATCATCAATTGATGTTACTGTCAAATAGATGTATTGATTTCCGAGCCTCCCTTGGGCTAGTACACCCTGGTCGAAACTAGATGTACTGATTCACGAGATTTCCGAAATACTGATCAGCTTTTGTTATTTATGTTACGGGATATCTAGGGATATTCAGTTGTTCTCCCCTCCCAAATGCTTTCTTAGATAAAAAAATTTCTAAAAATTTTCGAAAGTCAGAAATTTGTCTATCTCCTAAAGTTTCCAAAAATTTCGGCAGAGTCTCCTTTGTATTTAGGAGCCCCGAAAATTTACAAGAATTATATATATTGTAGGCCTTTAAAAATGACAGTCACGCTGAGTTGATCAAGACAGAGTCAAAAGTCATGCTCAGTTGATCCAGACAATATTTACAAATCACGCTGGAAAACAGCTCATCATTTGTCAGAGAGTAATTATGACTGACAGCACGACAGTCGAAGAATGTCTCTTTGTATGCCACGTATGCACAGAATTCGAGAGATCACAGCCGTCTATTGCGTGATTTTCGAAATCTTCTTCAGCAAGACTCAGCCTTCGTCAAGTTGGCGTACCAAAAGAGCTTCTTGTCATTTAATGCGACTGACAAAGCAATCACTGTCAGAGATTTTGTGTCAGTCGAGGCACGCCAAATCAAGACAGCTGTCAGTTCTATCTCAAGTCTGCGTGTATTTGTGAGATCTTCATCTCAAACGTGCGTGGATTCTGAAGTTTTCTTCCTTAAGTCTGCGTAGATTTTGAAGCATTTTGGCCTCGAGTCTGCGTGGATCCTGAAGCTTCTTGCCCCAAGTTTGCGTGGATTTTGAAGCTTTCTACACCGAGTTTGCGTGGATTTCGTCTTCAACAAGTCTACGTGGATTTCATCAAATTAGAGTACGTGGCAGCCATGCCACTGATCTCTCGCCTGCGTGTCCTGTAACTTGCACACGACTTATGCATGATCGCCATGTGTCCAACAGTTACAGGCCATGTCCAGTAACTTCTCACAACCTTGCGTATGTTAAATCCTGCGTGATTTTCAACTAAGCACAGGCTGTGAAGACAGTTATCTTTTCAGTTTTATTTTTGACTCTATAAACAGAGTTCTTTTTCTCATTCATTGTACAGATACATAGTTATCTACTGTCAAAATTTTGAGAGCTTTTCTTCTTCGTATAGTCCAAGGGATAAAGTGATCGTCTTCTAGATCAGATTCCCACAGTTGTAATTTTCCCAGAAACACAATAAATAAAGGAATTTATTTATAGAAAACAAATTGGTGACTCTGCTAGGGAAAACCATCTCCTCTTCTGAGATGGCAACAACTCAATGCGACACTTCGTCAATCGGCTCGACGAAGAAGGTGATGACGATCAAATTCGATCAACTCGCCTATGAAGAAATGCAGCGGGCTAAGAGTGGCAAGCCCACTCCAGCCTCCATTACCACTGCCAAATCGAAGGGATACTCTGTCTATGTCCCTAAGAATCAGTTGGCAGTCAATGGTGAAGTCTCTGCCACAGTGTCTACTCCTAATACTGGCAAGAACTCTACTGCAAGCACGCACACTCTTATACGCTCGAAGATGACAGCAATCAAAAGTCACGCTGACAGTATTGGCTCCTTAGCCAAATCTGTTCCAGCGTGCAACTTCAATTCTAAAAGTCACGCTGACAGTACTGGCTCCTTAGCCAAATCTGTTCTAGCGTGCAACTTCAATTCTAAAAGTCACGCTGACAGTACTGGCTCTTTAGCCAAATCTGTTTCAATGTGCAAATTCAATTCCAAAAGTCACGCTGACAGTACTGGCTTCTTAGCCAAATCTGTTCCAGCGTGTATTTCCAAAATCGAAAGTCACGCTGACAGTACTGGCTCCTTAGCCAAATCTGTTCCAGCGTGTAATCTTAAATCCAAAAGTCACGCTAACAGTACTGGTTCTTTAACCGAGTCTATTTCAGCGTGTATTTCATCCAATAAGAATAGCTTCTTAGCTATCTCTTCTTCTTTACTAAGTTCTACTAGAACTGAGGGTGGTCTTCCACACAAAGTCCCTTCGAAAAGGAATAACTCTTTAGTTGTTCCTTCTGCTCCTGTAGTTTTTACTTCAGGAACAGCTTTGACTGACAATTTTGTTAGTCAAAGGAAAGGAGATAGTCTTTTGACTACTCTTCCTTCTGGACATTCTATGTCTCAAAACTTGAATGAGTCTAAGAAGAAACATTCCTTAATGTCTTCTTCTATGACTTCTTCAAATTGGGCACAGAATCTGTCTAAAAAAGAAGGTCTGTTACCTACTCCTAATCAAAGGGATGGTTCAACTCTTCCTTCTCTGCAAATATCCAGATCAATGGAAGGAAAACTCTATGTTTCTAAAACTAATGTGTTACCTTTAACTGATCTAAGAACAAAACTTAGCACTTCTGGTTGTAAGAAACCATATCAGTTGGAAACAAGGATAAAAGTTCCAGATGCAGAGTATGCAAGAAACTATGTGGCTCATATTAATCATTCTCTATATAATCAAGAGCCATCAAGATCCAAGAACAGGAAATATACTCCTCAATCTTTACAAACAGATTTACGAGAATATCTTCAACAGAAGAGAAGGAGTAATTCTGTGTCAAAAGATCATGCTGAATGTGACTTCCAGCCAAGAGTCATAATTCAATGCAGATGTCAATCAATGGCTCATGACCATGTTGATCATGAATGTGACTTCCAGCCAAGAGTTACAATACAATGCAGATGTCAAACTAAACGACAATCTGTCTTCAATCGGATTCAGTGTGAACCTATGCCTGATGAAGATGAGCCTTTGTTTGCTTCTGTCAACATGACCTCTCGAGATACCGGGGGTAGAGCTGATAGTCCAGATGGAGTATATAGAAACACCAGAGCAAGAGTCCTGGCCTCTAGTCAAAGAAATTTGATCTCTGAAGATGATTCTGAATTTCTTGGAGAATCTAACTTCCCACCTCTTCCTACTGGGGGTAGTTCTCCTCTAAATGACTTTGATGCACGAAGCAATGATTCAGAGCATACAACATCCACTAATTCATCAATAATCCCTCGTACAGTCACGACATATATGGTGGATAGGAATACTGAATTGAACAATAAACCTTCTTCTTCGGTGACTCCTCAGGACCAAAGGATTGCTTCTTTGGAACAGCAAATGAAGTCTATGGCTGATACTATAAAGTCGATGTATGAACTCATGACAGCTCAGTTGCAGAATCGACAGACTGTATCAGATGCCATACCAACTGACACTGATATAAGTCCAGTACAAGTTCCTCCAGCAGTACAATCCAATACTCCTGGACCAGCTCAACCAAATCCTAGTCTCTCTGGAGCTGGGGGTAGTGCTTACAATGCTGTTCCTCCTCCTAACTATTCTCTACAAGCTACAACTCCACAATCCTCTAGAGTTATTAATAAAGAATTGAGGAATCTCAAAACTCAATTAGAGGCATTCAAATAGAAAGATGGTTTACAAAGGCTAGGCATCAAGCAACCTTACCCGATAGAATGGAAGCAAGCATCATATCCTCCTAAATACAAGCCTCCTACTATCTCATTCTATGATGGAACCACTTCTCCAAGTCAGTTTATTAATTACTTTGAAGTGATGACTGACCAGTTGCAACCAAGTGATGCTCTCCTTACTCGGGTATTTATTGGATGTCTCAAGGGAACTGCTTATGAATGGTATAGAAGTCTCCCAGATGGGTACATTACCTCATTTGCTGGTTTTAAACAGATATTTCTTGAACGGTTCTATGAAGGACTCAATGACATGACTATGTCTGCTCTTATTAGAATCAAGCAAAAAAATAATGAAACTACAGAGGATTTCATTGAACGGTTTCGAAGAGAAGCTCTGAAGATGCCTCTTGGAACTCCTGATGCTGTCACCATCGACACATGCAAATCAAACTTGTTGCCAATCATCAGCATGTGGACAGGATCCACCCAATTCCAAGACTGGCCTTCTTTCATAGTTAGTGCCAAGGCTGCAGAAATTAGTGCTGAAACCTTCAAAGGTTTAGGAGTGCAGATGACTTCCAAAGAAACAGGTCAAGGTACTAACAATAAAAACAATGCTCGCAAAGGAAAAGAAACTCTTGAAGTTAATCTTCAGAGCAAAGATGTATCAACTGTTCAAGCTCCTGCCTCTACAACTCAACAATCAAGAACACCTCGGCCCAAAGAAGAATATTCTTTCGATGATGATGATGTCCTTGGTATCTTTGAATGTCTGCTGAAAGGTAATAAAATACAATTACCTGAGATCAAGAAACCTGATGAAGCTGGTAAGACAGATCATCCCAAATACTGTCCATACCACAGAATGCTGGGTCATACAATTCGTACATGTTATGTACTGAAAGGAAAGATCCAAGAAATGATTAAATCTGGAGCTATCTCCCTTACTCCAAAAGAGAAGACCGTCACCTCCAACGTCGTCTCTATGCAATTCGGAGATTTCTCTCCTCAACTCCTAGAAAGTGGGATTGTTCCTATTCCTAAGGCAACTCTTGAAATAGCGAATATTCCTCCTCCACATTCTGAAGGATTAGTGCCAATCACTTTGGAAACTGGAGAAATTATGTGGATTCATCCTGATCTAGTGGCAGATTTTGAATCACCTTCTCCTCAAAAGACTACTTCCTCCGACTGAAGATAAACTTGTTCAAATAGATGTTGGTGAAGAGGGATCCCCCAAACCAATATTCATCAGTGAAAGTCTTTCAGAAACTGATAAGCAAGACATGATCAAACTCATTCGTGATTACATCGACGTCTTCGCTTGGAGTTATGAAGATATGCCAGGACTTGATCCACAAATTGCAACTCACAAGCTCAATATCTTGCCAAATGCCAAACCGGTCAAACAACAACAGCGACGATTTCGTCTAGACATTATGGATGCAATTGAAGCTGAAGTTAATAAACTCATAGCCTCCGGGTTTATTAGAGAGGAACAACATTCCGATTGGGTGGCTAACATAGTTCCTGTCCTTAAAAAAAGACTGGCAAGATCAGAGTATGCATAGACTTTCGCGATCCCAATACGGCATGCCCTAAGGACGAATTCCCTCTACCAATTACTGATGTCATGATTGATAATACCTGTGGATTTGAACGGATGTCATTCATGGATGGGTATTCTGGATACAATCAGATTAAAATGTTTCCAGACGACGAGAAGCACACTTCTTTTAGAACGCCGATTGGTACATACTGTTATACAGTTATGCCATTCGGTTTCAAGAATGCAGGAGCAACTTATCAACGAGCCATGAGCACTATATTCCGTGAACATTTGCGGAAAACAGTCGAATGTTATGTTGATGATATTGCAGCCAAAAGTCGACAAAAGGAGGATCATATCCAAGATTTGAAGACTATATTTGATCTAATGCGTAAGCATCAATTAAAGATGAACCCTACTAAGTCCTTCTTAGGCGTCTCTAGTGGTAAATTTCTCGGCTTCGTCATTACCTCTAAAGGTATACACGTGGATCCCGAGAAGATCAAAGCCATCCAAGAGATGCGTCCTCCACGCACCTTAAAAGAGCTACGAAGATTTCAAGGAAGGATCGCTTATATCAGGAGATTCATCTCTAATTTGTCAGGACGCTGCAGACCATTCAACAAACTTATGAAGAAAGGTGTTTTTTTTGTCTGGAATAATGAATGTCAGAAAGCATTCGATGATATAAAACAATATCTGATGAGCCCTCCAGTATTGGTACCTCCCGTTTCAGGAATTCCATTTCTCCTATATACTCGAGCAATGAGTCATTCATTGGGTGCATTACTCGCTCAAAAGAATCAAAATGGTCATGAACAAGCCATTTATTATCTCAGTCATACTATGACCGGAGCTGAACCTCGTTATTCACCGGTCGAAAAAGAATGTCTAGCCTTGATGTTCGCTGTTCAAAAGACACGATATTATATCATTGGCCAGACTATTCATGTCATCTCCAGGATCAATCCTATACGGATCATGATGAAGAAACCCAGTGTTTTGAATTCTCGACTGGCTAATTGGGGAATCCTACTTGCTCAGTATGACATGCACTATATTCCTCAGAAGTCAGTCAAAGGACAAGCTTTAGCTGATTTTCTGGCTGCTCACTCAATTCCAGAGAATTCAAAACTCTATGACGAAATCCCAGATGAAGTCCTAGATTCAAATCAAATTGCTGAAGAAGATCCTACCTGACGTCTATTCTTTGATGGAGCTTCAAGGATAGGACCTAATGGTGATATTGTCGCTGGAGTTGGAATCGTTCTTATATCGCCGGAAGGTCTTGCTATCCAAAGAGCTTATTCTCTCGATCAACCATGTTCAAACAATGTAGCTGAGTACAATGTATTACTTATTGGTCTTCAACTCGCCAAACATCTGAATATTCAATATTTGGAGGCGTATGGAGATTCTAAACTCATTGTCAATCAGATAAGGGGTACTTATGAAGTTCGCCATCAAGATCTGGTTCCTTATCATAGATCAGCTATATCTATGGCTTCTTCGTTTGAAGAATTCTTCATTGAACATGTTAGGCGAGCATGTAACACAGAAGCTGATGCTCTAGCTAATCTTGCAGCGGTGTTGGCTATTCCGATCAGACGACAACAAATGATTATTGTTCGTAATCGAGAATTATTTCATCTTGAAAATAACCTAACTCTAGGGCTTCCAATTGACATTGAAGAATCAACATCTCATGACGTCAACACAACAAGAGAATTTGGATTCAGTCGTAAATCGATGTCATCTTCATCTGATTCCAGCATGGAATTTATCTTCAGTAATTCATCTGAGATTCAGAATATGGATAAAGATTGGAGACTTCCTTTCTTAGATTTCGTATTGTATGATATTCTTTCGGATGATCCGAGTGAGGCAGCATCTATCAGACGACGATCACTCAGATTCTATTACAATCATACAACAAAGACCTTATATCGTCGAGCTTATGATGGTTTACTTCTTCGATGTGTTGCCGGTGACGAGGCTCAACAAATTATTCGTGAAGCACATGATGGAATTTGTGGAGCACATCAGCCTGGACCAAAACTTCAAGATCGTATTCGACGTATGGGTTATTATTGGCCCACTATGGTATCAGACGCCATTGAATATGCAAAGAAGTGTAAAGCTTGTCAAATCCATGCAGATTTTATTCATCAACCCTCGGAGTTTCTACATCCGACGGCAGCATCATGGCCCTTCGAAGCTTGGGGCATGGACATTATCGGCCCGATCAATCCGCCGTCATCCAAGGGTCATCGGTTTATTCTTGCAATAACCGATTACTTCTCCAAATGGGCCGAAGCCATTCCTTTATCTGAAGTTAAGACGTCCAATGTCATCAGCTTTATTAAGCATCATGTCATCTACAGATTTGGTGTTCCTCGACGTATTATTCATGATAACGGACCACAGTTCGTCAGTCAGAAGTTTACTCGATTCTGTGATAATCACCGGATCAATAATGTGGCTTCTACCGCGTATAATCCGGCAGCTAACGGATTAGCAGAAGCTTTCAACAAAACTATCATCAAACTCCTAAAGAAGTTTGTCTCTACTAACAAACGTAATTGGAGTGAGAAGCTCGATGAATGTTTGTGGGCTTATCGCACTACAGTTCGTAATGCTACTAAATGTACACCCTTCTCTCTGGTGTATGGTTGCGAAGCTGTTCTTCCATTAGAGATTCAAATTCCTTCTTTAAGGATAGCAATCGCTAATGAACTCACTGCTGAAAATAATGATCGTCTTCGACTTCGAGAATTAGAAGCTCTGGATGAAAAGCGATTATCTGCTCAACAGAATATTGAATTTTATCAAGCTAGAATCTCAAGAGCTTTTAATAAGAAAGTCAGAGTTCGATCGTATCAAAAAGGAGAACTTGTTCTAACAGTCAGACGTCCTATGACTATGACTCATATGAGCAAGGGCAAATTTGACGCAAAGTGGGAAGGACCCTATATTGTGAGCAGAGTTTTCTCAAATGGAGCTTATCAACTCTCAGAATTGGATGGTCGAAAAGTTTTGATGCCTATTAATGGCAAATTCCTTAAAAAGTACTATGTATAAATGTAAATGCTTATAATCATCAGACAAATTCATGTTTAAAAAATAAAATTTTTATTTTATTTTAATCATGAATGATGGTACATAATATTAAGGAAGATCATTATCATCCTTTTCTACATTTGGACGTGGTCCATTGCCATCCTTTTCGAAGACGTGATCAGCAAAAGAGCCGAGGATCTCCTTGCTAGAACCTACAAGGAACTTACAAGCGGCCATTCTCATGGCTTCTTCTTCTTCAGTCTTTTCTGGTTCGAGCAGGAAGTCCAGAATGTCCCTTGGTGGCTTGGGTGCAGATGAACCTTCGCATGCTTCCGCCTTCTTGGATTGAACTGGATCTACAGGGTGTTCTTCAGTGCCTTTCTGAACCTTCATGGCGATTTCAGCCTTTTTGGATGCTTCTTCAGACGATATTTTTATGTTTGAAAGAAGGAGTATTCATTCTTATCAGATTTCTGCTATATTTATAGCCAGAAGTTCCTTAAATAATGAAGCGTCACATTCATCCGACAAATCACATTTCATTAATGCTTGACGGTTCATCCGTTCATTTCTCACATTCATCAGACGGTTCGCCCGTTCATTAATACTTGACGGTTCATCCGTTCATTTATTACATTCATTCGACGGTTCATCCGTTCATCATTTCCTAAACGGTTCATCCGTTCATAATCTTCTATCAATTTATTAAGTGGATTCGTTATTGATCACGTTTTCATAACCTCTGAATCAATTCCGAATCTACTTACTCATTTGTCATTTTTGACCTCTGCATAGAAATCAATCTAATTTCTTTTGAGTTCCTACATATTATCACGTCCATAATACCTCTGATAATATCATATACTCTAAAACAGAAAAGAAGATTTCATTATCTATCATGTCCATAATTCATCCACAAATACAAATCTTTGAGCATAGAAGAATTATCATTTCCATTCTCATTTCACCACAAAAAGTCTATTACATTTTTCTTAGACTTTCTTACAAATCATAATGAAAATCTATTACAAATCTTGGATTTTTATTCTACACCACAACAATAACATAATAGAGATATATCTTCTTCTTTGGATCTTCTCCGTCGGACCTTCTCCGTCAGGTTCGTTGTTGGTGGCAGTTCCTGACTGTCTGGGTCCCAGTCACGACCAGATCAGCAGGAATCAAACTCTGGTCTTCTCTCTCAGACGAGAGGAGAACCACAGAGTATGGCAGCCCGAAGTCATGGTGCTGCCAATACAACTGATGGATTAGGAGCGGCCTTTCAGAGGAGACAGGAATGTATCCAAACCTTGGGATACAATTCCTAGTTCTGCCGTGAAAGGAACTCTACTACCCGATTTTTTGGGGTAGAGTTGACTCCACCATCCAACTCTCGTGTATAAAGGCTCTTCCTACCATCTGAGGAAGACCCTTCTATCCCACAAAGAGTTCTGAGTTGTCTGATGTACGAGTCAAAAGCGTATGAGCTCCCTGATGTTGGTGTCAGCAGGATATTCTCCACAGCATCCACATCACCAATGCCAGTTCTAAAGAAAATGTTCAACCGAGCTTCTGCAGAGAACAACAAGAAAGAAGAGAATTAATCAACAGAAATGTCATTTAGCACACACTGGCTAGTCATGTGTGCATTTTTCAGTCAGAAACAAAAAGCCTATCTTCAACAGACTTACCTTCGAGTTTGGTGCTAAGAATTGGCAAACCCATGTTTGATACAGTGTACAGAAATCGAACATTAGAAAACATTGCTTTCCTGTTTGAGAATGAAATCTCCCAAAAATTTCATGCTCAGAGAAGAAGAAGAAGAATGAGAGATGAGTATCTTTGAAATTCAGCTACCTATTTAAAGGACAAAGTACAAGCCTATTCTTGGAAAAGATCCGCGTAAATAGCGCTCGTAAACCATGGAATGAATGACACGTGTGCTTTGGAAGACAGCGCAACACTGGAAACAGTCAAAGAGTGCTAATTAACATTCTTCATTAATACACGCTGTTCAAACACAAAAGTTGTACTACATTCTTCAAGACAGGCACTGATGGCCTTACAAAAGACAAAAGAAGAAGTGCAACATTTTCAAAAGAAGACAAAAGTATAAAAGACACGCTCTATTTAGCAGAGCGACTGAGCTTAGTACCCAGTTCTTCTACGCTCTTAACCCCCATGCGGTGTAACAGAGCCTTCAACATTTCACGCTGCTCTGCAAGGCTGCGTCCGTCAGAAGAAGACGAGCCATCCAGACCAAAATAGCTCAGGAAATTCTTGGCTAAATGCATGGGATCGTCTTTGAACTCGAAGACTAGGGGCTCCGGTTCTTTACCTTCAAAAGTGGGATCACCATGAGAATAAAAGCCCAACTTGCGTGCTTCTTCCTCAGCTTTCTCCTTTGGTGTTATGTTGACGTAAGATGAAGATTAAAAATGAATCCTCTCCCTGTTTATATAACAGAGCTCGCCGGCGGTTCATATTCCACCATAAACTGGATGCAATCAGTCTCAAAAAAAGAAGAGTCATCATGACATTTAATAAGTTCATTTGGATATTTTCAAAGAACTTCGAAGTCTTTTCGACTTCCAAAAAATTTTTTGAAGTCATCTCAGCGTGACTAAGTTCATTTTTATCTTATTTTCAAAGTATTTCGAAAATTTTGAAGTCTTTTCAATTTTCGAAAACTTTGAAGGGGGTTTTGTAGGCCTTTAAAAATGACAGTCACGCTGAGTTGATCAAGATAGAGTCAAAAGTCACGCTCAGTTGATCCAGACAATATTTACAAATTGTGAGACCCGTCTCACTGTATCGGTATTTTATACGAATACGTATTTATTTGAGCCGTATTACGTATTTCTCGATTCGTGTAATATTTTAAAATTTCCTAAGTATAGGATTTCATGACTTGGTTTAACTTGGATTTGGTTTTATTTGGTTCGGTTCCACTTTGACTTGGTTTGATTTGACTTGGTTTGGTTTGGTTTAGTTTGGTTTCTCATGAGATGAGGTGTATGGTTTAGATTGAGTGGAGAGGAATGAATGGTGGAGATTACTTGAGCTTGTTATATAAGCCACTTTTCTCTCTCCCTCCTCATTCACCCTCATTCATTTCTTTTCCACCAAACCCTAGCCATTGGAGAGAGGCAAGTACACCTTGCCGAATGTTGGACGATTTTCATTTTGTTTGTTCCATTCTTTTTATTGTTACATTCTAAGCATGTTTAGAACTTGGAGTTTTCGGTTTTATCGGGTGAATTGTTGTAGATCTAGCTTGTGGTATTTTCGGTTTTCATGGGTTTTGATCTGTCAAACTTGTATATTTTTGTCAACTGATGGTTCCATGTTGTAGAGCATTTCATTCTGCCCCATTTTGACCTATGGAAGTTCGGATTTGGACTCTGGATGAAAGATTCATGGAGCTTGGGAGCCATGGCTTGAGTGGTTCTTCTTCTCGGAAGAATGGAGAAGAAGAACAGTTCACAGCCGCAAGAACTGAGCCGCATAGCTCTTATGCGGCCAGTTATCCTTCCTAGCCGCATAAGCTTACTGCATGACTTGGCCGCATGGCCTATGCTGCAGGAACTTACTCCCAGCCGCATGAAGATTTGATCCATCCAGCCGCATGGACTTTTGATTCCCGGGCCGCATGACCCTGATTAGATCGAGCCGCATGGCATAGGACTTACGACTAGCCGCATGGACTTCTACCCGAACCGCATGGAGACCCGCCCCTTTCTGGCCGCATGGCCTTACGTGGGGCTGAGCCGCATGACCTACCCTGGCGGAGCCGCATGAGACTCCCGAGCCACATATACCTGTGCTTCCTGAGCCACATGAATATTTACATCCTGGTCGCATGACCCGTATTGGTCCAGCCGCATGAACCCCCTTCATTTCCTGAGCCGCATGCGCCCTCTTTGCCCTGGCCGTATGGGACCCAGTGATCCTAGCCGCATGAGCCCCTAATTGAGCTGCATGAACCTGACTCCTTTAGCCGCATGCGCCCTGATGAATTCAGCCGCATGGGCTGTTCTCTTCATAGCCGCATGAGATCATTCCTGGCCGTATATGCTTTAGCCGCATGACTTTTCCATAACCCTGTGTACTATTATTTTATTACTGTTTACCCATGTCTTGTAACCCCTTTATTGTATATTTTTACGCCCATTTTATATCCTTACGCCTTTTTCCCGAACTTGAAAATCTCGATTTGATTGACATGATTGAAATGACAATTGTACCTGGCATGGTGTGACCAAGAACTGACATGCATGATAACTTGACCTGATAACTTGACCTGCTACACATGACTTGATAGTGACCCTGCGCCGCAGGGCTCCTTCCTGAGCCTTGCCCTGCTATTTAATTGTTGTTATTATTATTATTTCTCTATTGTTATTTGATCTTTAATGATGACTTGTGTCTTGTAACCTCAGCATAACTTGAGTCTCCTGAATGAATGCTTGCATTATACTGTCCGGCACATGTACCCTAAACACGACAGTGACCCGTAGTGGTGCACTCCTGATTAATGACTTGATAGTGGCCCGTCGTGGCGCACTCTTGACCAGTAAACTTGACATGATAATTCTTGATAGTGATCCGTAGTGGTGCACTCTTCACAAGTAAACCTGACATGACTTGATAGTGACCCGCCGTGGTGCACTCCTGACAATTAGACTTGACATGATATAACTTGACATGATAATTCTTGATAGTGGCCTGCCGTGGCGCACTCTTGACATGATAAACCTGACATGATACTCCTTGAAATGCTGTTGCGACGGCTAACCTGACATGACCAGTATGAATGGCTTGGACACCGTGGGTGATTGTGTTTGTACAAATGAACCCGTCTTGTCTTACATCATGTCTAGGACATGAATCCCTGGTTTTCCACGGTCAGGGATTCATACTGAATATGGCTAGGATTAATGACTAGATTGATCAAGTAGTTCATGGAGAGACTTTTCCAGTTACCTGTTGCCCCTTTGATCCCGGCCTTATATATATATATACATGGGATTTGTTGCTATCCGTCGAGATGAGCGCACTTCCAGTCCGCCGTCGAGTGTGGTACCTTAGGACACATGTATCTCACTACAGTGTGTCTGCTATATCATGCTATCTTTTCCTTTTCTTTGCTGGGGTCATTCAGGTAGTAACAAACGGGTAACCGGACTTGGAAGAATCTCATTGCATCTTGCTAGTAACTAGGCCTGTGATAACCCTAGTTAGTTAAAGTATCAAGCCGTACTTATTGCTTGGCCATGATTGATTGAATGGAGTCTAACTCAGTCTAGTCTTGACTTGATCCTGCACAAGATTGTCACATGACCTGATTGTTCATATCCGCCCTGTCCTGTACATGATCGTTATATGTCCTGATTTCTTATTTTATCCTGCCGATAAATGGTGGGAGAAACCAAGTTTCGTTCAGACGAAGGGTTACAACCCCGGTCCTTATTTGGTTTACGGATTGTAACCTGGTTATCTGAATAGTCCCATGGTTATCTTATCGTATATCACCTTCCCAGTTCTATTTATTTAACATGTTCTCCAGTTTACTTTTCGTCAAATGATGATTTACTTACTGTCTCTCTATGATCGGGGTGAGTGCATTGGTACTGCACGAATCTCGATCCACCCTTACTTATTGCTTGCTTTGTCTACTAATGATTGCTGGTTTTAAGTTCATAGTTCGGCCTCCTTTGTGGTACTTGCTATTTAGGGTCTGACCCCACTGGTTTTGCATGACCAGGTTCTAATAGAAGAGCCCGAAGGATCTACCGCACCATTTACTCGACGGTGACCAGCCGGAACACCGGAGTGCCTCAGTGGGTTTTTTCTTCATTCTCCCACTGATATGTAAATTCTCCTCTTGTAACGTTTAGTCCCGAGCACGTGTTTAGCTCGTGTTTTGGTATTTTCCTTGATATTGTAGCCTACGGGCATAAACATGATATGTGTATTCTAGACTATAGCTAGTCCTTATCATGTACGACTAATACTCCAGCTAGTCAACAGTTCTGTGGTACTGGCTTCATGATCAATCATGTATATATGGTTCGGGACGCCTTACTATTGTATGTATGATGATCGTACTCTTTGCTCATGTATAATTGCCTGTGATTGAGATACCTAGGATTGTTAAACCATAGGATTGACTGATGGCTTGTAGAGTAACCCCCATGTCTTGACAGCTTATACGTAATTTCAGAGTATTAACGTACTTTGGGATTACGTAGCTGGCTATGTCTGTCCCCGCTCTCCAGTATTCTGGTTCTGGGGCGTGACATGGTTTTAGTGGTGGCCCATGCAGGTCTGAATCTCGATTTTCAGATTTATGGGGGTTACCATGTTTAGATATCTCAATCACGATTATCCTTATTGATCTCCTTCGGATTATTCTCTACCTCTGATACTTGACTTGATATCTGTTTTGATCATTGATCATTCCTATTCCCATAATTTGATCTTGTGTCCTTCAACTTTCAAGGGCATTGTTCTTGATCCTTCAGATTATCTTGTTCGTGTTTTGCCGAGGGCAGCTCAGCATTCTTCAGCTAGGCCAGTTATGGAGATCAGTCTCAGTATGCAGACAGAGATATCAGTCCATCCCGATCAGCCAGTCGTTTCTGTCTTCGTATCTTGAGACAGGTGATAAAGTTTATGCATCTGTTTCAACTACGATGACACGTCCTGGGTAGAGTCGTGTCTTGAACTAAGTCATTGGTACTGACTTACCTTGAGGCTCGACTTTTATCCATTTTTGGGAGTCAGCTTAGGCTAGCGAGGACGTTGGTTTCTACACAACTGTCCCAGGAGACATATTGATCCATATGCCTCCAACCCTTCTTGATCAGGATTGTAATTATTCTTGTGCATTTATTTACTGCTTACGTATTTATTATATTACTGATTGTTTTACTTTACTTATATGCCATGATTGATCTATTGAGATTGTTGAGTTTCCTGGAGCTTTTGATCTGTTATCTGCTCGACTAGCCTCAGGAAATTCCGAGGACAGAATTTTTCTAAGGTGTGGAGAGTTGTGAGACCCGTCTCACTGTATCGGTATTTTATACGGATACGTATTTATTTGAGCCATATTTCGTATTTCTCGATTCGTGTGATATTTTAAAATTTCCTAAGTATAGAATTTCATGACTTGGTTTAACTTGGATTTGGTTTTATTTGGTTCGGTTCCACTTTGACTTGGTTTGATTTGACTTGGTTTGGTTTGGTTTAGTTTGGTTTCTCATGAGATGAGGTGTATGGTTTAGATTGAGTGGAGAGGAATGAATGGTGGAGATTACTTGAGCTTGTTATATAAGCCACTTTTCTCTCTCCCTCCTCATTCACCTTCATTTATTTCTTTTCCACCAAACCCTAGCCATTGGAGAGAGGCAAGTACACCTTGCCGAATGTTGGACGATTTCCATTTTGTTTGTTCCATTCTCTTTATTGTTACATTCTAAGCATGTTTAGAACTTGGAGTTTTCGGTTTTACCGGGTGGATTGTTGTAGATCTAGCTTGTGGTATTTTCGGTTTTCATGGGTTTTGATCTGTCAAACTTGTATATTTTTGTCAACTGATGGTTCCATGTTGTAGAGCATTTCATTCTGCCCCATTTTGACCTATGGAAGTTCGGATTTGGACTCTGGATGAAAGATTCATGGAGCTTGGGAGCCACGGCTTGAGTGGTTCTTCTTCTCGGAAGAATGGAGAAGAAGAACAGTTCACAGCCGCAAGAACTGAGCCGCATAGCTCTTATGCGGCCAGTTATCCTTTCTAGCCGCATAAGCTTACTGCATGACTTGGCCGCATGGCCTATGCTGCAGGAACTTACTCCCAGCCGCATGAAGATTTGATCCATCCAGCCGCATGGACTTTTGATTCCCGGGCCACATGACCCTGATTAGATCGAGCCGCATGGCATAGGACTTACGACTAGCCGCATGGACTTCTACCCGAACCGCATGGAGACCCGCCCCTTTCTGGCCGCATGGCCTTACGTGGGGCTGAGCCGCATGACCTACCCTGGCGGAGTCGCATGAGACTCCCGAGCCACATATACCTGTGCTTCCTGAGCCACATGAACATTTACATCCTGACCGCATGACCCGCATTGGTCCAGCCGCATGAACCCCCTTCATTTCCTGAGCCGCATGCGCCCTCTTTGCCCTGGCCGCATGGGACCCAGTGATCCTAGCCGCATGAGCCCCTAATTGAGCCGCATGAACCCGACTCCTTTAGCCGCATGCGTCCTGATGAATTCAGCCGCATGGGCTGTTCTCTTCATAGCCGCATGAGATCATTCCTGGCCGTATATGCTTTAGCCGCATGACTTTTCCATAACCCTGTGTACTATTATTTTATTACTATTTACCCATGTCTTGTAACCCCTTTATTGTATATTTTTACGCCCATTTTATATCCTTACGCCTTTTTCCCGAACTTGAAAATTCCGATTTGATTGACATGATTGAAATGACAATTGTACCTGGCATGGTGTGACCAAGAACTGACATGCATGATAACTTGACCTGATAACTTGACCTGCTACACATGACTTGATAGTGACCCTGCGCCGCAGGGCTCCTTCCTGAGCCTTGCCCTGCTATTTAATTGTTGTTATTATTATTATTTCTCTATTGTTATTTGATCTTTAATGATGACTTGTGTCGTGTAACCTCAGCATAACTTGAGTCTCCTGAATGAATGCTTGCACTTTACTGTCCGGCACATGTACCCTAAACACGACAGTGACCCGTAGTGGTGCACTCCTGATTAATGACTTGATAGTGGCCCGTCGTGGCGCACTCTTGACCAGTAAACTTGACATGATAATTCTTGATAGTGATCCGTAGTGGTGCACTCTTCACAAGTAAACCTGACATGACTTGATAGTGACCCGCCGTGGTGCACTCCTGACAATTAGACTTGATATGATATAACTTGACATGATAATCCTTGATAGTGGCCTGCCGTGGCACACTCTTGACATGATAAACCTGACATGATACTCCTTGAAATGCTGTTGCGACGGCTAACCTGACATGACCAGTATGAATGGCTTGGACACCGTGGGTGATTGTGTTTGTACAAATGAACCCGTCTTGTCTTGCATCATGTCTAGGACATGAATCCCTGGTTTCCCACGGTCAGGGATTCATACTGAATATGGCTAGGATTAATGACTAGATTGATCAAGTAGTTCATGGAGAGACTTTTCCAGTTACCTGTTGCCCCTTTGATCCCGGCCTTATATATATATATATATACATGGGATTTGTTGCTATCCGTCGAGATGAGCGCACTTCCAGCCCGCCGTCGAGTGTGGTACCTTAGGACACATGTATCTCACTACAGTGTGTCTGCTATATCATGCTATCTTTTCCTTTTCTTTGCTGGGGTCATTCAGGTAGTAACAAACGGGTAACCGGACTTGGAAGAATCTCATTGCATCTTGCTAGTAACTAGGCCTGTGATAACCCTAGTTAGTTAAAGTATCAAGCCGTACTTATTGCTTGGCCGTGATTGATTGAATGGAGTCTAACTCAGTCTAGTCTTGACTTGATCCTGCACAAGATTGTCACATGACCTGATTGTTCATATCCGCCCTGTCCTGTACATGATCGTTACATGTCCTGATTTCTTATTTTATCCTGCCGATAAATGGTGGGAGAAACCAAGTTCCGTTCAGACGAAGGGTTACAACCCCGGTCCTTGTTTGGTTTACGGGTTGTAACCTGGTTATCTGAATAGTCCCGTGGTTATCTCATCGTATATCACCTTCCCAGTTCTATTTATTTAACATGTTCTCCAGTTTACTTTTCGTCAAATGATGATTTACTTACTGTCTCTCTATGATCGGGGTGAGTGCATTGGTACTGCACGAATCTCGATCTACCCTTACTTATTGCTTGCTTTGTCTACTAATGATTGCTGGTTTTAAGTTCATAGTTCGGCCTCCTTTGTGGTACTTGCTATTTGGGGTCTGACCCCACTGGTTTTGCATGGCCAGGTTCTAATAGAAGAGCCCGAAGGATCTACCGCACCATTTACTCGACGGTGACCAGCCGGAACACCGGAGTGCCTCAGTGGGTTTTTTCTTCATTCTCCCACTGATATGTAAATTCTCCTCTTGTAACGTTTAGTCCCGAGCACGTGTTTAGCTCGTGTTTTGGTATTTTCCTTGATATTGT
Organism: Iris pallida; assembly: GCA_029216955.1. Taxonomy (NCBI): domain Eukaryota; kingdom Viridiplantae; phylum Streptophyta; class Magnoliopsida; order Asparagales; family Iridaceae; genus Iris; species Iris pallida. The sequence continues at coordinate 5,998,292 of JANAVB010041017.1, forward strand.
AGCCTACGGGCATAAACATGATATGTGTATTCTAGACTATAGCTAGTCCTTATCATGTACGACTAATACTCTAGCTAGTCAACAGTTCTGTGGTACTGGCTTCATGATCAATCATGTATATATGGTTCGGGACGCCTTACTATTGTATGTATGATGATCGTACTCTTTGCTCATGTATAATTGCCCGTGATTGAGATACCTAGGATTGTTAAACCATAGGATTGACTGATGGCTTGTAGAGTAACCCCCATGTCTTGACAGCTTATACGTAATTTCAGAGTATTAACGTACTTTGGGATTACGTAGCTGGCTATGTCTGTCCCCGCTCTCCAGTATTCTGGTTCTGGGGCGTGACACAAATCACGCTAGGGAACAGTTCATCATTTGTCAGAGAGTAATTATGACTGACAGCATGACAGTCGAAGAATGTCTCTTTGTATGCCACGTGTGCACAGAATTCGAGAGATCACAGCCGTCTATTGCGTGATTTTCGAAATCTTCTTCAGCAAGACTCAGCCTTCGTCAAGTTGGCGTACCAAAAGAGCTTCTTGTCATTTAATGCGACTGACAAAGCAATCACTGTCAGAGATTTTGTATCAGTCGAGGCACGCCAAATCAAGACAGCTGGCAGTTCTATCTTAAGTCTGCGTGTATTTGTGAGATCTTCATCTCAAACGTGCGTGGATTCTGAAGTTTTCTTCCTCAAGTCTGCGTGGATTTTGAAGCATTTTTGCCTCGAGTCTGCGTGGATCCTGAAGCTTCTTGCCCCAAGTTTGCGTGGATTTTGAAGCTTTCTACACCGAGTTTGCGTGGATTTCGTCTTCAACAAGTCTGCGTGGATTTCATCAAATTAGAGTACGTGGCAGCCATGCCACTGATCTCTCGCCTGCGTGTCCTGTAACTTGCACACGACTCATGCATGATCGCCATGTGTCCAACAGTTACAGGCCACGTCCAGTAACTTCTCACAACCTTGCGTATGTTAAATCCTGCGTGATTTTCAATTAAGCACAGGCTGTGAAGACAGTTATCTTTTCAGTTTTATTTTTGACTCTATAAATAGAGTTCTTTTTCTCATTCATTGTACAGATACATAGTTATCTACTGTCAAAATTTTGAGAGCTTTTCTTCTTCGCATAGTCCAAGGGATAAAGTGATCGTCTTCTAGATCAGATTCCCACAGTTGTAATTTTCCCAGAAACACAATAAATAAAAGAATTTATTTATGGAAAACATATATATATTAAAAGAAAAATATGGGCTCGCCGACCCCTTCGGTGGAGCAACTCTCAACACCGGAACCACGCAAGTAAATAATTGGGCTCGCCGACCCCTTCGGTGGAGCAACTCTCAACACCGGAACCATGCAGTATAAAAGAACAAAAGAACTTGAGACTTTTACCTGAGCAAGCAATGGTTACCTTGCCTTTAGAAATTAGTCGGGTCGCGGCTTGCTAATAGTTTTGCAGTTTATCAAAATGAGCAATGTTTATCCAACTATACTAGTAAATATGCAAGACTTTATAACATATATATATATATATATATATATATATATATATATATATATATATATATATATATATATATATATATATATATATAGTATAAAGAAAATCAAATCAAACATAACTCTTCCATATTAATATGTGCATGAAGCAGAAAAATGTAAAAAATGAGACTTATTTCTAACTATGAACACACAACATTGAGTACTTAATATTAAGTAGAGAAGCGCAGGATCCTTGTACTTTTTACCTTTCCGACGTGCGGTCCAATTGTTCAGTTCCAATGTGTATGTCAAACTTACCCTTGGAGAGTCCCGTATGTTCATGTGTGTTTATTTGTTCATGGCAATTCAAGTCCAAATAGTTCAGGTCCACAATCAGTTCTTTTAGTTGTGCATACTTACCCGTGATATGTCACAAATAATAGTTCCAGTGCCAAATTTTAACTCCTTTGCCTATGTCTATCAAAATTGAACATTTTCTAGAAATCAAGTTGCAAAATTCTAAATATCTCAAAATTGGGTTAAAATGCTACCAAAATTTCAAAATTTATAATCAAACCATAATTAGAGAGATTTCCCTAACTTATATTCTAAATTTTGATTTTTGTGAGATGAAAAAATTATATCTAACATGAATTTCAGATTTATACTTAGCCTATACAAATTCCAATTCCTAATATTACCAAAACTTATCATAAAAGGAAAATTTTGTAAGTTTTTAACTTAAAATTTCAGAATTAATTATGAATTCCTAATTATTTAGAATTAACTTGGATAAAAAAAAATTTATTAGAGAAGGAGGAGAAGAGGACTTGCCTTGGATTGGAAATGACCTAGACTTCTCCACAAACCCTAATTGAACCCAATAGCAAATAACAACCCTTGTTAGTACTCTAACCTAGTTAGAATTGGAAAAATAAGGATTGGGGGAAGAAGATGAGGATTACCTAGGTTTTCCTTCTTGGAAAAATGAAGTGGAAGAGGAAGGAGATGAAGAAGGGGGTGGTGGAGATGGCCGGGGAGGGGGCGGCCGGCGGCGGCAGGCGGGCGGCGGGCGGCGGCAGCGGCAGCGGGCGGTTGGGGGGGGGTCGGGTGCGTGTGTGTGTGTTTTTGTTTTTTTTTTCTTTCTTCCTTTCTTTTGTGTGTGTGTGTGGTTTATATAGAGGGGAAAGGGGGTTATATGGAGAGAGGGTGCTGGTGGTGTTGGGGTTTGGGTGTGTGTGTGTTTTTGTGGGGGGGGGGGGGGAGGGGGAGAGGATTATATAGAGAGAAAGGGGGTGAGTTGTCCCCCTTCCACACAAGTCCATAGGACACATGGGGGACACTTGGCCCCTTAGGTTTTTATGTATTTAGGGACACTTGGTCCTACCTAGAGTTAGGGTTAGGGACACTTGGTCCTACCTAGGGTTAGGGTTAGGGCATGCCATGGAAATAATTAGTAACAATAATAGTAATAATACTAAATACCATAATAACAATAATAATGATAATAATAATAATAATATTATTATTATTATTATTAATAAAATTAAGAGTATGACAGAGTTGTCTTGAGTTTAAGTCAGAAAATATCGCAGGGCAAAGTTGGTTAAGTGACACTAAGTTCACAAGTCTCGATTGGGTCAGTTGGTGATCAAACTAGCAAGGGCCGCTAGGCGGCAATATGGTTAAGTCTCACTAAGAGGCGAGGCACGGCCTCAGCAAGGGTTTGTAGCACGGTCATAAGGAATTGGGTACTATCGCATAGTTGCGTCTATGATTTCATGCTGTAAGGCAGACACGACTCGATAGGTTAACGTTGTTGCGTAAGCACGGGATGGTCTAGAGACACAAAATAGGCCAAGGCGTTTGTCCTAAAACCGATCCTAAGGCAAGACTAGAAAGACAATTGATAAGAAAGGACTATGTTGCATAAAGTAAATCAAACGTGTCGGTTTTGTATGGGTGGACGAGGAGCTCATTCCACCAATACAAGTTGAGTACTGACACCCACATAGTTTTCATGTACAGGCGCAGGTATAAGCTCGTGGCGCGGAGCTCGCTTGGATGCGTCGAGGCACGGAGTTCCTTGGCGATTCGAAGCGTACGGCCGCATGGAGTCAAGACTTATACGGGACATAATGTATGGACGTCGCCTTCCGAAGCATCCGCTGGCTCATGACATGTATTGAGATATGAGAGAGAGCTGAGCGACTTATAATGTGAGAAGAGTGAGCTTGAGTGACTTATAATCTTGGTCTTGCGCCTATTGTAATCTTTGTTTCAATATCAATAAAGAGCTTCTTTTGAATAACTTGTGTTTTGTTCTAATTTCTGCTGCTCTTATTCAATGTATCTGCATGGGACTTCTGTGCGACGACCCCGTCGCAGCCGCTGAAATCGACCGTTATGGAACCCGCCTTGCACGAGCGCAATCTAGGCTCGTACAGCATCACACCTTAGCGAGGACGATCGCTCCTACGGGAGCGGGGCGTGACACAACTCTTCCCATAAACCCACTTCATCTTCTTCCTCTAGCTTAGTTTTCTCTCCCATGGAGAACCCTAACCCTACGTTCTTCTCTCACCAATTCAAGCCTTCTTCCCGAAACCCTAATCCCCATCTACTTCACTCCTACAGCCCGATCGAAAACCCTAAGCCTAGGGATTTCCTCTCAGTTCACTCATCTCACACTTTCTTCTCTCTCTCCTCTAACATCTCTTCACTCCCTCTCACCAAGAAACCCCACAAAATACTCTAGAAAAATCCACAGAAGAAGAACAAGGAGGAGGAACGGGAGATCGAGTAGATCGGGCGAAATCTTACCGGTCGATCGGGGATGTCGATCCTCGGCGGCGCTGCGGTGGTCCAAGCGACGGATCTGACTCTCCGGTTGTCGGAAACGGCTTCAGACGGCTAGATCCGGCGGCTTCGAGTAGCTCCGGTGTCACGACCCGCACCCTGAGGAAGGGCACGAGAACGTGGGTACGTCCAGCCTACGCCGCAGTGTCGGCGGTAGAACGCTGTATAGTTCATCTAAAACATCTAACTTCTAACAACAATATGATATAAACATATCATCTCCGCACGGAGGTATAATATGACATCTCAACTCTATATCTCAATCACAAGTCTTGGAAAGATAGAGCACGATATGGAATCAGATAAAAGAAAGGAACTGAATATAAATAGAGTTATCACACCACACAAGTAGATGTCCAACACAAATAAATACAAGTCCTGAAATATAACTAAATCTCAACTAACAATCGGAACAATCCGATACAAACTGAAAGCTGTAAATACTAGACTAGACTAGACTAGGCTAGGCACCCTCTACTGAGCTAGATGCTCCTCGGGCTCCTGAAGGTCACCCTCTTGTGCCCCATAGAAGGTAGGGCAGTCATCATCATCATCATCTGTAATATTTTCAACAGGTCCAGTCAGGACAGGAGCGAGCACAATACATCTCACGCAGTTCATATCATGTTGGGAAATGTAAAGCATACAAAGAGTAAGATACATGAACTGTAAGAAAAGTATATGAAAACGAGAGAGAATTTATAACTGAAACATATTTATATAGGATAAGTAGAACTGCAACACTAGTGATTTAGAGCACAATATAGTTATGTAATTGGCTTAGGTAAAACAATAACAGTAGGTAGCACCATCATACGTGAGTGTACAATAGATACGCACAAGATTTGCACAAGATGGAATTTAATCACATAACCATTCCTACTCACCCTCCCCAATCAATACACAAGGATCCAGTCAAGTTACGTTACCTTGTACAAGAGGTTTTTATCATGTTTGCTCACGTGATCATGAGAGTACAAGATTGCACAAGAGTATACATGAAAGCGGTGTACATGAAATACAAGATGTTCGTGAAAAGCACATGACAGCTGTATCTGATGCACCCCGAGGGAGATAACATCGCATAACAAGATCCATATAGTACCAATCCGTGATAACAACGTGACAGCATCATGTAAAGTAATCTAGAGCAAGAATACAAATCCTAACAAGTATGAAATGATCAGAGAATGTACTCGCCTGTCACCCTGAATGACTGATATGAATGGATGTCCGAACTGGTGTCACAGAGTCCTATTTAGAGTAAAACAGGTTATGATATGTTCAATATGTAAAAATGGAAATCTGCAGTGCAAGCTACATGATTCTAAGTCAACTAGGTCAAGTCAACTCTAGTCAACCTAACAGTCAAACTAGGTCAACTCTAGTCCAGTTAGGTCAAACAAGGTTAAACTAGTCTAGGTTGGTCTAACCTAGGCTTAACAAGTCCATCTAGGTCTCTAACCAACACTATCCTAGCAACCACACACCATACAATTTACACAAGTCTACATCACCCTAACTCATGGGTACATATACCATATGCCATAGGCTATTCAACCTAGGCCATGAGCCATATACACATTATAGGTCAAATACCCATACCATATATCTATATACACATATATGTATATACTCATAGCAATATATATATATCACATTATAAATTCACATTACACATAACCCAATAGTTATTTTACCCACATTTACACATATATGTAAATATTCATACACATAGACATAGAGACTTAGATATGTAAATAAGAAAATTGTGTGGGTGTACATGTAGTAGAGTGTGTGTGTAGGGTCAACCATGTATCATAGTGTCCCAGGTTTTTGGGATATTACAATGTACAAACTGATAGGGATAACAGTAATGTGTGTGTGTGCATAATGTGAAAGGTTTGGTGAACTGAAATCAAGGAATATGAACAGTGTATATTAGCTAAACAGTGTATATTAGCATCTCAGTTTTTGTCAACAATAGGGAAGTCTCAGGTTCTCACCTGAGAACACCCACAGTTCATTTCCAGGTTTGTAATAGAACCCAAAACTCAGTTTTCTTTTGAGTTCAAACATCACCATGTAATCTCAGATTTTTACAACTAAGGTAAATCTCAGTTTTCATTTTAAACACCACATCTCATCTAGTACTCATATTTAAATCCAAAACTAAAATCTTAGTTCACTGTTAAACACCAATCCTATCCCAATCTCAGGTTTCACCATATCAATCAAATTGGTTTCAGTTTTAAATATCCCAAGCCATTCATTCTCAGTTTTTCTTTCAAGACCCATTTCAATTCTCAGTTTTCTCTTGAACATTAGCAACTTAAACTTAATACCAAAAACATTCGAACTCCTTGAAACTCATGTGCTTGAAAACCAAATCATACACAACATACATAACTGGGAATAAATATAAAAATCAACATTAACATTTTCAATCTTAGAGAATCACATTCTCAGTTTTTCTTTCTTTCCACTGAACCTATATTCACCATTTTGAATAAACCTGAAAACAGGTTTCCAGTTCATTTATCCAACCAATTTGAGAATGGGAAATAAAGAATTTAAACAGATGAAATTTCAGTTATAAACCCAGGTTATCATCACATGTATTCCTAGTTAATTTATCATTCAAAAACCTGTTAAATGTACTCAAAATTTTAGTGAATTAAAGTATCAGAGGAAAAGAGGAAAATGAAACCAATTTTCCAATTTCAAACTCGAAAACCCAAATAAACCTTCAATTCTAATGTGCAGTCATAAAAACATATTTAAACATGCAATTGGGATGAGTTCGTGTCCATAAAGTTGGACACGAAGTGTCCTAAACAAAAACAAACACTGCATCAGACCACTCGAGTGCACTGCCTCGTACGGTCAGTCCGAGTCGAACTGGACACGACACAGGGCACAAGACACCACGTGTTCATGCACAGAGGTCAAGGGGGACTAGGGCTAGGGTCTCAACTCCCTGACACGAGTCCACGTTGTGTCTACACGCGACACGACACGCGTATCAGTGGAGGATTTTCGCCTGTGCACAGTCTGTACAAAAATAGTGCGCGCGTGTTTTCTCCCTCGACACAACACGATACCACCCTAAATTTTGTGGGCACGGTGTCAGTCATTGCCCGCACCCACTTGTCAATTTGTACGTATCCACGTGGCGTGTCCACGGAGAAATCGCATTCGTGTAGCAGGACAGTGCACGTGAGTGTCGTGCAGCACGTTCGTGTCTGTTTTGGACACGGACACGACACGAACCCTAGCTCAGTCTTTACTAAAGTTAATTAGCACCTATAGACCTACAAATCTGTTCAAACACAAATTGAAATTAGCAACATTTATTTCTAACAATCATTTCATCGAACACCTATTCCTACACACCGATACGTGTCCGATACGGACACGAAATGGACACGAACTCCTACCAAACTTGGGCTACACCTAGGAGAACCCTAAATGAATGCATCTATGAAGAAAAATCATGATTTCAATGGGTGTAGATAGGTTTACCTATTGAGAGCTAGAATCTCAATGTAAAGAGCCTCGATTCGACGTCTTCCTCGATTTTCTCCGGTTCAACCATCCTCGATCCTTGCTAGCAAGCACCCACAACTATCCTCTACTGTAGGGGAGTCTAATGCAAAAGAATAGGCTCAATTTGGACTTGTTTTGGATATTTGGGGAGGAGTTTAGGGAAGAACAAGTAGGACTTTTCTAGGTTTTGTAAAAGAGGCAAATATTTCTTAAGTGTGACACTTATAGGCGGGGGGGGGGGGGGGGTCATGTGTGGCTGTTCATCTAAGGAAATTAGGGTTTGTTTAGGTATAGGTGAGTGGCTAGGATCATTCCACCCAACTCCAAGCCTTCCTATTGGTTCTAGGCTTCCCTTTCACAAATATCCTAAAAAGGAGATATCCTACTTATAAATATCTAGATATTAATAGTCATGTCATGACTAAGTTAACCTAATCAATCAAGGCTAATCTAGATTTAGGCTAAGTTTCTAGATTAAGGCTTAACTAATAGATTAGCATAATATTTAATTAATACAATTTACAATTTTACAAAATTGTCAAAATGACCAAAATACCCTTAGGCTAAAACTAGTAATTAGTCATCCTAATCACATAGCTAGGCTCCCTTGGTCATGGTTAGTCTATGGGCTCAACAAACTCTAGGGTTACACTAGTAAATCACCAAAATCACAAGTCGTGATTTTAAATAGTTTTAAGTTAACTAAAAATCACCAAAAATCATAACATGGTTTAAATATCATTATTAAATGATTATAATTATAAAATTTCAAAATTACCCTCATTTTAGAAACTGGGTGCTACAAGTCTACCCTCCTTAGAAGAATTTCGTCCTCGAAATTAATATGGTCGTACTCCTTCTAGGTCAAACCCCCAACAATAATCACAGTCTCAACATACAGTCCGATAATCATATGCGTCTGTCCAAAATCATGATACTCGGAATCTTCGTCATGCTAGTGAGCAAGGCTATGATATTCACAGAGTCCTTGACTATGGTACATACCTCTAGAATCATGGTATTTAAAATTTTCGTATTGTCGCATGCTTGGCCGCGAAAACCTTAAATTCCCACACCCGAGAAGTACGTCCAAAATCTGACTATATGTCCTCACTATGCCAGCTATCATGACTATAGAAGACTCTAGATCCCATAATCGAGACGACCTAGCCCATACGACTTATCTCAGAAGAAAATAAATCACAATGAACATCTGAACAAAATTTATCAACTACCCGGTACGGATAGAATCGAATTTCAAGACAGTTATAAGGGAGCAAACGCGAAAATAGAATCGAAAAGATTGGAACCTGCAATCAGCTCTCCCTCTGCCTGTACATCCTCGACTGCCATGGCGAAAGCTCGCCCCTGCTGGCCTCCCTTGGCCTGTTGCTGATGCTGGGCAAACCTCTGCTGCTGAGTCTGCAACGGTGGTCCCGTCTGCTGCCCTATCGGAGCTCTAGCTCCTGCTACTGCCTGAGTCACTGGTGCCTTGTTCCTGGGACAATCCCTATACTGGTGCTCTGCTGAACCACAAAGTAAACACAGGCCCTGCCTCTTCCTGCAGTCGCTCCATCGGTGACCTTGCCTCTTGCAGAAGTCACATATAGAGGGCTGTTGCTGTCTGGTTGCCTGCTGATAAAGTACATGTCCCTGGCCCCGAAACGGCTGCTGAACTGGCCTCTGCTGGATGTGAGAGCGATTGGCTGGCCCTGCACTAGAACTAACTCCTAAGGCATCACTGCCCCTCTTCGGCTTGAGGCCGAAGTCCTCCTCTGTAATCTGCGCGTCCATCAATATCTGATCGAATGTCGCATCACGGCGACCTGAGGTGCGGGTGCGCACTGCATGAATAAGTCCCCTACGGAACTTACGAGCCTTCTGCCCCTTATCCTGGATCAGATCGGGAGCGAACCTGCTAAGGCGGAAGAACTCTGCTGCGTACTCGTCCACCGACGAGTTCCCCTGTACTAGACCCACAAACTGGCCCTCCAACGCTGTAAGAGCCACGTCGGGGAAGAACTTCTCTTTGAAGAGCCGCCTGAAGTTCTCCCATGATATACCCTTCACTGACACCTGAGGGTCTGTCCGGAACCATGTCAAAGCGATGTCAAAGAACTGGCTGGCCGCAGATGTCACCCAAAGTTCCTTCGGAACCTCTGCTAACTCTAGGCTCCTCTGGACGTCCTCCAACCAGTCGTCAGCATACAGGATACCCTCGGTACCCTTGAAGTCCCTCGGATTCATCTTCATGAAATCCAGACATGTACCAGGCCTCCTCTGACTCTGCTGCTGCTGAACTGGGGCACCCCGATCTGTACCCGGGACTACCCTTTCAACTGCTGTCATCGCCAGCTGGTGGGAGTTCTCCATACTCTGTCGTAGAACCTCTGTCTGACGGTGGGATGCGTCAGCCTGATGCTGCTGTGCCTCTGCCTGGGCCCTCTGAGTCTGCATCATCTGCAGTATAAGGGCCATCATCTGCTGCGTATCTGTCGGTAGCGGAGGTGGCGATAGAAAAGTCTCGGGAGTAACTATGGATGGTCCCGCTGCAGGAGGTGGAAGACCTCCGGGAACAGTCGCTGCTACTCCTGCCTGAAGGGCAGGAACTGAGGTGGCAGCTCCCTCGGCTGCTACTCCCGTAGCCGGAGGTGGAAGACCTCCCGGATCTGACCTCTCTGGAACTGTACTAGGCCCTGCTGCCTGAGAACGAGTAAGCGGCATCCTGAGGACAGATTGAAACAAGGGGATCAATATGGCACATGATAAGGAAAATCAAGGAAGGACAATTAAATTCAGTTACAAGAAGAGTTGTCATGGCAATCAAAAGATCAGAGTTTTTCCTAAAATATGATTGAGTAACTCCTATATACTGCCTAATCCGATATCCTAGCAGCAGGCTCCTAGCAGCACTCTAAGTCGAGCACCACTACGAAATCGCACTAGTTGTGACTCTGACCTGCATGGGCCACCACAAAAACGTGTCACGACCCGCACCCTGAGGAAGGGCACGAGAACGTGGGTACGTCCAGCCTATGCCGCAGTGTCGGCGGTAGAATGCTGTATAGTTCGTCTATAACATCTAACTTCTAACAACAATATGATATAAACATATCATCTCCGCACGGAGGTATAATATGACATCTCAACTCTATATCTCAATCACAAGTCTAGGAAAGATAGAGCACGATATGGAATCAGATAAAAGAAAGGAACTGAATATAAATAGAGTTATCACACCACACAAGTAGATGTCCAACACAAATAAATACAAGTCCTGAAATATAACTAAATCTCAACTAACAATCGGAACAATCCGATACAAACTGAAAGCTGTAAATACTAGACTAGACTAGACTAGGCTAGGCACCCTCTACTGAGCTAGATGCTCCTCGGGCTCCTGAAGGTCACCCTCTTGTGCCCCATAGAAGGTAGGGCAGTCATCATCATCATCATCTGTAATATTTTCAACAGGTCCAGTCAGGACAGGAGCGAGCACAATACATCTCACGCAGTTCATATCATGTTGGGAAATGTAAAGCATGCAAAGAGTAAAATACATGAACTGTAAGAAAAGTATATGAAAACGAGAGAGAATTTATAACTGAAACATATTTATATAGGATAAGTAGAACTGCAACACTAGTGATTTAGAGCACAATATGGTTATGTAATTGGCTTAGGTAAAACAATAACAATAGGTAGCACCATCATACGTGAGTGTACAATAGATGCGCACAAGATTTGCACAAGATAGAATTTAATCACATAACCATTCCTACTCACCCTCCCCAATCAATACACAAGGATCCAGTCAAGTTACGTTACCTTGTACAAGAGGTTTTTATCATGTTTGCTCACGTGATCATGAGAGTACAAGATTGCACAAGAGTATACATGAAAGCGGTGTACATGAAATACAAGATGTTCGTGAAAAGCACATGACAGCTGTATCTGATGCACCCCGAGGGAGATAACATCGCATAACAAGATCCATATAGTACCAATCCGTGATAACAACGTGACAGCATCATGTAAAGTAATCTAGAGCAAGAATACAAATCCTAACAAGTATGAAATGATCAGAGAATGTACTCGCCTGTCACCCTGAATGACTGATATGAATGGATGTTCGAACTGGTGTCACATAGTCCTATTTAGAGTAAAACAGGTTATGATATGTTCAATATGTAAAAATGGAAATCTGCAGTGCAAGCTACATGATTCTAAGTCAACTAGGTCAAGTCAACTCTTGGTCAACTCTAGTCAACCTAACAGTCAAACTAGGTCAACTCTAGTCCAGTTAGGTCAAACAAGGTTAAACTAGTCTAGGTTGGTCTAACCTAGGCTTAACAAGTCCATCTAGGTCTCTAACTAACACTATCCTAGCAACCACACACCATACAATTTACACAAGTCTACATCACCCTAACTCATGGGTACATATACCATATGCCATAGGCTATTCAACCTAGGCCATGAGCCATATACACATTATAGGTCAAATATCCATACCATATATCTATATACACATATATGTATATACTCATAGCAATATATATATATCACATTATAAATTCACATTACACATAACCCAATAGTTATTTTACCCACATTTACACATATATGTAAATATTCATACACATAGACATAGAGACTTAGATATGTAAATAAGAAAATTGTGTGGGTGTACATGTAGTAGAGTGTGTGTGTAGGGTCAACCATGTATCATAGTGTCCCAGGTTTTTGGGATATTACAATGTACAAACTGATAGGGATAACAGTAATGTGTGTGTGTGCATAATGTGAAAGGTTTGGTGAACTGAAATCAAGGAATGTGAACAGTGTATATTAGCTAAACAGTGTATATTAGCATCTCAGTTTTTGTCAACAATAGGGAAGTCTCAGGTTCTCACCTGAGAACACCCACAGTTCATTTCCAAGTTTGTAATAGAACCCAAAACTCAGTTTTCTTTTGAGTTCAAACATCACCATGTAATCTCAGATTTTTACAACTAAGGTAAATCTCAGTTTTCATTTTAAACACCACATCTCATCTAGTACTCATATTTAAATCCAAAACTAAAATCTTAGTTCACTGTTAAACACCAATCCTATCCCAATCTCAGGTTTCACCATATCAATCAAATTGGTTTCAGTTTTAAATATCCCAAGCCATTCATTCTCAGTTTTTCTTTCAAGACCCATTTCAATTCTCAGTTTTCTCTTGAACATTAGCAACTTAAACTTAATACCAAAAACATTCGAACTCCTTGAAACTCATGTGCTTGAAAACCAAATCATACACAACATACATAACTGGGAATAAATATAAAAATCAACATTAACATTTTCAATCTTAGAGAATCACATTCTCAGTTTTTCTTTCTTTCCACTGAACCTATATTCACCATTTTGAATAAACCTGAAAACAGGTTTCCAGTTCATTTATCCAACCAATTTGAGAATGGGAAATAAAGAATTTAAACAGATGAAATTTCAGTTATAAACCCAGGTTATCATCACATGTATTCCTAGTTAATTTATCATTCAAAAACCTGTTAAATGTACTCAAAATTTCAGTGAATTAAAGTATCAGAGGAAAAGAGGAAAATGAAACCAATTTTCCAATTTCAAACTCGAAAACCCAAATAAACCTTCAATTCTAATGTGCAGTCATAAAAACATATTTAAACATGCAATTGGGATGAGTTCGTGTCCATAAAGTTGGACACGAAGTGTCCTAAACAAAAACAAACACTGCATCAGACCACTCGAGTGCACTGCCTCGTGCGGTCAGTCCGAGTCGAACTGGACACGACACAGGGCACAAGACACCACGTGTTCATGCACAGAGGTCAAGGGGGACTAGGGCTAGGGTCTCAACTCCCTGACACGAGTCCACGTTGTGTCTACACGCGACACGACACGCGTATCAGTGGAGGATTTCCGCCTGTGCACAGTCTGTACAAAAACAGTGCGCGCGTGTTTTCTCCCTCGACACGACACGACACCACCCCAAATTTTGTGGGCACGGTGTCAGTCATTGCCCGCACCCACTTGTCAATTTGTACGTATCCACGTGGCGTGTCCAGTTCGACTCGTCAATTTGTACGTATCCCTTAAGTTTCTAGATTAAGGCTTAACTAATAGATTAGCACAATATTTAATTAATACAATTTACAATTTTACAAAATTGTCAAAATGACCAAAATACCCTTAGGCTAAAACTAGTAATTAGTCATCCTAATCACATAGCTAGGCTCCCTTGGTCATGGTTAGTCTATGGGCTCAACAAACTCTAGGGTTACACTAGTAAATCACCAAAATCACAAGTCGTGATTTTAAATAGTTTTAAGTTAACTAAAAATCACCAAAAATCATAACATGGTTTAAATATCATTATTAAATGATTATAATTATAAAATTTCAAAATTACCCTCATTTTAGAAACTGGGTGCTACATCCGGCGAGATCCGGCTCTGATCGAAGTGGCTGCTCGAGTTTCAAAGAGGCGGCTCATTGCTCGAGGTGGTCGTACGGGGCTCGAAGGGGCAGTGCAACTTCTAAGGGACGCGTACGGTCTTCGAGACGGCTGACCCTGCGGTCGAGGTCGGCCCGATCTTTAAGGTAACGACTTCGGCGTGGCTCCTTGAAATGTCGTCTGCGGTGAAGACGAAGTCCCGATCTGGATTCGTCGAGGCAGATCTGAGCTCGAACTTCGATGGTGGAGGCCCGATCCGGCGATCGAGAAGGCGGTGGCTCTCGACGGTGGTGGGTGGCGCTCGGTGGTGAGCAGAGAACTCCTGCTGGCTCGAAGGCTACTCCAGTGGTAGGTGATGGCCGGAGTGGTGAATCCCGACGATTCCACAGCGGTGGCGAGCGGTGGTTCTCAGAGAGAAGAGAGAGTGAACTATGGAGAGTGTCAGTGGTGATGTGTCAGAACTGTGCATTGGTATCTGTGCTGTGAGCAATTTCTAGTAAAATATTATGGGTGGTAATGCTGTAAATAATGTAGATCTGAGATTTTCTCCAAGTGGCAGAGGTGTAATAATAATTAGATCTGGGGACAATAGTGTAAACCTGTAACTGAATTAGTTAGTCTCCAAAATAATTAACTAATATGTAACAAACTAACAAATTCAGTTATAACTAACTTATAACAACTAACTAATTACAATAACCAGTTAACTGTCAACTAATTTAAGGGTTAGTTTACTAACCAAAACTAACTACAAAATTAGTTAAAACTAAATAATAACAATTAAATGAGTGGGATCTAAGTCTCTCCATGACAGTCATGGTTAAAATATAATAATATTTAGTGAATCAGGACAATATGTAAATTTACTTAACAGTTGGTAATTAAAGATGAATAGATTAGAAAATAATTAACATGGACTTATAATTATTAATCATGGTGTCCTTTGATTACCAATAATCAATATGAAGCTTAACTACCCAACAAATCTTAATAACCAGGATAATCATAAATACAAATTTAAATATCAGAATTCAAACATAAACATAAATTTGAGTAAATTACTATTATTAAATTAATTGTTTTTCAAAACAAAATTAATATTTTCTTATTCAAACAAGGTTTATAGAAAACAATATCTTCCAAGAAAATCCAGAAAATCCAAAAATGAGTGTAGGGAGTTACACTTCCCACCACTTTTAATCCCTCCACCACTTCTCTTGCAACCTTAAGACACCTCTCTAATGTTCTAGAAAGCCCTAAAGGAGCCACGGAAACATTGAGAAGAGTTTCAGAGCCTATAAGTCACCCGAAGTTTGGAACCAAGTCTGAATTTGTCACAGCAGGGACACTGTTTTGTAAATATGATTTCGTGTACTTTCCAACCTCATATTTTTGTGAAATCAAAACTAACGAAAAGATATATGTGTCTATTTCATGTCCAATTGGTCATCCACACAGTTCCAAACTATTTGTCCGAGACGTCCGTTTTGCTACAGGATGTCCAGATAGAACCAAAACTTTCGTGTGCGAGTTCTCAGCCACTTACGAACCAATTTGACCTTTCCTATATTTTTGATAAAAAATATAGACATCCTAAGCTTTTCATTGAATATATTTTGCAATATTTTACAGAGGTTTAGTATTTTTGTAAAATTTGGACTTGTCATCATAATGTCGGAACACCAAAAAAAACATAGATTCTATGTGTCCATATGCTTCAAAACTTCATGGGACTTGTCCAAAATAATTATTATGCATATTTTGATAAGAAAAACATAATTTTACATATTTTATACTATTTTTCTAAAATTAATATTTATAGAGAATTTGTCGTTTCGGGAGCCAAACTATGGAACGAGTTTAAGTATTTTGATGTAAAATCAATACAAGACTTGTATACCTATTATTCTATGAACAAAATATATTTATCTTTATTATAAATATTTATAAATATTTTTCTTGAATTAAATAAGATTTTTTTATATTATTAAAATATTACTTTTACATAGGTTTAGTGTCATATATGTTATATTGTGTAGAATAGTCATTATGACTATTTTTGGTATATAGATGTTATTATGGTCTACATATGGTAAGACTATATATGGTAAGTTATTAGTGTGTTACTAATAGTATAATATTTATTATAGGTATACGTGACGAAGGTAGCGAGGACATTGAAGTCGAACCATCGTTTTCTCAGTTAGAAGTTGCAGGCAAGTGTACCTTACCAAGTTTTTAGTACATGTTCATTTCTTTATTTTGTTCTCTTGTTTCTATCTTCGTATATATTGTGACGTATGAATAGTTGGTACTTAGCATCCGATTAGTATTCGGGAGCCGATGTCTATTTATAGATATCGAGTATTGTCACGACCCGGTCCCAATTTCTTGGGTCGAATCGGATCATGCCCAGCCTGCACCGTTGTTGAGACGGCGACAGTAAGCTGTATCAAACAGTGAAACACATGCAGATAAAATTCTAACGAAATATAAAAAATATTTTATTCAATTTGAAAAGCCTGAAATACAACAAACATTAATACATCATTCAATTATTACACTTATTTCCAAAAAAATAAATAAATACTAATCTAGTTCTTAAGATTCCGAGGTTCCAAGTTCTGCGGGACCAGAGTTAGACATCAGATCCTCGATGACGCAATCACCTAAAAATGTTGGTCTCCAGTCAGGAGGAGCAAAGTACAATTTATGATAATCTAATAATTGAAATAATAATAGAGTTATACACTTTTAAACAATTTGAAATAAATAGTTCTCCAGTAGTTAAAACATTGTGATGTGAATAGGCAATGAATGTCACGCCCCGCTCCCGTAGGAGCGATCGTCCTCGCTAAGGGGTGATGCCGCACGAGCCTAGATTACGCTCATGCAATGCGGGTTCCATAACGGCCGATTTCAGCGGCTGCGACGGGGTCGTCGCACAGAAGTCCCGTGCAGAGACATTGAATAATAGCAGCAAAAATTAGAACAAATACAAGTCATTCAGAAGAAACTCTTTTATTGATATTGAAACAAAGGTTACAGTGGGGCACAAGGCAAATAGTACAATCACTCATGCTCACTCATCTCACATTTACAAGTCACTCAGCTCTCTCTCATCTCTCAGTTACAAGTCTTGAGCCAGCGGATGCTTTGGAAGGTGGCGTCCATACATTATGTCCTGTATAAGTCTTTACTCCATGCGGCAGCACGCTTCGAATCGCCAAGAAACTCCGTGCCTCGACGCATCCAAGCGAGCTCCGTGCCATGAGCCTCTATCTGTGCCTGCACATAGAAACTATGTGGGTGTCAGTACTCAACTGTACTGGTGGAATGAGCTCCTCGCCCACCCATACAAACCCAACACGTTTGATTTACTTTGTGCAACATAGTCACTTCTTATCGATTGTCTTTTTAGTCTTGCCTTAGGATCAGTTTTATGACTGAAGCCTTGCTTATTTTGTGTCTTTAGACCATCCCGTGCTCGCAACATCAATGTTGACTCAACAACGTTAACCTATCAAGTCGTGTTTGCCTTACGGCCATAATCAGAGACGCAACTACGCGATGAAGCTCCATTTTCGTGTGACCGTGCTTACAATTCCATCATACCGTGCCTCGCAACTCAATATGACTTCTCCATATCGTCGCCTCACGGCCATTGCTACTTCGATCACCAACAGACCCAATCAAGACTTCTGGCCTAAGTATCACTTGACTGACTTCGCCTTACGGCATTTCCTGACTTAAACTCAAGACAACTCAAACCATAACTTATGCAACTTATATGCCAACAACTTAAGACCGACGCCGCATCTCGTGCCGTAGCACGTCGTCTATGTTGATGCCAAATCTTAGGACCAAACCTTGTGTTCTAACTGTACACACATCCAACTGACTCAATCCAAAGGCACACACGCGGATTGCCGCCCATGCCTACCCATCTATATGAATTGGTCACTAACATTACAAGCTATCTTGGACTATAACCTTGCCATTCGGCGACCCTTTCAGCGCAAGTAGCTAGCCCCGTTGAAAGTTCCCGAATGACCCGAGCGGTTCGTCCAGCTACGGCTATACCTGTTTCCCTCCGGAACGCCGCGGTCCCATGGCACCCAGGGTTGTCGCGCATGGAAATTCCTCCTTGTCGACAAGTTATCCAATGACCATGTAAGACTCGACACAAACTGACATCTCACACAGTCATTCCTCTTCCAATGTTACCATCTCTTTTAAAACCAATATCAAACCATCTATTACTTGAGACCCCTCGATGACCCACGGTCGCGAGCATTCTTTCCATGTTACCATATTATTTCATTTAACTCAATGCCTATTCGATAGTCCTTTCTTCAAAATCCATACAATCAACCAGGGTTCATGCCTTAACGCTAGGTTCGTGCATCGTGCCTCAAACAGACTTCCGTTCTACACGACGCTATCGCCCAAGTCATACTTTATATGACGGGCCTTGGGATCGTGGGACTATTTAACCTGACAATCGCAGAATAAGCGGGATAGCAATTCGAATGACTTAGGTCGACCGACATAATTTGCCTAACTTACTTAAGCCTATAACTTAACGAGCAAAGGCCGCGTCAAGCCTTGCCTCGATGGAACGTGCCGTGTACGCGTTCAACTTTGAACGACCAATTCATTGGGTGCCTAGACTTATGGCACAAGCCGTGCAACACAACTTAACTCATGGGGCAAGCCAAGGCTATGCCAAGCCTTGGATGACAGGACCGTGCATGCTTTATGAAGCATTCATGCGGGCGACGCCTATGACTTAGGCTATGTTCATAACTTTGCCGACTCAACCAACTTTCTTTCTTCCAAGCCACGGGACGAAGGATCGAGTGTCATTTTTAAAGCACGTCGTGCACCAACTCTAAGCCGATCGTTGGACCTTTCCATATTCTAACTCAATTCGACCCGTCGGAATTATTCCCTTTAGCTATGTGGATTTGTCTCTTTTATTATCAAGCCTACTTGTGTAAGTTGAAAATATGCGATTTATTATGTGAAGGCTAAGATGAGGCAAGTTCACCGAAACTACCCTACCTGAACGAGCGGTCGCCTCGACCGAGAGATGCCTCCGAGTAGCCGTTGCAAGGCTAAGTCCGAATGCCGTCGGCGTTCCTATTCCTCCGATTGACTGAGCAGGACGGGGTACTACATCATACACCACTCAGAAAAAGTTTCGTCCTCGAAACTAACTGAGTACACTTATCGACTTATCACTTCTTACTCAACATTCAAGAACTCTCGCACACATTTCTCCTATGCGTTCCCTCAAATTCGAGCCACGCTCGTGCTACCCTCAATCCATTCTTCGGAACTCACAATCTCAAAATCCTCGACACTTCTCATTCCTCAAGTCTTACTTGATTCAGCGTATCACTTAGTTTGGATCGTACACACATTCCAGGCGTCCCCGAAATACATGCATTTCAACCAAGCTTTGTGATAGTAAATCCAATTCCACCTATCGATCCATCCACTCAATCCTGAAAATCAATACTACTGATGCTAACCCTCGCAACAGGGACATCTCGCCTAGCCGCTAGGCAATCTCTTTAGGCTAAAGTTAATTATTAGTATTGGAATCATAGTTCCCAAACAACGATATCAACACTGACCCCATCCTAAGGTCAAACCAAGTTGATAGTATAGGGTTTTCTACCCAAGCTTGCATCACTCCAATTTCTAGACGTCGAGCATCGATTTCCTACGCACATCCCAATATTCGTCGCACGGGGTCCGAGTCGTTCAGCAAAGCCATCCTACGATAACTCACGTTCACCCAATCCTCGACATGAATATATCGTTCGTTTATCAAGCCGTTTCATATAGTCTATCTCTTCGCACACGTTCGACATAATCTATCTATCAATCCTTCTCAAGTTAAGCACGCTACCACACGATTCATCGCTAAACCATAATTTTACATTCCATACTTCCGAAGTCATCTATTCCAATTCACGTAATCGATTACTAGGTCGTCTGACTTAACAATATATTGTGCCCCGATCTCACGCGAGTCAGATTATCCACGGTGGACATGAATCACCATGTACGCTCCCGCAGGATAATTATCCTCATCGGGACGTAACTCTTGTTTTGCGTCTAGACTAATTTATTCTCGATGTGCGAATTGGACCTACTCAATCCTTAAGTTTATTTCATTCATCAATCGCAAGTCCTAACATTCTCAAATTTTTATTCGCATCAAACCGACAAGTCGAGACAATCAACGTTGCCGCGTCTTGATTTTTCGAGTTCGATCATTCCCGCGACATGAATCACCATGTCAGCGCTCATGCGGAACGATCACCCCAAATTCGATGCAACGTATGTGCGAGGCTAGAGTTGCGCTCGCACAAGATAAGATTATCGACGTTGTGGTTATCGGCACAACCATCAAAACATAATCATGTTCATCCAACATTCATATCGATCAAAATCCTTAGTATTGCATCCAACCGAACAACAACACGTACACGATCGTCATATGCCGAGTCAGAGTACCTCCGAGTTATCGCATATCATCATTGATACGTCTCAATACCATCGACGATATACGTAACTTGACGATCTTCGTTTGCAACGAATTCTAAGTCGTGCGAATGATGCTATCGTCCGACTGGATAATCTCCTTGACGTTCAAGTTCAAGTTCAATCATTATCCCTCGAATCATTCACAACATCAATTTCTTCGATCATTAGATCGACATTCCTGAGGCTATCGCATACACCACTCAGGGATGAAGTCATTCAACAAATCCTCAACTTATCATTTGAATCAAAATCCACTTCTTCAAATCTCGTTCGAACCATTCCTCGAATTCCAAGCACGCTCATCTATATCGTACCGACGGTATTGTCGCTCGATAGCACCCCTATCGATAGTCATCTCACTTTACTCAATCGAGTTCAACTCATTCTCGTCCGACACGATTCAATTCTCGCACTCGACTTTTCTAAGGTCGACGCAACTTTCGTGTATATGTCCAGCCCGACTTAGCCAACCGTGCTTGCGCGAACTATCTTTTTGTGTTGTTGTCAAAAACTGTTCTCCTATGTTTTGCAAAATAGATAGACTTGTTGTATGGACATCCGTGGGACATTTGAGAGAGAGCGCACCAACGATATCAATATACGGAAGCAACATTCAGAGTTCGCAGAACAGCGGAGTTAAAGAATTCAATCAATATTCCAAGGACATAAAGTCGTGCTCTGATACCAATATGTCATGCCCCGCTCCCGTAGGAGCGATCGTCCTCGCTAAGGCGTGATGTCGCAAGAGCCTAGATTGCGCTCGTGCAAGGCGGATTCCATAACGACCGATTTCAGCGACTGCGATGGGGTCGTCGCACAGAAGTCCCATGCAGAGACATTAAATAATAGCAGCGGAAATTAGAACAAACACAAGTCATTCAGAAGAAACTCTTTTATTGATATTGAAACAAAGGTTACAGTGGGGTGCAAGGCCAATATTACAATCACTCAAGCACACTCATCTCACATTTACAAGTCACTCAGCTCTCTCTCATCTCTCTCTCATCTCTCAGTTACAAGTCTTGAGCCAGCGGATGCTTCAGAAGGCGATGTCCATACATTATGTCCTGTATAAGTCTTTACTCCATGCGGCCGCACGCTTCGAATCGCCAAGGAACTCCGTGCCTCGACGCATCCAAGCGAGCTCCGCGCCACGAACCTCTACATGTGCCTGCACATGGAAACTGTGTGGGTGTTAGTACTCAACTGTACTGGTGGAATGAGCTCCTCGCCCACCCATACAAACCCAACACGTTTGATTTACTTTGTGCAACATAGTCACTTCTTATCGATTGTCTTTCTAGTCTTGCCTTAGGATCAGTTTTATGACCGACGCCTTGCTTATTTTGTGTCTTTAGACCATCCCGTGCTCGCAACATCAATGTTGACTCAACAACGTTAACCTATCAAGTCGTGTTTGCCTTACGGCCATAATCAGAGACGCAACTACGCGATGAAGCTCCATTTCCGTGTGACCGTACTTACAATTCCATCATACCGTGCCTCGCAACTCAATATGACTTCTCTATATCGTCTGTCTCGCGGCCATTGCTACTTCGATCACCAACAGACCCAATCAAGACTTCTGGCCTAAGTATCACTTGACCGACTTCGCCTTACGGCATTTCCTGACTTAAACTCAAGACAACTCAAACCATAACTTATGCAACTTATATGCCAACAACTTAATACCGACGTCGCATCTCGTGCCGTAGCACGTCGTCTATGTGATGCTAAATCTTAGACCAAACCTTGTGTTCTAACTATACACACATCCAACTGACTCAATCCAAAGGCACACACGCGGATTGCCGCCCGTGCCGACCCATCTATATGAATTGGTCACTAACATTACAAGCTATCCTGGACTATAGCCTTGCCATTCGGCGACCCTTTCAGCGCAAGTAGCTAGCCCTGCTGAAAGTTCCCGAATGACCCGAGCGGTTCGTCCAGCTACGGCTATACCTGTTTTCCTCCGGAACGC